>OX457037.1:34992955-35132955 GCA_949752735.1 Lumbricus terrestris | reverse complement strand
AAACATCTAAGAGATCGGCGCCAGTCGAAAGCTGCAGCAGGAAACAAGTGTATATATATGTATATATATATATATATATATATATATATATATATACAAGGACTATTAATAGTCGGTTTTGCATGAAATCAGGTCCTCAGAAGCCAGATTTCGTGTCCGCTGTAAGATTGGCGGGAAGTAAAAGACAGAATTTCCTACGCAGCAAATGCAAACATTAACGAAAGAAATAGTCATGCAAACAGACAGACAGACAGACAGACAAACAGACAGACAGACTTAAGGAAGCAACGAAAGAAGACGAAGGATATACGAATGAGTATAGACTATGCGGCTATAGAGACAGGCAGTCAGCGATCTATGAACAGTGAACACGCACGCACACACGCACACACATACACAAACTTGAAACTCCCACACATATACACACTCACCCACACCTACACTTACAAACACACACACACACATTCACATACTCGCATACACTCACACGCACACACTAGCAAACACCCAAACACACACTCACACACACATACAAAAACACAAACAATACACAAACACAAAATACATTCTTCCTACTCACTCACACTCGTACACACGCTCACACACACATACATTTCCACACACATACACACACTCACACACACGAAAACACACACACACACCCACATACACACACACCCATATACTCACATACACACGCTTACGTCGTCGTCATCGTAGTCGTTTGATGAATAATGTTAGTTTATGTATTGGAGAATTGCCTCCATATTCTATGGATCATAGTTCGTCGAACGTTGTCGCAGTCGTCAGTCTATATATATGCTCCTTCCATTCATCGCTCGTCCAACGCTTCCTTTATTCTCATAAATTGCGGCATTTATGCGTGAAAACGGCGCTGCTGCTGCTGCTGCTGCTGCAGCTACTGGGGGGGTGGCCCTCCCCCCGCAAATGGACTCTTGTCATGAATGAACGCCGTTGATTCCATAAATAGACAATTTACACTTCCGGTTCATCTGCATATTCACCACGACCGCTTTCTAAGCGTCGTTCCAACGACCGGAACAACAACGAGAGTTGTATGGAACGTACTACAGTGTAGAACGACACGCTCAGGCTGTTCTGTATGTATGTATGTATGTATGTTTGTATGTATGTATGTATGTATGTATGTATGTATGTATGTATGTATGTATGTATGTATGTATGTATGTATGTATGTGTATGTATGTATGTATGTATGTATGTATGTATGTATGTATGTATGTATGTATGTATGTATGTATGTATGTATGTATGTATGTATGTATGTATGTATGCATGCATGTATGTATGTATGTATGTATGTATGTATGTATGTATGTATGTATGTATGTATGTATGTATGTATTCATGCATGTATGCATTCATGCATGTATGCATGCATGCATGTATGCATGTATGTATGTATGTATGTGTGTATTTGCATGCAAAAGTTTTCGTTATTGTTATGCATACTTTCATTGTTTAGGTAACGCTGCTGCATATTGTGTTCTGCTACGGAATATTCATACAGTTGCTGTATACGGCGCTATCATGAATCCGTATCTAAGGACATGTGAACCCAGTGCTGTGTTTCTAAGTGAAGATCAGTCACAATGCAAGTCCATGCTTCACTATATGCATATATATATATATATATATATACATATACATGGCGTTAGGTAATTTTCCATCCATCTTCCCACTGCTTTTAAGGAAATTAGTGTTTGCTTCTGCTGCTAAGGTAATCATACATGGTAATATTTATTGAATAATGTGGCGACTATGAGTAGGCTACACATATTGTCAACAGCCGTTATTGTCCTTTCGCTAGTCTAAAAAATATATATATATATGTATGGCTGATGGACGGACAGGTTGTTGACAACATCGCTCAGCTATAGTCTGTGCATGGTATACACTATACAGGTCGCTAAAACACAGATGATAAATCACACGTGGAGCCACGTAATTGGCGATAAATAGACGTTACATGTAGCCTACTCAAACGCACATGCACACACATGCACACATCTGATTAAATGCAAATGTTCTGAGTTTCTATAGCGACTGCATAAATAGCCTCGACCCTGCTCATTTTTCAATGGAATGATCCTGTGTGATCCTTCACCAACACCCTCCGTCTGAATGAGAATCGCGATATTCAGTTTCCCCTCATGTACGGACGGACTACGGACAGTACTAGACTGAGATTCGAATCTCTTAAACAAGCCTACTCTCGGGAAGTGAGGCGCGGTCAACAAGGGCATTTTTTAACGTGCAGTTCTACACAAAATGCACAGTTGTAATTTGTAAATGAATTTTTGCAATTGTAAAAGCAGTCTTGTGCAGTGATAACCACTAGGTAATGGTAACTGCAATCGTTTACCACGCAAGAAAAAAATGGAACAAAGAGTGTGTGCAGTGAAAAATACGCAGCATGAAGACCAAATTAGCAATTGGATGGCCAAAAGGTCATCAGATTTTACATGCGGTGACTTGCAAAATATCTGGTGAGGAAAACTTGGGTTGACTAAAAAGGGTCATCAGATTTTTTCGTCGGCGACTGACGACATTTCTCGAAAAAATTCTCACAACCACCAACAAGTTGCTGGTTTTGCAGTTCTAAAAATTTCTTTGAAAAAACCCTGCGGCCAACGCTCTTACCGGTGTTGGCGTGTAGCTGCATGGGCCAGTATATAATAGTATGATCATAATCAGTAATAGTATGATTACAATCAGTAATAGTATGATTACAATCAGTAATAGTATGATTACAATCAGTAATAGTATGATTACAATCAGTAATAGTATGATTACAATCAGTAATAGTATGATTGCAATCAGTAATAGTATGATTACAATCAGTAATAGTATGATTACAATCAGTAATAGTATGATTACAATCAGTAGTTGTGTGATTACAATCGGTAATGAACGGATGATCACAAGTTATTGCAAGAGTCGAGTTGACTGTCGGCAGCCATGCAAGGCATCCATAACATCTACTGCTCAGTTTAAAAACGCCATCTGCCGAATGGAGAGCTTAGTTGTTGTTTTTTGGGGGGGTCTTAGGGTAGTAGGAAGCGGATTCTAGGACGTTTCAACCTCGGACGATTCATCCCGGACGATTCATCCAGTGGACGTTTCATCTCCGGACGATTTATCCACGGGCGGTTAATAGAGCATATTAATATGATTTTTACATTAGTCGGCAGGGTAATGCAACGTCCTGGTGAAGAGTGACCTATTCTATTGTTCTATCATCACCTAGTAAAGTGTCGACGGATTAGTGTTGTACGTTCAATTTGACTTTTTATAGGCTTATGTGTTCTTTTAAGATATTTAATTGCATGTTTTATAAGCTTAGCCTATATGTTCTTTTATGATATCTATTTAATCCCAAGTTTTATAGACTTTTTATATTGCATGTTTCATAGGCTTAAGTTTTTTAATGAGACCTATTCAGAACCAGTGCCTTAAATTTCCGTCCGTGGATGAACTGTCCGGGGATGAACACTGAACAGTCCACTGGATGAATCATCCGGGGATGAACCGTCCACTGCTGTTTCTCGCCAGTGCTGACGGACGTTGTCACACGTCTGGATGTCGACGAATCGTCCGGGAAGAACCATCCGGGGATGAATCGACCGGGGATGAAACTTCCGCATACCCGGGAAGCGATCTCGCTACCGCGCGCTCTACGTGTCAGAGTGTTTACCATATTTACCATAAACCCTTCGTCCAGTCATTTAATAACTTGCTCTAAATAAATATTGTAGCCATAAATTTATATAAGGCCACTCGTGACAGTTTCTTCACCAGAGGCGTTGGAAATTGGAATCCTCGGCGATGAAGAACTATGCAACATTTCTGGCCAAGTCAGCAAATCATAAATCAGAATCCAATAATATGTTGGTCCACCCTATCCTCCCCACCCTATCCTCCCCCAACCCCCACCCCCAGCTGTTTTATCTCTTACACCAAATCAACCCTCGCTCTAGTATCACGCTGGTTTCCACCCCCAGTCAATCGGAACTCAGCTCCAGCCGTTTTTCGCCCAATCAACTTCGTTGTTTCTCGCCAGTGCTGACGGAGGTTGCCACGCGTCTGGATGTCGACGAAATTGACTCCGGCTCAGCCCGGGGCAAAATGTAAATCCACGACTGGGAACATGATAGACGAGCAATAAAATTGACCAAGAACTAGATTCTATTATATATTTATATAAGAACTATATTATTCATTCATTCATTCATTATTAGCATTTATATAGCGCCCCTTCAAGAAACTACTCAGAGGCGCTCCCAGCCCAGCCACGGCAAAAGAATATATATATATACATATATATATATACATAAGAACTTTATTCTATTATATACAGGGTGCGCCAAAAAAGTAATCCCCTACGGTTTTCAGCCCATATCTTGGCCAAACATGCGAATTTTTAAATGAAACTTTACAGTCTTAAAGGCAATTCATATTTACGTACAATGGTAAAATTTAAAAAAAATATTTCAAGCAGAGCAAAAGTTATATCGCTTTTAGTGAGGCTACCACCGTTTTTTGACGATTCAAAAACGAGACGCAACAAAAAGTAACAAAAAACAATCTAATTATTTTGGCCAATATCTTGACCGGAAGTAAGAATTTCGAAATGAAATTTTACAGGCTTAAAGACAATTCCTATCAACACATGATGGCCAGATTTCAGAAAAATATTTCAAACAGAATAGAAGTTATGGCACTTTTAAGGAGGCAACCCACCGTTTTTTGGTGATTCTAAGACGTAACGCAGCAAAAAGTAGCAAAGACAGGATTTTATTAAGTCTCATCTCAAATAATTGTTATCAAATAGGCTTTGATAATGCCAGATGATCATTATTATTACTATTTAAAAAAGGAACAGGCACCAGCGTAGCTGCCCGTCACTGAGAAGTCACTTAGCAAGATGACAATAAAATTGGTAAATAAGGAATCTGTCAGATTAATCAACAGGTCCATCAAGAACTTTGCAAAGAGACTCAAAAGAAGTTTGGGCACTGGTGGTGGGCACATTGAACACCAGTTGTGAAGCACTACCAAGTTCACTTGACAACAGTTATTTGAGATGAGACTTAATAAATCGTTTTTTGTTACTTTTTGTTGCGTTTCGATTTTGAATCGTCAAAAACGGTGGGTGGCCTCACTAAAAGTAGTATAACTTTTGTTGTGCTTGAAATATTTTGATGAAATCTGGCTATCATGTGTAAATATGAATTGTCTCTGAGCCTGCAAAATTTCATTTCGAAATTCTTACTTCTGGCCATAATATTGGCAAAAAACCTACTTTTTGTTGCGTTTCGCTTTTGAATCGTCAAAAAACGGGGGTGGCCTCACTAAAAGTGGTGTAGCATTTGTTGTGTTTGAAATATTTTTATGAAATCTGGCCATCATATGTAAATATGAATTGTCTTTAAGACTGTAAAGTTTCATTTAAAAATTCATATGTTTGACCAAGATATGGGCAAAAAACCGTAGGGGATTACTTTTTTTGGCGCACCCTGTATATAAGAACTATGTTCTATTATATGTAAGAACTATATTCTATTATATATATATAATTATATATATATTATATATAAGAACCATGTTCTAATATATATATATAAGAACTATATTCTATTATATATAATTATATATATATATAAGAACTATATTATATTATAGATATAGATCTATATATATATAAGAATTATATTCGTCGGTTTCGCAGACATAGTTCCGTAGCAACTATGGCTTGTGCTGTTACTTGGAAGAGCACGACGTATGTATAACTATATATATATATTATGTATTCAATATATATAAATATATATATATATGCAATATAAATATATATATTATGTATATATAAATATATATTTATAGATGCTGGTGACTGTTCACGTGAACTCGTGAGTAGGTCCTGATTCCACCATCTGCCGCGTCAGATTACGTCAATAAGAAATAGCTTGTCCTTCAGCGCCATCAACAACCTGCAGCAGGCTTCTATGAACTCCTATAACATCCTATTCAAGAACTCTTCTTATATATCCTGTCACTCTCATCTCATCCTCCACCTTCCAATTCTCGACCCAGACGATATCCGTCTTTTTAGCTGCTCCGCCCCTATGATCCTATTCGGCAACCGACTTGGACCTCCTTTGGATGCCCGAGTCTTACGGACACCCCTTTTGATTCAACGTAGCGCTCGTGAATAAGCTGGTGCCCCGCGTTTGACTTTCGAGTGCATGGCGATTTACCAGTTTGGAGTCGACGATTACTATTACGCTCAACCATTCCAACATTACATTACCGGATTACTGAAACGCCATGCTTCTTTCAAAAGATAATCACAACTGGCGCGTATATATACGTAGACCATGTAACGTCGTAAACGTATATACGCACGGGGCGTAATTGTACGTGTAAGTAGGCTACATACAAGTAAGACTATGTATTTTAGTATATGTATATATGAACTTGTGGATATCTCTAATTGTGCACGTAAGATCCATGTACAATTGTACAATTGTACATGTGCAATGAATGCATGTATTCAAGTATTATGGACGGTGGAATATACTGTAGGCCTACGCATGAATGGAAAATCAGCATGCCCTATAATACGGACCTTTCACGCATGATTATACTGCCAATACACAACCATCTGCGACATGGCAATGTTGGCTTAAACAAGCTAGCAGCGGTGCCATTTATTCAACGCCTTCAGCGAAAGTGCTGGATGGTGACTGATTTAGAGGCAGAGCCTATACTCAGCCTAATTTATCAAGGAAATGACCATCAGTCGTACCCTGAATCGAAGAAAAATATTTGCTCAGAATGAGAAAATTCTGGAAATGCTTCGAAGAATGAAAAATCTATACAGTCGCCAGACGAATTGATCTTATAAGATGCGCAACCTTATACATAAATGCTTCGCCGTGCAATTGCACATGCAAGTATGTATGTATGTATTGTTTGTATGTGCACTTGTTATAGCGCCCCTTCAAGCTCTCTCTACTCAGAGGCGCTCCCGAATGCAGAGCGGACACTGCATCGGAGTTTCACGCCGAAGCGCTGAGCAATTGTGAGTGAAGGACTTGCCCAAGGTCCTTACGCGGCGAGGTGGATTCGAACCTCGAACCTTCCGGCTTCAAGGCAACGACGCCACCACTACACCACCGCGCCCCACAATTTTTTATGTATGCATCATGTATGTATGTATGTATGTATGTATGTAGTATGTATGTATGTATGTGTGTATGTATGTATGTATGTATGTATGTATGTATGTATGTATGTATGTATGTATGTATGTATGTATGTATGTATGTATGTATGTATGTATGTATGTATGTATGTATGTATGTATGTATGTATGTATGTATGTATGTATGTATGTATGTATGTATGTATGTATGTATGTATGTATGTATGTATGTATGTATGTATGTATGTATGAATGTATGTATGTATGTATGTATGTATGTATGTATGTATGTATG
Organism: Lumbricus terrestris; assembly: GCA_949752735.1. NCBI lineage: Eukaryota > Metazoa > Annelida > Clitellata > Crassiclitellata > Lumbricidae > Lumbricus > Lumbricus terrestris. The sequence continues at coordinate 35,125,408 of OX457037.1, read as the reverse complement.
TATGTATGTATGTATGTATGTATGTATGTATGTATGTATGTATGTATGTATGTATGTTTGAAGCATGCACGAATATACATGTATGTGTGTAGAAGTATATACGTACATGCATGTATGTTCACATGTGTATGTACAACCTGTGCGAATTTATTTGTTTATTTATATTTATCATGAGAATAAATGTTTTTTCTGTACGCCCACATTTCTATTTTGTTTTGCGCAACCTCTCTCATTTCTAAGAGAATTCTGCAATCAGAATTGATGCCTAGATTTGATATTGAATTCGATGATGAATTCGATGACGAATGTGCTTCGATTCAAACGTGAAACATTATATTATATGAATAAAGAGATGAGTGCTACTATGTAAGAAGCTTATTGACAGCGAGTCTAAAAGGTCAGAAAGGGTTTTGATAAATCGACGTCGTTGTGTAATAATGGTTTGGCCAGCTTGGCCTCTAGATGAAAGAGAAAAGTTCCCATTTTTCATTTGTGGTTTCATCCAAGTAATGTCCCCGAAAAAACTTATTATATTTATAAATCACAATTTATGCTTAATATCGCATTGGATATATTATTTCATTTAGATTATTAGACTATGAGATTTTTTAATAACGCTGCGCGATAAATCGATTTTGGTAATAAGCGCGGTATCATCTCACGCTATAATGCCATAGCCACGCAATATGTCATGAGCAAAAAAAGCAAAAAATATTAGTTTGCTTGGTGACACCTTCGCATCAAAGCTAGCATCGAGATAGGCTACAACTCGTGTCATGCATCAACAGTATTGAATCTTCCCGCTCTGAATCAGTGGAGTAGCCAAGGGTGGTTTCGGGGGTCAAACCCCCCACTGGCTTAGGAAAAAAGTGTGTTAAAGGGTTATTTATCCACTTAAATAAGAAAAACAAAACAATTGCTTGTAGTAACAATTGTTTCTCTTACTTTACGCCACTTTGTTACTTTATTCCCTTTTTATTTACTGTAATACTGTTGGGTTAGTGTCAGGAAGGGTATATGGCCAGGCCATAAAACCCCCAAAACCCCCATCATAAATTCCTGGCTACGTCACTACTCTGAATGATAGATAAATGTGGGTCTATTCCAACGGTAGACTTCCCAACGGTCTTTTGAATCATTCAGCAGGAACTGAACCATAGCAGACCAACAGCATGACACTCCTTATCCTCTTCTTTTTTCTCTTCTTTCTCCTCTTCCTCCTTTTCCTTCTTTTACTCCTCTTCATCTTCGTCGTCCTCCTTTTCTTTATCCCCTCTTTTTCCCCTCTTTCTCCTCTTCTTCCTCATTTTCTTTCTCATCTTCTTCCTCCCCCATCTCTTCTCTCTCCTCCTCTTCTTCTTCTTCCACCTCCTCCTCCCTTATTCATCTACTCCTCCTCTTCCTCCTCCTCTTCATCATTTTCTTTCTAATCCTATTTCTCCTCCTCCTCTTCCTCTTCGTCTTCTTCTACTTCTTCTTCCTCCTCTTCCTCCTCCTCCTCCTCTTCTCATCTCCTCCTCCTCTTCCTCCTCTTCTTCCTCATTTTCTTTCTCATGTTCTTCTCTCTCCCCGCCTCTTCTTCTTTCTCCTCTTTTTCTTCTTCCACCCCTTCTCCCCTTTCTCATCTCCTCCTCCTCTTCCTTCCTCCACCTCTTTCTTTTCTTTCTCCACCTCCTCGCCCTCCGCCTCATCTATCTCCTTATTTTCTCATCCTCTTCCCTCCCATTTTCCTCCTCCTTCTGCTCTTAATCCTCCACATGGTTTCAATGTCTCTCCTGCAACGAATTTCAATTTCACACGTCGCTCATGGACTCTCCCGATATATCTTCGCAGACACACCTGTGAATGTCCTTGCTCAGCGCATTAACAATCGATCACAGGCGACTCGTGACAATACAAATAGCCTAGTCTGAGAACGGTTTTCAAGACAATAGCGTTTATAGTCAACACCAACAGTGATCATTATGCCGTAGGTAGATCATAGGCGCTGTTGACGTGAAATGCTACATGTATGCGTGGCCATAATTTTTGTGTTTTACGCTCGGCTGCTCACCTTGTTGGGCGGCTTCCTAATTTTTCTCTTGTCTCTGCATATATGCGCGATGTGCTGCGCTGGCTGCCTGTGTCCCAGCGGATCTCGTACCGCATTGCTGCTGTGGTCTCTCGCTGTGTCCTTGGCTGTACTCCATCATACTTGTGTGATCTTTGCTGTCCAGTCTTTGACGTTGCAGCTCATCGTGTACTTCGCTCTTCGGCTAGGGGTGAGCTTGTGGTCCCGCGGACCCGCTTGGCTATTAAGCAGCACCGTGCTTTCTCGGTCGTGGAATGACCTCTAAGGTCCTGTAAGGAATGACCTCCCGGTTACGCTTCGCTCTCTACTTGTGGTCCATCCGGCTGTGTTCTGCAAGTCTCTCAAGTCTTTTTTCTTTGTTCGTGTTTCGCCTGGGAGCGGCTCTGAGTAGTTTCTTGAAAGGGCGCCATAAAAATGCTCTGAATGAATAGATGAATGAATGAATGAATGAATGAATGAATGAATGAATGAATGAATGAATGAATGAATGAATGAATGAATGAATGAATGAATGAATGAATGAATGAATGAATGAATACGAAAGTTATGGTCTCAACCAAGAAACGACAATTACACAATTTTATTTTAATAATTTTTTGACAGCCTAACTGAGCCTAGGATTTAATTGTCAATAAGTTCTTAAGATTGTGGCACTATATAGCCTACATGCGTGCATTCCGTGCAGTTAACTCAACTATATATTAGGGTGACAATTTCCAACATGCAAAAAATAATTTATTTTTATTTTTAAAGTCTCAGACTTCAAAAGTGTTCTCTATGATATCAGTACTACAGGTGAAAAGTTTTAGGGAAATTTGAAAATGTTTAGAGGTGGCCCAATGACCTTGAACTTTCAATAGATTGGCCTACAAACAATGTTGAATATGTAATGTGCTAAATATTTTTTTGCTCCACCAATTAAATCTCTAATGCTTATTTCAATGTTTGTTTGTTTGTTTGTATGTGCACATGTTATAGCGCCCCTTCAAGCTCCCTACTCAGAGGCGCTCCCGACTGCAGAGCGGACACTGTATCGGAGTTTCACGCCGAAGCGCTGAGCAATTGCGAGTGAAGGACTTGTCTAAGGTCCTTACGCGGCGACTTGAGGTGGCTGCAAGGCGACGAACATACCCACTACACCACCGCCATGGGCGGAGTTTATCAGGAGCTAGGGGGCTTCCCCCCCAGAAGACCCAAATTCATTTTTTTACCGTTCAAATGGTTTCTTTTCCCGGGCTTCGCCCCCTAAGAAGGCTTTAGCCCCTCTAAGAACGGAAACCAAACTCTGCCTATGACCACTGTGCCCAATGTTCTCTGTAATCACTCATGACATGCTTAGGGTATAGTTATTATTTAATTAAAAACAAATAAGTCGATTTGAAAATTATACAAGAAAGTCTTGCGGGCAATTAGTCATGTTAAATCGACTTGTGCGCCTGCTGAAAAGAAGTTAAGAAGATCCAATACCATTTTGAGTGCATGTGTCACTGCAGCATTCAACAGGACTAAAATTAGTGGCATACATGCGGCACACATTCTAGCAGCCAAAGGACAATCAATGATGGGCCGTGATACTGCTGAAATTGCTATCAATCAGAATTCCATAGACATTCTCAGCTCCATCATCATGAGACTTTTGTCAAAGAAATCTGTGCATGATGCATCGTTAGGGTTTGAAGTTCCGCATAAAGTTCATTGGGATGACAGGTTGTTGAAGCCTTTTACGTCACATAGGAACGCTGGCCTACTGTTCTGTCACCAGATGAAAGAACAACGAAATCTTAAAGGTTCCTTTACTGCCTAATGTAAATGTAAATGTAAATGTAAATGTAATCGCATATTTATATAGCGGCTGTGTTATGGCTTCGACCCTGAGGGTGAGATCCTTCACCACCGCTACTCCACGTTTATATTGCGACCGAGCCACCCGCAGTAAAGATCCGAGAAATTAATCTCTGACCGACCGGGAATCGAACCCGGGCCGCCGGCGCGCCGAGCGGGCTACCAACCCACTCGACCACCGAGGATCTATGGGACAGGTGAAGCACAAGCTTCAGCCGTTTAACTTGCTTGAAAAGTGGAATTTAGCTGGCCGCATACGATCTATATTTTATATATTTTTCACACAACTTCTATCATCTACAGCAATGCTGGTCTTCAATCAAGAGCATGTGTTCTTCTGAAACACGAGTCTCAGAAACGGTAGATCTCCTCAGCTTGGTGATAGTGGGGATAGTCTTCAATACTCTGATGACAAACTCTCGCAGACCTACGAAAACACTGAGAGATTTGGATAGAGAAGTCGATACATTGCAATCTACCTCTTCCATCTTTCTTTCATCTGACTGCATTTGATCTGCAGCCTCCGTGAGCACAATGTATTTGTTCTTCAGGTAGATCTCAAGGCATTGGCACACAGAGCCAATGTCCAACGTCAGCTCCCTGGAATGACTTGTAACTGCTGAAGCAGCCCATTGCTCACAAGGCAGTAATTGAGACCGCTGCTACAGCAGAAATACACATCTTTTCGACCCATTTGAGGTATATGAGTGAAATGTTGGTTCGCCTGGTGTTGATTGATTCGGCTGTTTCAGATGACAGCGAGATTGCAATAGTAAAACGTCCGGGATATGATGAACCTCTTCGACATATCAGTTTATGTGCAGCAAGTAGCCTACCACTATACAAGAGCTGATTTTTTAAAACTAACAACACTAAGAAACTCTTCAGTCCACTAGTCTGCACTAGATATTCTTGTAAACTTCCTACAACTACATGATCTACATCCAAGCAGAAATGGAGATAAAGGAAATCGTTCTCTTGGCTCGTCACTGAGCTGTGAGCCTAAATGTCGCGAATGATGTAGCTGAACTGGTATCACACTGATCCATTCTTTCCATGAAGTACTTACAAACCAAGAAGAACCAAGCAATACCTATACTCCAAGGGCTTATGAAACACAGGAGGCAATAGCCAGACTAAAAAAATAAGCAGCCATAAATGGACTTGATAAACAGTACTGGAATCAAATACCGATAGATGTGTATTTGCACTGTGTTTAATTTAACACAGACCATTAGGTCAAACTTCTGATGCGTTGGGCCTGCAATAAACATTAATGAATTAATTTTTTTTAAATCATGCTTACTTATATTATAATGGTACATAACCATTTAAAAGGGTGAGACATGTGAAATTCATTTTTTTTTTAACTGTCACCCTACTATATATATATATACAGTTATACGTGCACACATTGCACAGAAATACCTTGAGACACAAGTGTATATTGTAATTAATGAACCTTGAAAACTGGAATATATATAAGTAAGTTCCCACCATAGGATTAACCGTTTGAGTCAGTTGCTGAGAATCTCTTGATATAGCGCTATAACAATTGCAATCAATTGTCCTACTCGTATACCCTTTTGTTTCCTTTACCCTCGGCACGTCTAATTCAGTTCCCTTGGCACCTGTGACAGCATAAATGTCCCGACTTTGCACGCGTATAACTTCGCCAATTTTTAACATTTATTTATACTTAATGCATCAAATTAAAGGTATTTCACGTTAGTATTAGCTCTAAAAAGGTCGAACTCATGCTAGTTTAGGTTTTAATTATATACTTGGAACAGCGCTAGCTACCATTTTTTTGTCATTACTGACGCATTATGACGCCGTTTCCTCGGGAAATTCTATCGTTTTTTGCTAAAACGCGCGTAGACACGATCATTTTGGGTGTTTGTAGAGTCCCTACCATGAATATCTTCTAATCGCAAAACCACGTCCTTTCAATTTTGCCAACAGCCGTGCACTGCCATGCGCTGCTTCAGACGCATGCACGCTGCCAGCCGTTTCTTTGCGTAAGAGCTGGAGAGTTCGCGGGACTTCTCGTCGACAAATTACTTTAACGTTAGGTCTATTATCTTTTCCAATACACTATTCAGTGCTTCTAAGACTGCCTGTTCTGCGCTGAAATTTGCATGCAGGGCCTGCCCTGGTCATTGTCTTGACTGCAAATGTACGCGGACACACGAGCAATGTTAGCGGATTTGAGCGCCGTGCGCTCCGATTCCCATGGTTTGCGAGTAGAAAGTTCTGTTTTATCAATTTTCCGTAGCAGATAATACAAGGTATTTTTTTTATTCCATCCTCTGTTAGAATATTCGTTAATCATTTCAAACGAATTAAATCCCTTATCAGTTCGTAAAATTAAGATCGAAACGCGATCATCGTCTGTCAACGGCGCCAGGTTGCGTCACAAAAGACACCAAAATATGGTAGCTATCGCTGTTCTGGGCATATAATTAAAACCTAGACTAGTATCAGTTCGACTTTTTTAGAGTTAATACTAGAGTGAAATACCTTTAATTTGATGCATTAAGTATAAATAAATGTTAAAAATTGGCGAAGTTATACGCGTGCAAAGTCGGGACATTTATGCTGGCCCACCCTGTATATCTCTACCATTTCCCCCGACCCCATTCGCTTCATTTGGTCTTTAGCTCGCGTATGTCTACGCTGGATACAATTTGCATCTTCACTCTCTGAATAATGAGAGAAACAAAGTCATCTGTATTTTTCTATAGACTTCCTTTCGGTTGGTCCATATAATATTAGACTATGTCTTGATTTCTCTAGTTGGGCATAGGGCCTATAGCCAACTTTACTTGCGCGCTCTTACGTGTACTTGTATCGTTTGTATATTGTTGTATAGCCTACGTCTGCATTCCTATGTTTGTCTGTATAATTATGTAAACATTATTATTATATGCATGCATACCGAGGCAGCTGGGTTGGATGATGACTGACGGATACAACGAACTGAAGAGAAAAGCAAAGCGAAGAAAATGGCGTCATTGGAAGTTGAAACCTAGCTGCCGAAGGGCAGAGAACTTAAAGAAGAAGAAGAAGATTATATGCAAATTATATATAGGCCTACGCACATTGTATAGGCCTTATATATTATATAACAAATATAATTCACTTATGATATGCAATAATGCACAATGTTATATAAATACTATAGTCTAAATATTAATTTTATGATAGATAGATCGACGTACGGTTTCTCTTGTCGAGGCAGTCCTCCATTAGACCTGCTTCCGTTTCGTTGTAGAAACACGTGTCCCACATTCCGACACTGAAACCTGAAACAGAATTCAAACAGAACCGTTTCAACACTGCACGACACGCTTACTCTCTGCATGGTACATACTTATTTAATTCGCTGTTACGATCAACGATGCCAGCAAAACTTTTCTAGCGAACCGCTAATGTATGACAACATTTGCTTGAAGATAGATCTATATTGTTTTCGCCTTTCTATTGTTATAAACTTTCGCATGCGTAAAACACACATACTTCCCGCAATTGTAATGTTTATTGGAAATTTTGAAGTTTTGACAGAAAGATTAAAAAGGGTCGTCAGAAACAAATTACCGGTCAAAGGGTATTGCAGGTTAAATATAAGGTCATCAGATTCTATAAAAAGAATATAATTTACGACCAGAAATACAATGTTTAAATGCTCATTGAAAATTTTGAAATTTTGACAGAAAGACTAAAAAATTGTCTGGCTTAAAGCTTGCCGTTCGCCCCAAACGACCGCTTTTCTGCCCACCCCAGAAACCTTAATTTCCCCCTCCCAAAGCAGAGGGGACAAGATTAAACACTGTGCTCTGCATGTTGCACTGCGCCTAATGCACAGAGTAGACGCGACCACGAACTCTCTAACTTCACGACTTTTCTTTGTAGCTCATGCTGAGAGGGAAGCGATTCTGACGCTGAGTAGGTAATTTTTAAAAGGCGCCAAACAAATCTCTTAAGTGGACGAATGACTGATGCAAGGCAACTGATTTGATATTGCAAAGCAAGACAGACATAGACAGACATACAGATAGATGGACAGATAGACAGATAGATACAGTATAGATAAATGGATGGATGCATGGATGGATGGATGGATGGATGGATGGATGGATGGATGGATGGATGGATGGATGGATGGATGGATGGATGGATGGATGGATGGATGGATGGATGGATGGATGTATGGATGGATGGAGGGAGGGATGGATGGAGGGATGGATGGATGGATTGATGGATGAATGGATGGTTGTAGGGATGGATTGATGGATGGATGGATTGATGGATGGAGGGATGGATGGATGGATTGATGGACGGATGGATGGATGGATGGAGGGATTGATGGATTGATGGATGGATGGACGGACGTACAGACAGAAAAACAGATAGGTAGACAGACAGACATATAGGTTGGTAGATATAGATAGATAAGGGAAAAGAAACAATGAAAGAAACTTCAAGAACATGGGCCACAGATGAAATCTCAGTGCATATAGTAAATCATCATCATCAGCAGCAGCAGCAGCAGCATCATCATCATCATCAGCAGCAGCAGCAGCAGCAGCAAGGGCTTCAGCTTGTCCGTCGACCAATCCCATGCCCCTCGTCCACTCCGATCCTCCAGTGAGTTCCACCGACGCTACAGAGTTAAATTTCGTGACGATCTGCAATTTCCACCGATAATGAAAACCCTGATTCGTCTAAGTTATTAGCAGCAGATGTGCAGCTATCCAGGTTCATATCTGCAATGTACGCATACACATTTACGCATGCCTAGCTTTCACATCGTGATCACAGCAAAAGCATACCCTGTTTGTTTCAATATATATTTTATTTATGTTCGTGAGCCGATATTATATCTCTATGTATATTTTATAATATTTTGTATTATGTATATATGCATTTGTTCTTGCAATTATAATCATATAATGAATATAATACATGTAAGTTAAGTGTGCATGGTATATATTATTCCACGTGCCCTAGCTGCATGTGCCGCGTGTATTGAACTCAATCAATATTATGAGACATGTGTGCGACTGTGCGTGTTTTTAGTGTAGGTACAGTAGGTCTACAACTCTACATGTATGTAGACTCTGTACGTGTGTAGTATAAATTGAACTGCTTGACTGCTTCCTTGATGACTGGGTAGAATCATCCATTTCGTGTTGCATTTCCATCTCTTACGGCTTCCAGCTTTGGCTGCGTGCACTGACGTTTTGATTTCTTCTTGTTTTGTTTCTAGAGTATATAGGCATATATTCCCAGGGGTCACTCCGCTCTGTTCCTTCATTAAGAACCTAAAAACTGTTTTATTTAGCCGTGGTTGGGCCGGGAGCGCTTCTGAGTAGCCTACCTTGAAGAGGCGCTATATAAATTTATGAAATAAATAAATAAATATACCATCAAGACGTGAGCAGTTTGACAAAGTTTTTTGTACATTTTCTACATAATTATGTCGCTGTATAATGACACTGTAGCATACTAATTATATCAGGAATGATTAATGTCACTAGAGGAGGATCCAGGGGGGCCAATCCGGCCATGGCTCCCCCATTTAAAAAGTCAATGAGACCTGGTCCCCACATTTGGTTTCAACAAGCCATTAACTCGATGCAGCAGGAGAGAAAAGCAGGATAGCCTACTAGAGAGAGGCCATAACTCCGACCAGGATGACTGATGACTAAAAAAAAGGTCATCAACTATTTTAGCGGCTAAAACGGTACCTTTTTCGTGGAAATTGTACGAATGACTAAAAAAATGTCTTCAGATTTTTCGGCGACCAGGACGAAATTTGCCCTCTGTCCCAAGATCGAAAATTTTGAAAATTTCTGTATCCGCCCTTGAATGTCACCCTCCTCCATTCACCAGGCATGGGACTGGCAATGCGAAAGTACGAGCAGTATCGGAGATTCTTGTTGTACTGTGGTTCGTCGGTCAATGATTTGTTACCTCTCAACGGAACGATAATAAGCAGATCGCAGTTTTGATTGCAGATCGACTGAAGTAAAACTTAAACTGCACACAATAGTCCAGCAGACGAGAGTGTTACAGTAACCGTTCTTAGGCCATTAGGCCTATACATGACGAGCAGTTTAAACAATAAACATGCAACAGCAACAAAAGTATAATTTTATTGAACAGCGACAATAATATTATTATGTTATGGTCGCGAAATCTAAATGTCTCCTTTGAGTCATAAAAGCATCATATGCCATTTTGGGAACCGATGACTAAAAGCACCAGCCGACACCGGCGAGTAATTCCATTAAAAAAATAATTCGGCCCAATTAGGTCTACTACTGTCCGTAACATTAGAAAGTTTGAGACGATGCAAACATTTCCAAAGAAGGTAGAGCACATTGCTGAAGAAGGTATAAAGCATATTAACCCCCCCCCCTCCCAAAGTCCTACCTGCACCTCACCGCGGTGGGGGGGGTGAACGGCCAAGTAAGGGAATCCCTGGTGGGGCTATGCCATCAGAGGTGAAGGCTCGGCCGAAGAACCTCCTAAGCCAGGGCGTTACGCGAGGTGGACAGGCTCACCAGGAACCCCGAAAACGGCTGGCCAACGCAGGAGGCAGGTGCTGGAAGGACACCTGAGGGCGAAAGAAGCTTGCTGCTAGGCCCACCGGCTTCCTTACCCTGCCAGGAGAGGATTGGTCACCACCTGGCAAAGGACCAAGTATTAAACCTTAATATGAAATGTATCCAAATAGAGTAGTCGGAGAGACAGGATCCGAAACGAAGTGACTCGGGAGTAGCTGCATGGGACAAAAGGAAACAATGGAGACTCACCTGGTTCGGGCACGTGACACGAATGGAAGACAAAAGGCTACCTGCACGGGCATGTGGAGGGAAAGAGAAGCCAAGGGAGACAATCAAAGACCTGGATGGACAATATAAAAGAAGATCTAGCAGCACAGAACATGGATATGAGAGATGCGGTGGATAAAATCAGAAACCGAGCAAGCTGGAGACGGCATATTGAGGCCTCATCGTTGGCGTAAGACATGCGCCTGACGGAAGAGAGACCAAGAAGATGAAGAACAAAGAGTGTAAAGCACAATACCAAAAACGGTAAGGCACATTTCCAACGAAGGTAAAGCACAATACCAAAAACGGTAAAGCACATTGCCAAAGAAGGCAAAGCATATTGCCAAAGACGTTAAAGCATATTGCGAAAGGAATCATTTCATTTGATTAGAATAATCCATTGACTGCCATGCATAGAAGCCAGCATGCGTATATTAAGCCAAGCAATGAAGGATGTCAAGACCACAGCTGCAGTCAACGGGTTAGATTAACCCTTTAGTGACCGTTGCATGAGTCGCTGCAGCGTGGGATTAAGTCATCATGGAGGAGATGGAGGAGGAGTCGGTATTATGACGAATGGGACGCAGCCATTGACCCGTGATTAGAAAGATACCCGTTCTGATGGATGAGATGGACAGAATGACTGACAGACAGACAGACGGACAGGCAGACGGACGGACGGACAGACAGACACACACAGACAGACGGACGGACAGACAGACAGACAGACGGACGGACAGACAGGCGGACAGGCAGACGGACGGACAGACAGACGGACGGACAGACGGACGGACGGGCGGGCGGACGGACGGACGGACAGACGGACGGACAGACAGACGGACGGACGGACAGACTTCACCAAGAAATTGACGAAGTCATCACCACACAGGCAAAGACACGACTACGCAGACAAACTCAGACATAACCGCACAAACTAATATAGAGTGACTGCAGAAAGTCAGGGTGTCAAGCAATGCATGATGAATATGCGTTTGAGAGTCAGTACCCGGTCAAGTGACGCACAGAAGGGACGGCGGTGTGTGTGTGTTTGTGCGTGTGTGTGTTTGTGTGTGTGTGTGTTTGTGTGTGTGTGTGTGTGTGTGTGAGAGTGTGTGTGTGGGGATAGAGAGGTTTTAACTACAGGGTTTGTCTCCTTACATTTCCCAGATGACTGCATCAATCTCCCGATGTATAATCGCTTCTCTGCCTCTTGTACTATGAATGAGACGCAGATATACATGGCCGCAACTATTTATAGGACCTACAAAGCCCTACATACACGCATGCAGGCATCCACGCCTACACACGTACATTAACTATTCAATACACAATAAAACAGCGTGGAATAAATTCAAAATACATACATATACAGTAGGGTGGTCGCATCTGTAATGGCAAATTTTCAACTTCAGTTTCATTCTTTCTCCAACCCACCATTTGGTGCCACTTGGTAAAAGACTGTTGTAGCCCAAAAATTATGCCGATTGAAAAATATTTAGGACTAGCACAACGTGTTTGAAGTTTTGGATTTTTCGAAATTTCATCGTCTTTTTGAGTATAAGGATAATTTAGTCACATTTTGTTACCTGTGACTAGTTTTAGCAGAAAGACTACATTATTTTACCCAAGCACAACTGACAAGTATGCCTAACTTATGCAATGATGATAATAGTTTATTATATATTTTTATGAACAATTGAACATCACAATAGTATTTGACGCGTGAGTCTCTGTGATAGATGACCATAAACCTATACTAGTAATGTAGCGACGTATAACTACGCTACGGGTCGCTAATATTATTTTATTTAATTTTTGATCGATTATGGGGTTTCAGGGATCTGATATATTTGTTTTATTTCTGTATTTTTGAGCTGCCTTGTGTGACCTATATTTTAATGTTGATTTGCGCTTGACACGGGTCACAGCGACCGCTGACGTAGGCAGCAGTCGTTGCTGTTCCATTAATTGGTATATGTTCACACGCTCTCAGCGATCGTCGGTCGCTGTCTTCAAAGGCCGTGCCGCTTGCAGTCGATGAGGGTAATTAAACTTTCGCACGCTCTCTGAGGTGGTCTGATGAACAGAGTGAGCGAGGAATACAGCCAGCCAGACAAGCACAGGCAGGGACACGGATTGAGAAGGAAACACCGTTGGCGTGTGGGTCTGTGTACGTGTGTTTTTCTCAAGGTTGAACTGGTGCATTTGTGGTCTACGTGATCAGCGGCAGATGGCGCTTTTCAGAAGGAGAGATAGAAGGAGGAAGACAGTGAGCTATAGACAGACGCGGAGATACACAGGAGAGGACGCAGCTGGCAGCTAATTCTTGCCGCCTTGAAACAGCTGCGTTGCTGCTGGGTTTGCGCGCGCGGCTCACTTGCTGGTCATGCGCAGAAAGGGGGACGCTCTCCTTGTCAGGCAGTAATAAAAGAGCAGCGCGACGCTGAGAGGCTCAGTTGCGCACAGGATCTCAGGGCGGTCGGATGTATTGCGGCGGTTGGTAGTTTTAGGCTCGATCAAGTTGGTGAAGCATGGCCAGGATAAGCGCCTGCTTGCACTAGTTGCGCATACACGGATTCTGTCGGCGATTCATTCTCTCTCGACATGGAGTCGATTAAATAAAAGAGTTTGTTTGTTGCGAGAAATACATCAGCGTCGCTGCAAGTTTTGTCTTCGCTCTCGCTTCGGATATATTCCTGGATTACTAATTCAAGGCCTCTCTTCGCCCTGTCACACGGAGTGATTTATCGTGGGCTTCGAATCGTCAGCGCTCTGCTCTCGTTCTTTGAAATTGTGTTGCGAAGCGGTTGTTCGTATGGTTGCCTAAGGGCGTCTTTCTCAAACGGCTTGGATAAATAGCCGAAATTGTTGTTCATTGCGAGAAATCAGCATCGGATTTAGCTGATCTTTTCGGGCGTTTCAAACTCGACGCCTTTCTGTGTGTTTCGTCGCATCTCTTGGATATCGTCTTCGTCGCTGTTCTTCGCACACGATCGGCTTTGTCCCTTGTCTCCGGACATAAGGTACGCTTTATTGGGGAATTAATACGATCGGTCATTAAGATATTTTGGGCTGAACTGAAATTGGCTGTGGGACTTGAGAATCAAGCGGGATTTAATTTAGGCATACTCCGGTTGATAGGTGTTTGCATTGAATTGTTGCATTTGATTTTCATTGAATGTCTTTACAAAGGATAGGAACTGATAATTGAACTTACTGACTTTTATGTTTGATTGCTTTGAACATAATTGATGTCAATTGAAGATTCAATTGATTGTGAATAATAAGAAATATTAATTAAACTTCTGACTTTGATCATTGATGGCAATGAATGCAACTGACGTTGAATGAATACTTGATTGATTGTGACCTCTAAAGATAGAAGTCATTTCTATAGCGCTATGGAGGAGTCTAGGCCAGTCACCCCTGCTCAGCCTTCACGGCCCCCTTCTTCTATGGAGATATTGCTCGAGGCAATACAAACTAATGCTAGGGCTACTCATGAAGCCATTCAGACTAATGCTAGGTCTACTCATGAGGCAATACAAACTAATGCCAGAGACACGCAAGAAGCGATTGCCACGGTAGAATTCAATGTCCTGGCAGTGCAATCGAATGTTAGCGATGCTATTTCCTCAGTGCAATCAAATGTAAGAGAGGAAATCTCTTCTGTAAAATCTTATGTCAGAGATACGCAGGATGCAATCACCTCAGAGCAATTAAATGTCAGGGAAGCGCTGACGGAAGTTGTATCACGATTGGAAAGGCTAGAGGCATCGCCGGTACCCAAGCCTGCTGTGGATTTGAACCCTGGTTACCTCACCGCTATTACCACTGCGGACGCGCCATACCACTCGACCATCGGCCTGGAAGAAACTTTGGGTGCTAGGCCTAAAGATTTCGCACACCCTGGTATATTGCGAAGAAGTGATAGATTGGCTAGTAGGCCGCCAATTTCATATAGGGATTTCGGCAGTCGAAATAACTGGCCGCCTTTCCATCGTTGGGATTCGAACCCGGAAGTCACCTCCTCCTGTCCTCCCTCTATCTCTAGAGCTCGTCCACAGCAGCACGCGGCCATATCGAGCGAGGATCCGGAAGTGGCGACTCCGGGGAGGCCGATAGGGGCGGGCGTTATAATTGGTCCCAGCCAGTGGGGTCAAATTAGTTCTAGAGATTTTGGCGATGATAGGTTAGAAGAGGAAACTGACTATGCTAGAACAGGCGAAATGGCAATTTCTTTTGAAAGAAGGAAGGAAAGGGAATTTGCGGATATTGTGGATGTAATGTCTGATGATGGTAGTGTAGACATTGAAATCAGCAAGATAATGGAATCTAGACCTAAAACTGTTAAAATAATTGATAACAGAATGCATGCAGCACAGCAACCGGAGTTTAGAAATTTTGAAGTAAATAAACCGATCGCTAATAAATTGTCACGGGAGGGGGGTGATAAGGTCAATCCAGTTCCTTTTGCCTCTTCGTCGCCTTCCCACGGTGCATATTCTCGACTTGATCCGCAATGGAGGATGCAAGAACCGCCTGCGTTAATCGATCAACAAAGAGCGGAAACGGCGCAGCACCGGATCGACAGCCGGCAACCAGCGTCGGTAATGCCGACCTATCAGTCAATGCCTGACTGCGTCCTCGACGGTCGTGCAACTTCGACCATGGTTGGTCGAGACTACGCTCGACCCGACCTTCCTCCTGGACCAGCGGCGATGGCAACGGTCGACTGGATGCAACCATACGCTCGTCCCGACCATTCAAACATGCCGTGGAGGTATGCTCCGACCTACGCTCCGAACGCTTTCTACGGTAGCAGCGACAACCGGGTTTGGGTCGACCCGCCTCGCTGTCTCGACCCGCTTCGACCAAGCGACGCCGTCTTTCCTCGGTGGCCAACGGTCGTGGAATCGGCGAGGATGAGTTCATGCCTGGGTGCGCAGAACTTCGGATTTAGCCGTGACGCCGAATTACCGCGATGTCAGACGGTAACGAAGTCGACACCTCTGGAGAAGAATGAAACGACGGGCGATGATAAAGCGACGTCTGCGGTTGGTGAAACGAGAGCACGGACGTCTACCAACGCTTCAGTCGGCCCTATTAAAGTTGTCCCGACGACCACCGTCGCAACGCAAACGACCGGCGACTGGGGGTTACCGTCGATCGGTTCAAAGGGAACAATCAAGGAAGCAGAACCGACCGCGTCGACGACAGCTAAAGAGGACGAGGCCAAACAGTCGTCGCCTTCGTCTACCAAGCCAACACAATTCCTGAAACTCGGGTCTTTTAGCGGAAAGACGGACGTTGAAACATTCTTACGAAAATTCTCCGTGTGCGCCAGGAATAACAGATGGACGGACGAGGAGAGATTGAACCAATTAGTAGTCTCATTGGTTGAACCGGCGACTCATTTGCTGAGCGAGTCGAACGCAGATGGCCTGGACACTTGGACGGCTTTGGTCCAGCGACTTCGTGAACGATACGGCAACGCTGAACAACAAGCCCTGTTCCAAACGCAGCTAAGCACCAGGAAACAGAAAGTCGACGAGGACATGGGCGTCCTGGTGGACGACATCCGACGTCTCTCCACGCGAGCCTATCCGGGTTCCTCGACGGCTCACAGCGAAGCAATTGCTGTTCGGGCATTCTTGGATGCCCTGAGAGATAGAACGCTTGCTCTGAAAATCCGAGAGCGAGAACCGAAATCCCTCGACGAAGCCTACAAGGTAGCGATGCGATTGGACGGCTACCAGAAAGCAGAAGACGGTGGCCATGAGCAACAAGACCGACGACACGGCCGTGTCAACGCAATTAAAGAACAGGAAGAAGAGTCGAAAGTAAAGGATCTGGAACGGCGGATGGAGCAAATGAGGAGACAAGTGGAGCGACTAGAGAAGGAGCGACAATCCGTTTCGGCGCCACAATACAGAGACAACAATCGCGGGCCGTGGAGAGGTCAGAACGGGTCAACAAGAAATGAATGGTCGAATAACAATGGAAGTTATGGACGGGGAACTCCGCGATGTTTCCTGTGTCATCGGCTCGGTCATTTGAGCTCGGCGTGCAGACTTCGGCCATATGTGGAAACAGAAACGGAAGCAGGACCTTCCGCGCGCCGATGCTTCGAGTGTTCTGCGACGGACCACATAGCGCGCTTCTGTCCTCTTCGACAACAGCAGCAGGCTCCACCTAGCGACAACCTTGGACAACCTGTGGGCGATAACCACGACAACCCCAGCGTTGGTCGTGTGTTCGCTGTTCGGTCCGCTCCAGCGCCGAGCAGGGACCAGCGGAACGGGCAGAACCAGGAGCGTCGGTCGCGGAGGTCGCCATCATCGTCGAGGAGGCGAGACAGTGGTCGGAACTCACCAAGAGAGGAACGACGCTGTTTCTACTGTGACGACAGTTCGCACCTTTTGAGGAGCTGTCCGCTTCGCAATGGACCCCCTGAGGACCGGATCTGGAGGATGCTGGGAGAACCGACCGGACTTCGTCCGCCTGAAAACCTGACGTCGGCTGGGTAACTTTGCTGAATGACCGCTTAATTTGCGGCCATTATGAATGCAGAAGCATCTGTAACCATGTTTTATTTTGATTTTGATGAATACATTTTTTATTTACATGTGAAAGGCTTTACATGTGTGCGTGTGTTACTGTGTAAATAACTGTATTCTTGCATCGTATGTTGTGCATAGTATTAATATTTGTATTGCATTGCCGACTGTCTGATTAATGTTTGCAATGGTGATATAGATTAGTATTGTATTGCATTTGCAATGAAGCGATGGACGATTTTATTATTGCCTCTGCTGTAGACAGAAAACTGGACTGTCATTGCCTGCATTGCGCTATATAAATATTGGTTTTACCTGTTGATGTATATATAAGGTTGCCTATTTTAGTTAAGGCCATTGATGACGATTATGTGACCTTGAACTTAGACTTGTAGTGGAATTAGCCATGATGATGTGATTATGTGATATTATGGCCTTCGTTAAAATAGTAGGCCTATATCTCTAAGATAACGCTTAGAGTCGAAATTTGCATTAGGCCTAAGTTCCGCTCTATCTATAGTCTGTTTAATTAAAAATAATTTTAAAGGATTGGCACAGCTAAATTTTAAGGCTTCTAAGTTCCGTGTATAGAGTTCTTATATGCGTAACTATTGTCAACGCATATATATATATATAATAATAATTGTATGGATGCTGATTAATTAACTTTAGTGAGGCGCTCTATAAATGTTCTATAATAGTCCCTTATTGTCCTTCAGCGCCTTAATGCATTACCGAGGTTTTGAGTTTAACAGCGGTGAAATTAATATACATAGCTGCTCTTTGATTAATAGTCCTGCACTTTGACCTACATGTTTTGGTTGCAGTACGAATTATTTAGATTGCAGTTGATGGACGCAGGATATAAATATATTTAGGCCTACTTGAATGATTAGCCCGTGTACTGTCTGCATCAGCGTTGCAGTTGAGACACAATTTTAATAGTAGCGATGCATAATTTGGTCTTATAATTCTGCAGTGTAGACTATGATTAAACTGGTTGCCTAATAATATTTATTAGGACTAGGCATAAAATAATTAGGAGCTCTGTCTGTGCGAGAAATGAGGTTGGCCTAAATGATTTTGTAGCATTGGATTTAATATTATTATTAATTCGGTGCAGATTAATATTGGGATCCATGAATGGATCTATGACCTAATTGCGAGTTCGTTCAATAGGCCTAATTTGGATCTTGTTGATGGGTGGCCTCGCAGTTTTCCACGCTTCTACAGATCAATTGTAGATGGCGGAGGAAGAGCGGAGGCGTAGTCCGAGAGCGACGCATTAGGACGCCGACGATTATCGACTGAGATTCTCAGTGTTCAATTGTTCCAGACGAAAGAAGTTCGGAACGTCTGTCCTTGTTGTAATATAATTGTGCATTTAATCTGCAATATAACTAAATCTGTAATGTAAGATTTACTGCTATGATTAGCATAGTAAAGATTAAGCTATAGATTAGATTAACGGTTGACCTAATTCTGAAAGGATTTATTTGAGGTCTTATTTTATTTTGTGCAAAACAGCGCGACCTTAGTCGTACGATGCACTTTGACCTACATGTATAAGGATCATGTTTTGTCGCCTAACTCCCACGGTGTTAGACGCACGCTGTAGATGCATGGCGGGGGGAATAGAGACACGGGGTCGACGCATCAAAGCGGCGATTTTAATTATCGATGATTTTCCCAGGCGCTGACGCGTGTGTGGCCTGATGCCTGCGCTTATGATAGACTGAAGAATAGAGGATGCATAGATGCCATGTAATGATGCTAAGGATTAATACTGGACTAAAAACAGACTAAAATGGCCTAACTTAATATAGAGTTATGCAAAGACTGTAATCTTAGTTTTGAAATCATGATGGTCTTTTTAATAGGCCTATTATTTTATGGTTACACTATATCGTGAAGGATGATTACAAGAAGTGTAGCCTGTAAGCTTATTGTAGCGGTAATTACAGTATATTAAGTTGACCTAGTTAAGCTTTCGTATCGCAGTTATTCTGTGCATTGACCAACGATGCATATTAATATGGCTGGCTGAGTCATGCCACGCTAGGAATGTATGCCTAGTGTTACAAAGCGTAACCATTTAATCGCTAATGTTATGCTGGCCTATATTGTTCTTAGGCTGCCTATTTTAATTTCTGTGCGTAAGCGGTTGCATAATAATAATTAGGATGCTATGCTGGAAGCAGGCCTAGTTTCAAGCTGAAGTTGGGCTTGGTCTCTTACGGTAAGCTTTGATGGGGAGCCTACGGATAGTTATATGGAGCATTGGCCTTTGGAGACTTAAGCTGTGTGTGTGGTTTCAGGTAATTTGCTATGATAGCACCGTTGTTAATGGGATTAGAGACTTAGGTTTAACTGCTTAGATGAGTCTTTAAATGTAGACGTTTGCCTACAGTGAAATGCCTAAAGAAGTCTCGATGGTAAAGGCCATGGGTGGCCTATTAATCAGATGACCTGTTGTAAAGGTAACGGAAGTCTAGTGGTTTTTGTGGCTGTCCCGTGGGTTCTTAAGTCAATGCTTGCCGTGGAGGACTTTGTGCTTAACTAAACTCAAGGAGACCTATATATAGAATTGCTTTTGAGCTTTACTGAACTATTAGCGATGGAGCTATATAATTATAATAATAATAAATGTTTCTTTCGCTGGAACTGACATTTAACGCTAAAATGTGAACTTTCTGATGCTTACGTTGAGGACTGTTCGTTGCATATATTTTTAATTCTTGCATTTGAATCATTGATGTAAAAATTGGAGTATGGCCTTACTAACATTTCAGGATCCATTTTTCCAATTAAAAGGATCCTGAAATCAGGGAGGGCCGAGAATAGTGTAGCGACGTATAACTACGCTACGGGTCGCTAATATTATTTTATTTAATTTTTGATCGATTATGGGGTTTCAGGGATCTGATATATTTGTTTTATTTCTGTATTTTTGAGCTGCCTTGTGTGACCTATATTTTAATGTTGATTTGCGCTTGACACGGGTCACAGCGACCGCTGACGTAGGCAGCAGTCGTTGCTGTTCCATTAATTGGTATATGTTCACACGCTCTCAGCGATCGTCGGTCGCTGTCTTCAAAGGCCGTGCCGCTTGCAGTCGATGAGGGTAATTAAACTTTCGCACGCTCTCTGAGGTGGTCTGATGAACAGAGTGAGCGAGGAATACAGCCAGCCAGACAAGCACAGGCAGGGACACGGATTGAGAAGGAAACACCGTTGGCGTGTGGGTCTGTGTACGTGTGTTTTTCTCAAGGTTGAACTGGTGCATTTGTGGTCTACGTGATCAGCGGCAGATGGCGCTTTTCAGAAGGAGAGATAGAAGGAGGAAGACAGTGAGCTATAGACAGACGCGGAGATACACAGGAGAGGACGCAGCTGGCAGCTAATTCTTGCCGCCTTGAAACAGCTGCGTTGCTGCTGGGTTTGCGCGCGCGGCTCACTTGCTGGTCATGCGCAGAAAGGGGGACGCTCTCCTTGTCAGGCAGTAATAAAAGAGCAGCGCGACGCTGAGAGGCTCAGTTGCGCACAGGATCTCAGGGCGGTCGGATGTATTGCGGCGGTTGGTAGTTTTAGGCTCGATCAAGTTGGTGAAGCATGGCCAGGATAAGCGCCTGCTTGCACTAGTTGCGCATACACGGATTCTGTCGGCGATTCATTCTCTCTCGACATGGAGTCGATTAAATAAAAGAGTTTGTTTGTTGCGAGAAATACATCAGCGTCGCTGCAAGTTTTGTCTTCGCTCTCGCTTCGGATATATTCCTGGATTACTAATTCAAGGCCTCTCTTCGCCCTGTCACACGGAGTGATTTATCGTGGGCTTCGAATCGTCAGCGCTCTGCTCTCGTTCTTTGAAATTGTGTTGCGAAGCGGTTGTTCGTATGGTTGCCTAAGGGCGTCTTTCTCAAACGGCTTGGATAAATAGCCGAAATTGTTGTTCATTGCGAGAAATCAGCATCGGATTTAGCTGATCTTTTCGGGCGTTTCAAACTCGACGCCTTTCTGTGTGTTTCGTCGCATCTCTTGGATATCGTCTTCGTCGCTGTTCTTCGCACACGATCGGCTTTGTCCCTTGTCTCCGGACATAAGGTACGCTTTATTGGGGAATTAATACGATCGGTCATTAAGATATTTTGGGCTGAACTGAAATTGGCTGTGGGACTTGAGAATCAAGCGGGATTTAATTTAGGCATACTCCGGTTGATAGGTGTTTGCATTGAATTGTTGCATTTGATTTTCATTGAATGTCTTTACAAAGGATAGGAACTGATAATTGAACTTACTGACTTTTATGTTTGATTGCTTTGAACATAATTGATGTCAATTGAAGATTCAATTGATTGTGAATAATAAGAAATATTAATTAAACTTCTGACTTTGATCATTGATGGCAATGAATGCAACTGACGTTGAATGAATACTTGATTGATTGTGACCTCTAAAGATAGAAGTCATTTCTATAGCGCTATGGAGGAGTCTAGGCCAGTCACCCCTGCTCAGCCTTCACGGCCCCCTTCTTCTATGGAGATATTGCTCGAGGCAATACAAACTAATGCTAGGGCTACTCATGAAGCCATTCAGACTAATGCTAGGTCTACTCATGAGGCAATACAAACTAATGCCAGAGACACGCAAGAAGCGATTGCCACGGTAGAATTCAATGTCCTGGCAGTGCAATCGAATGTTAGCGATGCTATTTCCTCAGTGCAATCAAATGTAAGAGAGGAAATCTCTTCTGTAAAATCTTATGTCAGAGATACGCAGGATGCAATCACCTCAGAGCAATTAAATGTCAGGGAAGCGCTGACGGAAGTTGTATCACGATTGGAAAGGCTAGAGGCATCGCCGGTACCCAAGCCTGCTGTGGATTTGAACCCTGGTTACCTCACCGCTATTACCACTGCGGACGCGCCATACCACTCGACCATCGGCCTGGAAGAAACTTTGGGTGCTAGGCCTAAAGATTTCGCACACCCTGGTATATTGCGAAGAAGTGATAGATTGGCTAGTAGGCCGCCAATTTCATATAGGGATTTCGGCAGTCGAAATAACTGGCCGCCTTTCCATCGTTGGGATTCGAACCCGGAAGTCACCTCCTCCTGTCCTCCCTCTATCTCTAGAGCTCGTCCACAGCAGCACGCGGCCATATCGAGCGAGGATCCGGAAGTGGCGACTCCGGGGAGGCCGATAGGGGCGGGCGTTACAGTAAGCCAACACATTGCTATATTCTTTTCGTAGGTCTGATTTCTATCTACAGGAATCCTTTGCTACACTAAAGGCTCCTTATTACATGCTTAACTTTAACACAAATTCTGATATAACACGGATAATGACCTCAATAATAGTTGAAATAGAGAAAAAATACTGATGATATTTTCGTTTATTGTAGCAATCAGAGCAGAATGACAAAGCGCATCACAGATAAAATTTATCAAGAGCTGCTGTAAAGAAATGAATTAAAATAGATGTTGAAATTATTGAGATCATAATTTTTATAGATCTATGAAATTACTTATTACCACACAGGAGTCAAAGAGCAGATTTTAAACAACTTCTAAAGACAGCATCATAATTGAGTGCCTGGATTTTTATAGATATATGAAATTACTTATTACCACACAGGAGTCAAAGAGCATCTTTTAAACAACTTCTAAGAAGAGCATCATATTTGAGTGTCTGGTGAAGCCTACTCACATTGTCACATTTCAAAATATGAAATATATCCCATTAAAAGTATACCTTTAGAATTGAAAGAATGAACACAAAGTCAAACAATTGCCACAGAAAGTGCTGTCAAGAGTGGACACAAATTACACTGCCCTACCTATTATAAATTTGCATGAAAGGCGATGGTGTCAAACACGTAAGCTATGTGCTACTCAAAATCTCTACATCATCCTCAGCAATGGATCCAAGTGAAATTACAGTGGCCACCAACCAGGACATCTCAGACGACCATCCAATCCAAAGGAATAAGTATAGTACCCTCAAGACAACACCCGTTGCTACACTCTTGGTGGCAGATGAACACCTTCTTTGGGCAACATGCCAAAGATCTCACTTTGAGGGAAGTGTATCGTGAAAACTACACCATAGCTCAAACCCATTCGAACACCAAATGCAATTTGAATTGTGAGACAGGGTAGGCTAATAATGCCTCGGGTCGAAATAATATTAGCCTAAATCTGAGATAAAAATTTGCATCTAAAATTAGTTGCTACTTTTAATATTACATCAGTTCCTTGTACCAAGTAACCCCATGAACAATGACGGTAGAAAAAAGAAAGATTTCTGAGAAATCAGACCTCAGAAGAATCTTGGCGATTTTGCAGAATAGATTAATTATGTAGGACACAGATGAAACCACAAATTTTTTATATTTATCCCTATAATTGTATACTACTACTGTTCTATTGCTGTAACAGTCTAAGAGCAATAAGCTATTATTATCAATCACGACAACAAGACAAAACAGGTCGTATTTGTAAAGACATAAGATATGATAGATGTTATATGTGATGCGGTGTGTTATACAGGTTTTCTTGCCTTTGAGGAATTTCTCTTGAAGTGGCGCTATATAAATTGATGATTATGATTACGATAGCAGTAGCATTATTATGTTTAAGTGTAAACCAATTACAAGTAGTTGAATTAATTCCTGGTTTGAAGATTCCTGGTTGATTTCAACCATATAGCTACTTTTGAGCATTAGAAGACTTGCTATTATAAGGGTAAAACTTTGATGACGTTGTGCTAGTCCTAAACAGTAATATTTTCTCTTACAACTCTTTGTGCGATGTTTCTGGGGAGAATGGAACCAAATGGCGCCTTGGAGACAGTGCCGGCGCTAGGGTACCTGAGGCCCCCCAAACAAAAACTTTGAGGCCCCCCCATACCTTGAGCTGTCATCTCAGCAAAATTTCTCATAATATAAGTGCTGAAAGACATGGTACAAGACTTCAATAAATGTCCCTTCCCAATTGTTAAATTTTTTGGAATGTCCATGCTGTAATGGTAAAATTTTAAGCTGTCATCTTTACTAAAATTGCTCATTTTTCAATGCTGTTAGTCGTGGTTTAGGACTTCAGAGTGTCCCCTCTCCATGGTTTAAATTTTTCCGATTTGCCAACTGTAATGGTAGCATTTATAGGCTGTCATCTTAACAAAATTGATCATTATTGATGGGCAGTGGATCATACTTATGAAATATTTATGAAATATTGGTGATACAAGAATTCCGTCCCATCCACAAATTGTGGGGCCGTGTCCCTGTCCACACCCTCTTCCCCCAAGTCTCTTCTTTGGTTGAAGGACAATGCTCTATTGGTTTGAGTAATATTATTTTGTATGCTTTGAGTTAAAACATAATTCGGTGCATGGTTTCAGGAATGAACAGTCATGAAAGGTACACTTACCAGCTACATTTGAGGCCCCTTGCAAACTTGAGATCAGACACATACCAAGGACATCTTGGACCCGACACAGGTTTTAATGTTTGGGCCTCACGCAGGTTTTATTTTTGGGGCCTCATCCAATTAGCAATTAGAATAAGTTACAATTTATAAGCGTTGTGTTTGAGAAAGTGGACGAAATTGCCTGAGTTAGTTTAAATGGCTTTATACTTACGCCCAAAATCAGTATGGTATTTGCATTAGGTCTGCTATGGCAGTGCTATATGGTTAGTTGAGACATGCACCAGAACGGATCTGCAGAGTCACAAAATTAATAGGCATAATGACCAGCTAAATTTGGGGGCCCCTTTCAAACTCTAATGGCTTTAAACTTACGCCCAAAACCAGTACGATATTTGCATTAGGTCTGCAAGGGCAGTGCCATATGGTTAGTTGAGGTGTGTGTGTGTGCGTGCGTGTGTGGGTGTATGTGTCCACCAGCCAGGAAACATACGAATATGCGGCTTTGCATGACAATATGCATCATGCATGCAAGTAGGCTATATGCGCACAGCGATGTTTACAAGTGAATACATACATACATATCACATATAAACACAAAATACACTAAAGGCCATATATTATTGTATGCATGCATGCATGCATGGATGCATGTCTGTTCTAGGCAGATACCCTGGACATGGATGAAACGAAGACTGATACTGGAGGCGGCGTGTCACAAGTCAATTAGTAGGTCGCTCCGGAGGGTGACTTAGGGGGTGGGGGTGGCAGTCGATTTCCCAGGGGAAGACGACGAACCGTAGAGGCCAACGAAGGGACGAAATCAATCGACCCCACTCGAACCATATTATGCTCAGAGCTCTCAGCTGGAAAATCTCATCTGCATGTGTATATCATGCATATACACTATACAGTGCATGTACAATTATACATATATAAATTATGTACTCGCATACGTATATACTTGCTTTTGTATGTGACATTTCTCGTATTATTTATATAAAAATTAAATGAATTGATATATGCATTTATTTACACTTTTATGTTTATATATATATATAATATACATACAGATTATATAATAATTATATCGAGAGGGATGTGAATACCTGGGGGGAACCCACATGATGCATAGATGATGAAACACCTAGATGACTAGATGACTAGATGTCTAGACCATCTAGACATCTAGTCATCTATAGTCATCTAGTCATTTAGTCATCTATAGTCATTTAGTCGTCTAGTCATCTATAGTGATATAGACATTTAGTCATCTATAGTCATCTAGTCATCTAGACTAGATGATAGATGACTAAATGTCTAAATGACTATAGATAACTAAATGACTAGATGACTATAGATGACTAGATGTCTAGTAGCCGGTGATAAGGCTCTTCAAGCGGCCAAATGGACGATGGGTGCATGGGTGAGGAAAATGGAGAGATTCTTTAGGGAGGGACGACTGGGGGAGAGGGAAGATAGTGGGACAGGGAAGTGCGGAAAGATGGAAAGCACCCTGCCGTCTCATCGCAGGAGAATGACTCCAATAAACTACTCCCCAAGGCAAACACCGTTGTATACGCACTCACATCATGAATATTCATAATACGCACTCACATCATGCATATTCATAATACACTTACATCATGCATATTCATAATACACTCACATCATGCATATTCAATTATTCATAATACACTAACATCATGCATATTCATAATACACTCACATCATGCATATTCATAATACACTCACATCATGCATATTCATAATACACTCACATCATGCATATTCATAATACACTCACATCATGCATATTCATAGTACACTCACATCATCCATATTCATAACACACTCGCATCATGCATATTCATAATACACTCACATCATGCATATTCATAATGCAATCACATCATGCATATTCATAGTACACTCACATCATGAATATTCATAATACACTCACATCATGCATATTCATAATACACTCATATCATGCATATTCATAATACACTCACATCATGCATATTCATAATACACTCACATCTTGCATATTCATAATACACTCACATCATGCATATTCAATGATTATTCATAATACACTCACATCATGCATATTCAATGATTATTCATAATACACTCACATCATGCATATTCAATGATTATTCATAATACACTCACATCATGCATGCTCATAATACACTCACATCATATATGCTCATAATACACTCACATCATGCATGCTCATAATACACTCACATCATGCATATTCATAATACACTCACATCATGCTTATTCATAATACACTCACATCATGCATATTCATAATACACTCACATCATGCATATTCATTATTCATAATACACTCACATCATGCATATTCATTATTCATAATACACTCACATCATGCATATTCATTATTCATAATACACTCACATCATGCATATTCATTATTCATAATACACTCACATCATGCATATTCATAATACACTCACATCGTGCATATTCATAATACACTCACATCATGCATATTCATTATTCATAATACACTCACATCATGCATATTCATAATACCTTCCCACCCGGATTATATATCATGAATCCATCTCTATTATAGATATGGTCGCACAAACAGACAAACACAAACACGCAAACACAACACATACAGACATGCAGAGATATACACAGCTATACATGTATGCATAATTCGGTATCCGGACGTTTCATCCCAGGACGATTCATCCCCGGACGGTTCATCCCGGACGATTCATCCAGTGGACGTTTCATCCCAGGACGATTCATCCCCGGACGGTTCATCCAGCGGACGGTTCATCCAGTGGACGGTTCATCCCCGGACGATTCATCCAGTGGACGGTTCATCCCCGGACGATTCATCCAGCGGACGGTTCATCCAGTGGACGGTTCATCCCCGGACGATTCATCCAGTGGACGGTTCATCCCCGGACGGTTCATCCAGCGGACGGTTCATCCCCGGACGGTTCATCCAATGGACGATTTAATAATTTTATGTGCAGATATAAAAAGTCAAAAATACCTGGATTAAATTAGATGAAATATAAGAACACCTAAATACTTGGAATGAAATAGATATGATTTAAGAACACATAATCCTATAAAACATACAATTAGATATCATAAGAGAACACATAAGCCTATAAAACATGCAATGAAATAGATATAAAAAATCTAAAATACCTGGAAAAAATAGATATGATATTAGAACACACAATCCTATAAAACAATGGCCAATTGAACGTACAACACTAAGCCGTCGACACTTGAATAGGTAATTATAGAACAATAGAATAGATGACTTCATCTGGACGTTGTATTACCCTGCCGACATGTGCGGAGTTTGGTTTCCGTTCTTGGGGGGTTAAACCTGGGAAAAGATACCATTTTCATGGTACAAATGCTGAATCTGGACCTTCTTGGGGGGTCTTAACCCCCTCAGCCCCTGTCACCCTGATAGACTCCGTCAATGCCTGCCCGACTACAATTATTCATATTAGTCTCCATTAGCCACCAGGGGATGAACCGTCCGCTGGATGAATCGTCCGGGGATGAACCGTCCACTGGATGAACCGTCCGGGGATGAAACGTCCACTGGATGAACCGTCCGCTGGATGAACCGTCCGGGGATGAACCGTCCTGGGATGAAACGTCCACTGGATGAATCGTCCGGGATGAATCGTCCGGGGATGAAACATCCGAGGATGAAACGTCCTAGAATCGCATAATTGCATATGCATTATGCAGACATATACACTGCAGCATGCCGCACATTGTATACAAGTTGTTGTTCTTCTTCATGTTGTCTGCCCTATATTATATAGGCAGGTTCGAACGTAAAATGCCGACACCCCATCCTCCGTTGTGCCTTCTCCTTGAGTTTTTGGTAGCCGTCCTCCAGTCCAGCATCATCTCCTCGGTCTTCCTCTTGTTCTTTTCCCCTCCATTTTTTCCTCGATCACTATCCTTAGCATTGCAAGGAATCTCCTCTTAGTGTTTGTCCAATCCATGTTCTTTGCCTTGCTTCTATCATTCTTATCAGTGTTCTTTCTTCTCCAATTCTTCTCAGCACTTCTTCGTTTGCTTGATGTTCTGTCCAGCCGAGTTTTTCCATTTTTCTCCACGTCCACATTTAAAAAGCATCAAGTCTTTTTATATCTGCTTTCCTCATGGTCCCAGTTTCTGAATCGTACAGCACCACACTCCATAGTTGTGAAAAGGTTTTTTTCGTTTTTTATTCTCTCCCAAAAAACGTCGTTTTTTCGGGTTTTTTTCCATCGTTTTTTATCGTTTTTTCGATTTTTATGTAGCTTTATTTAATTATTTACTGTCTAATATTATTTTCCTTAATTTAATTTTTGTCTGATATTCCATACGTTTTCACCGTGCTCTCAAGGATTCAGCTAACTATAGGGTCTTTGTGTAATTGTTTAAGTTATAATTTTGAGAAACACATGTAGTAGATCCCTATACAAGAAATTAAATTTGTAAGAGTTATTTTGATATAAAATTCTTGGGCCTATAATTAATATTTATAAGTAGCAATTTTAAGCACAAATGTACAATATATAATTTAGTAAACATCTGTGGTTTTTGCTTCTGGTTAGATTTTAATTGTGTTATGTCGATCAGCATAAACTTATAGTGTGTCTACAATTTAAATTTGAAAAGATTTCAATACCTTTAATTTGTCCGAATTTCTTATTAAACCAAAGTTATAAGAAAAAAAATAACTGTGGTAGATTAATGTTACTTATACCAATTATTTTGGCCTAATAATAAAGTTGTGTTATTTGCAGTTTCTTGATAAAATTGCATAAGCAAGGTTTGTAAGCTAAAAATGAAATTTCAGATGTAACAAAGGCAAATTATTTTCTGTTTCCGTTTTTTATCGGTTTTTTGTCGTTTTTGATTATTTCGAAAAAACGACGTTTTCCCGTTTTTTATTTTATTTTCAACGTTTTTTACATCTAGGCCACACTCCATGTACCAATGACTTTATCATCCATATCTTAGAATTTCTGTTCATTTTTCCTCTAAGTAGTTCTCTTCTCTCCTCTTCGTGAAAGTCTCTTTTTCCCATTGCAATCCTTCTTCTGATTGTGGCATTTGGCGTCTGTCGCTATCATGCTCCGCAAATAGCAGCATTCCTTAACTTGGAATACACAATTAAGTTAGTCTACGTAACATATGAATAGATAGATATTTTTAAGGCTGAATTAAACAAACGCAGAAAATGCAGACGGATCGGAGTTGAAAATGGATTGAACTCATGACGATGCCTTTCTAAAGGTCAATCGTAAGGAAGATTAATGTGTATATATATATATATATATATATATATATATATATATATATATATACAGACAAACAAACTGACACGCAGGCAGACAGACGGACAGACGGACAGACGGTTGGAGCAGAGGTGAACGGACAAGCCGATCCAACGAGAGATATATATATAGGCACAAAGGCGCACATACAGAGGTAGACCCACGCATACTCACAAACAAACATACACACAGATATAGATTTTCGAAACCAGATGCCTTTCAGCAACTTCTTTGAGATGAAAACAGCCATTCGAAAATTATACTATTGCCGAGGATAAATACTTGGACGTATTATAACTCCAGGATCTAAACGCATTACTAAGTCTTCAGTCATAGACAGGGTGTGGGTGAGTATATGTTTGGTTGGGTTTGGGTGGGTGACATTGGATGAGGGGCTTCCCTGTCATCTAAAGCCATCCTGACGCCACCTGGTCTGCTGCTCCCCGTCCATGGCGCCCCTGGACTGATCCCCGATCGAATCGGAAAGCCAGTAAATCCACTGACAAAATATAATTTATCTCCTCCACTCGAGTCCACACACTCTTCCACTGACAGGCGATCGAATTTGTTGGTGTGTGTGAGTGTAGGACGAACGCAAAACACGTACACCTATAGATACACACAAAATACACACTTAAACATACTCATCACACCTAAACACACATCAAAGCACACACCTAAACATCTAATGATAATAATTTTTTATAGGTGGATGGATGGATGGACAGACACACCTAAACACACATCAAAGCACACACCTATAGGCACACAAAACACACACCTAGACACGAAGTGGCACACCCACACACAACACACACACACAACAAACACACACACAACACACACACGCAACACACACTAATTCTCAGCTGAACGGTGAACACACGTCACAATGTGTCAATATTCGCGCATGTTCCTCGGTTTTGTTCACGAGTTCGATAGACAAATTAAAGACGAAATTTAATTTTTCATTTATAAATATTATAAACAAACTCAGCAGAAGTCAATTAAAATTAGACTCGAAAGAGCTATAATAATATAATTAAAGAGTGTCCAAACCGTCGGATTGACTATTGTAATTCTGTCCTTGCTGGCCTCCCTAAGGTCCGGCTAGCTCCCCTACAGTCCGTTCTCAATGCTGCTGCGAGGCTCATTGCCCGTCTTCCTCGATTCTCACACATATCTACATTCATGGCTGAACAACTTCACTGGCTTCCACTCTCAGCTCGCATAGAATTCAAAGTTATAAGTTTGGTTCTCAAGTCTCAACGAGGCCTTGCTCCGACGTATCTTTGTGATCTCATACTTCGCCCCATTTCGGCCACTTCGCTGCGTCCTCTTAGGTCCTCAGATCGGCTTGACCTCTTTGTTCCTCGCGTCAGGACCGCCATGGCTCAATCCAGATCATTTGCCTGCATAGGTCCCTCCCTATGGAATGGTCTTCTCCCATCCGTTCGCTCTGCCATCCTCTCTGGTAGTCTTTCGTCATCTTTCTCTTGTCTAAAGACCTGCCTTTTCTCTCGGAGTTGCACGCACTGGGAGCGCTTCTGAAAGGCTCTTGCTGCAAGAAGCGCTTTACAAATGGTCAGATACGATACGATACGATACCGTCGGCCACGTTGCACACTGCGCGCTAAGATAACAGCTGATGAGACTCTTCTGGAGAGGCGCTATATAAGTCTGTCGCTAGAGTTATAACGAGGCAAGATAGCAACCGTTTGCTTATACTCTTTCCAACTGATATTCAAAAGAGAATGCCTTATCTATGATACTTGTAGCTGCGCTGCCACCATGTCACCTTCGTGAGATTATTGTTAGCCGATGTGTGGTAACCTACACGATGGGCCAATATTCGCTTCAATGTGTGGTACACGATGGGCCAATAATTCACTCCGATGTGTGGTACACGATGGTTCGTTTGTCGATGACACTCTACGATGACGTTCGTCTGCCTAATTGTGACGACCATCGGAGAAGGAGGAGGAGGAGGAAGAGGAGGAGGAGGAGGAGCAGGAGGAGGAGAAGGAGGAGGAGAGTCTGTAATGAGTTGATGCATTTGGCCTTTGGGAATCCAAAACGCAGACCAATTAGCTGAAGCGCTTTGCACCCTTCAGGCGTGGCTGCAGCGAGCTGCAGGCCACGTGCGATTCGACAAACAATATGATTATGTCAGACGGAAAGGATAAGATAGATATATAGATGGACAGACAGACAGACAGACAGACAGACAGAGAAGATAGATAGATAAGATGTATAGTTGTATACCCATGCATCCCTTAAAACAGCAAAGTAGATAGTTAGATTAGATAGATAGATAGATAGATAGATAGATAGATAGATAGATAGATAGATGGATGGATGGATGGATGGATGGATGGATGGATGGATGGATGGATGGATGGATGGATGGATGGATGGATGGATGGATGGATGGATGGATGGATGGATGGATGGATGGATGGATGGATGGATGGATGGATGGATGGATGGATGGATGGATGGATGGATGGATGGATGGATGGATGGATGGATGGATGGATGGATGGATGGATGGATGGATGGATGGATGGATGGATGGATGGATGGATGGATGGATGGATGGATGGATGGATGGATGGATGGGTGGATGGATGGATGGATGGATGGATGGATGGATGGATGGATGGATGGATGGATGGATGGATGGATGGACGGACCGACAGATAGACGGACAGACAGACAGATAGACGGACAGACAGATAGACAGACAGACAGACAGATAGATAGATGGGCTGGCCGGCAGGAAAAGTTTTTCCATTCTCCATTCCGTATACAGTAGGGTGCTCCAAAAAAATAAAAGTTGAAAATTCATAGCTCCCCAGATATTTTCCCATGCGTCTCATAGAGATGAGTCTAAAAAACCAAATTTTAGGATTCTATATTAAGGTTAAGCCTTGCCACCAGCACGATGAAGTTTTACAATAGCCGCTATTTTTGGTTGAAAATACAAATTGCAGGTATGTAAGTATAGAAAAACTAGTAGGCCTATGTGTTTATTATTTTATTGATCAGAACATAACCCTAATATCAACAGACAAATGTAACTCTGTCTACAAACTGCTACTGCAATTCTACTCTCACTCCAACAGACCTGCAGATCTTACAGTGTTACACGTGTAGGCCTACTGTTTCAAGAGTTTCCTCAGTGCTTATAATCTCGGAATCTGTGTCGATGAGCTTTAACCACCTGTAGAGTAGACTACCATTGATATTCATCCTTTATGACTGTATTTACAAAGTCTGTTATTAGTTTCATCACTTTTTCCATTCACGAATAAAATAGACATATAGCCTAGTAGTGCTGCTTGGCGGAAATTGTCAACAGCTTTCCACTGTGCTGGTAGTAGCCTAAGGTGAGCCAATCAGTTAATTGCAATATTAAGTAGGTTGAACAATAAGCACTGACTTTTTGGTAATCAAATGAATCAGTTTTGAAGATGCATTCAACTTCGGAAATAGCCTACTGAAATGGGGTTTCCAGTGGTTCTGTTTGTCTCACTGTCAGAAGTTGGCGAGCGATTTGTGGGTTTTAGGATTCATAAACCAAGTTCAAGATCAATGGCACAATTTCTTCTGCAAGATATCATAAATGTCTAAGGACAGTGACTTCAGCTCCTGCAACATCTAAATCAGTCGTGTTGAGATCAGTCCAGAACTGCAGACAATCTAAAGGTGCATACATAGCAGACACCGCTAAAAGCCAAACCTTGACAAAAAGGCATTGAACGTGCAAATACGACGCTATAAATTATCGTAGAGATTCACAATATTGGCCTTGTTCTACAACCCCAAACGTATTTAATTGTTTTTCACTGCTTTTCGCAGCTTCTGGAATCGTTCTAGTAACATAAACATTTGGATCGTTTCAGATAAACGAGCAAACGCGCAACATCTCCATTTATAGAAATTCCATTGTCATGCAATGGGACAATTGGCCCCCAACAAGCCATATAGCTTGTCATCACTTCGCAAAAAATAGTTCATCCATGTTCATTAAACAATCTATACACACCTAGTCAGTGCAGGAATTTCCTGGTTTGAGATTCAAGCCCATATCCGTTCTTAACATCCACAGTAAAGTTTTCATTGCACAACGCAACTCCACATAAATCAACGTCTGACTCACATGCAGCTATTTTCTAAAATTTTCATACTGCACCCAGTGCCATAGGCGCAACCACGTCCTAAAAGTTGGGGGGGACCAGGGAACAAAAGAAAATTTTTAGTAGAAGTAATAATAGCGAGCGCGAAGCGCGCGAAACTGCGATTGCCGAAGGCAAGAAGCCCCAAACGATTATGGAGTATGGGGGAGCGTCGTAAGGTCTGGGGCGGCCCCAGAAACCGAAGCAATTTTGAGCATTTGATGCCAAACCGAGTGCATTTAGGTTCTAGTTTACCTGAAATTTTGCAACGATGATATCGGAATAAAAGTACCTAAACTATCTCGATCTGTGAAAGTCTAAATCTAAATTAGTCAATCAATCTCTTAATGAGCCATATAGTAATTGACTGTATTGACATTAGACATTGCTTACAAAAAATGGCTCAAATTCTGGGGATGCAAAGCTTCGCCCTACCCTAAAGGCACAGAAGTCATGCAATAAATGTCCATTGATTTTAATATAGGTCTACACATAAACTAAGACACAGTGGAACCAAAGAATGAGAATCATGAGTGCTCATTTCCGTCTAACCGGGAAAAGGTTAGAGATCTTTTTGGACTACTCTAGTATTATTAGAGAAAGCTATCTATCTTAGAAACGGTAAAATGGTGCCAAAATTATAGTCGTGCAACAAATATCCAAATTATACATTGATTCAAATGCACATAATTATAAATGAGCACACAGCGGAACTAAGGAATGGAAAACATTTGCCCATTTCCATATCTTAACAGTGTAGACCATAGGTGAAGACTTGGTGCTGACTTTGGGGGACAAACGAACGGCCGAAGGAGGATCGACTAGCAGGGGAGAGTTTGGGCAGGGAGATACGCCCCCAAACTTCGAAAAATTTCGATTTTCAGCATTACAATGGTAGCATTTCAGGTAGTCATATTAACAAATTTTCTCGTCATTTTAGTGCTTATAGTCTTTGTTTACGACTTCAAAAGTGCCCTCCCCAAAGTCGGAATCCTATGAATTGATAATTGTTTAGTAAAGTTAAAAGAGGTGTTTAAGAAACATCTCCAATTGGAATCTCCAATCTGTTTAAAAATAATAGTTAACTTGTCTGATGATATAAGTTTAGTAAAATTAAAAAATGTGTGTAAGAGACATCTCCAATTGGAATTCTCAGTTTAAAACAATAATAATAGTTAACTTGTTTGATGATAATAGTTTAGTAAAGAGGTGTGTAAGAAACATCTCCAATTGGAATTCTCTGTTAAAAAATAAAAGTTAACTTGTCTGAAGATATAAGTTTAGTAAAATTAAAAGATGTGTGTAAGAGACATCTCCAATTGGAATTCTCAGTTTAAAACAATAATAATAGTTAACTTGTTTGATGATAATAGTTTAGTAAAGTTAAAAGAGGTGTGTAAGAAACATCTCCAATTGGAATTCTCTGTCAAAAAATAAAAGTTAATTTGTTTGATGATATAAGTTTAGTCAAATTAAAAGATGTGTGTAAGAGACATCTCCAATTGGAATTCTCAGTTTAAAACAATAATAATAGTTAACTTGTTTGATGATAATAGTTTAGTAAAATTAAAAGATGTGTGTAAGAGACATCTTCGATAGGAATTCTCAGTTTAAAACAATAATAATAGTTAACTTGTTCGATGATAATAGTTTAGTGAAGTTAAAAGAGGTGTGTAGGAGACATCCCATTGGAATTCTCTGCTAAAAAATAATAGTTAATTTGTTTGATGATAATAGTTTAGTAAAGTTAAAAGAGGTGTGTAAGAGACATCTCCAATTGGAATTCTCTGTTTTAAAAATAATAGTTAACTCGTTTGATGATAATAGTTTAGTACAGTTAAAAGAGGTGTGTAAGAGACATCCAATTGGAATTCTCTGCTAAAAAATAATAGTTAATTTGTTTGATGATAATAGTTTAGTAAAGTTAAAAGAGGTGTGTAAGAGACATCCAATTGGAATTCTCTTAATTAATTAATTAATTAACTTGTTTGATGATAATAGTTTAGTGAAGTTAAAAGAGGTGTGTAGGAGACATCCCATTGGAATTCTCTGCTAAAAAATAATAGTTAATTTGTTTGATGATAATAGTTTAGTAAAGTTAAAAGAGGTGTGTAAGAGACATCTCCAATATGAATTCTCTGTTTTAAAAATAATAGTTAACTCGTTTGATGATAGTGGTTTAGTACAGTTAAAAGAGGTGTGTAAGAGACATCCAATTGGAATTCTCTGCTAAAAAATAATAGTTAATTTGTTTGATGATAGTAGTTTAGTAAAGTTAAAAGAGGTGTGTAAGAGACTTCGCCAATTGGAATTCTCTGTCTAAAAAAATAATAGTTAACTTGTTTGATGGTAATAGTTTAGTACTTATATTATATTTAACTTGGGATTTTAAATCGTACGTTTTTATTACCCATTGTTAATCCGTTGTATAATAACGATGTTCTATGTCCCATTGTTCGTTTTCAAGAGGAGTAATAAACATAATACTTACATACTAACTTACTTACTTTCTTTCCATGTTATTCCCAATGTCCAACTGGAGGTTGATTCGAGCCTGAAGGAAACCTTTAGGGAATGTAGCAGAAGCCCGATTATGACGTTGTGGCGTTATTTATTATTATTAATCAGAAGTTTAACGACAACTTATAGCTACAAAGGCTGTTGACGTCTTTAAAGATTTTTAGCAGTGCATTCCACTTTTTTCTCCTCGCATTTTTTAAGTAGTAAGATTGATATATCATTCTTTATACACGCAAGCAGCATATGCTCAGTTGTTTCAAGCAATTGACATTTAGAACACAGGTCTGTTGTGCTTTTACTTAACACTTTCAGCCAAGTGTTATTAAGAACATGCAACATCCTAAGTCGGGTAATTTGAACTTCTTTTTTTCCTGATGGAGTCCATTAATTTTATATTAGTTGTGATGTTGGGTGTTGGCAATGTTTTTAAAATAACTGGTAATACGTTAAAAGAAGTATCTTATCCACACAGTATAATGTTCGCAAACTATTCAACGTGGGACTAAATAACTATTGGTTAGAGCCTGGTTTGCCCGGGAATTCATATCATTAGAAATATGAACTTCATCTGCTAAAGTTTTCTTTCTCTAGAACTCTACTGACGTTTGTGTGTGTACATGCCCTAACGATTAAACATTGGGGGGGGGACAAATGCATGGGCCGTCCCCCCAACGCCTCCATTGGGGGACCGTCCCCCTGTCCCTCCCTAGGTCTCCGCCCGTGGTTTCACGTGCTATCTGTGTGAGACGCCAACACTGTCGAGTTAAGATGTTGGCCTATACAGGCAGGATTAAAACACTCTTGATTCAGCCTTAATGCTGAGAACCTACGTTCTTAATATGCCAGTCTATATTGAAATGGCTATTAGCAGTAGTCGGTTGCAAAAGTCCCAAGCCTCTCGTCGAAAGTTGGAGGGGACCATTCGTCGAAAGTTGGGGAGGGGACCATTCGCCGAAATTTTGGGGGACCGTCCCAAGCCTCCAAAAAGTTGGGGGGACGCGTCCCGTGGGTCCCATAGGGTGGTTACGCCTATGCCCAGTGCACCTAATATTTCTCATAATAAATATTGTCAGGCACATACAAAAGCTTGTAAAAGAAGTTAATCATCGTGAAATAATTAAGTTCCCCCACCAATTTTCATCATGGTTTCCAAAGTGCCGATTTTTAAGAAAATTTCTATGTCTTTTCGCATTGTAAAGTTTTTGTGCCGGTGGCAAGGCTTAACCTTTTTGAATTGGTCTGAAAATTGGTACAGTTGAACAAAATGACAAATGGAATGGGAAAATTGCCAGGGAGCAGAATTTTGAGAAACTTTTTGAAAATGCATTACAATCTGGAGCACCCTAGTATACAGTATACACTGAAGCAATGCGTTAAACGTCCTCCGCCAAGTCATTTGAATTTCCATCGGAGACCAGATCTGACCCCAAACAAGTAGCCTACCGTCCTAACCAATTTATCTTCGCTCTTTGCATTTTTATGCTGGCTAATGATTTTGTTGCAGAAGAACCACAGCATGAAACTTGGATTGCGATCACATCTGCAAAACATATAACACGGTCAACGACCTCCGCCAGTAATTCCACGCAGACACGTAGAAATCAAACACCAAATTTCTTCAATCTACCTTCGATTTTTTTACGACACTGTATCATAGCAGAGATGATTAGTGTCACCTTCCTCCTTTGTCCAGACTTGGGACTGGCACTTTCAGAGTGAGAACAGTGTCGGAGTTGTATCTACGATTCACAGTCGAATAGTTGATGTGTCTAATAGCGAACTTTTTCTGGCTCATTCAGATCAAATCGTCCTTTGAAAATATGAAGTGCATGCAAAAGAATCATTTCCAAGTTGGAAATGATTCTTTTGCATGCACTTCTTATTTCAACTGTTCTTAAATTATTGCAGTCTTTCTGTTTGGGCGTCATTCCGAAAACGCTCGGAACTTCGGAAGAGGCGCTAGAGAAATGTTTAGGAGTATACACCATTCGAAAATAATCGAACAGCTTTTCGATATTATTCTTCGTCTGTCTCACTTGATGACATTCGCGTCACTTCGTCCATTGTCTCACTTGAGTGATGGACGCAATATTTCCAGAGACTTTTGTCCGAATGACAACTGGGGTCGACCTTACTCTATATAAGCAGATGTTTTTCACGTTTCAACAGATGCGGTCTCTACACAAACGCAGACACACACACACACACACACACACACATACACACACTCACACACGCTCAGACACACACAAACACACAAAACACACACGCAGCATACAGACACAGGCAAGTACACTAAAAAAAAACACCGACACACACATGCAAAGCATTGCAAACACACAGACGCACAAACACACACACATAAAGCACACACAAACATACAGACACACACACAAGTACACTAAAAACACACCGACACACACGCAACACACACAAAAACACACACATACAAACACACAGACGCACACACACACAAACACAAAAGCACACACACAAACATACAGACACACACACAAGTACACTAAAAAAACACCGACACACACACAACGCACAAAAACACACACATACAAACACACACTCACATACAAACACAAACACACTCAAAACACACCAACCAACCTTTACTATATTTTCTTCTTGTTGTTATAGTTGCTGAATGAGAAATAAGTTCATTATTGGATTGTTGAGGTCGCATTTGCTGTTTCAAACGGATTGACCGAAATTCGGTTAGGTCTGCTGTATTGTTGCTCTAATTCTATTCGTGTGCTGCCTTACGTTCGCTGCTCACGTATTCTGCCTACATCCAACAAGGAATGTAAACCTCTAACATTCTGGGAATTACTGATAAGTCACCTTAATATGGAGTGCGCACTCGTTTCCATGTATGTAAATGCGCTAATTTTACTCTATATACTCTCCTAACTCACCTTTTGTTTGTATATATTGTGCTAGTTAATTAAGAATTTATTGCGCATGAAGCTACTTCATTTTTCAGTCGGTCGTGCTGCCTATATATTTATAAACCAATTCTCTCAGATGGCCCTGGCTAGCGGGACCTTTGTGGCTTTGGCCACTTTTGCCTAAAGGCTTTTGGGTCTCCTGGGTAAGCCCACATATTAGACTGCATAATAATGTATAATTGTACTTTCTGTAATGAATTAGTTGGTTTCCGAATAAAAAATGTTATGCTATGTTCAGTTATGTTATGTTATGTTATGTCATGTTATGTTATGTTATGTTATGTTATGCTATGCTATGCTATGTTATGTTATGTTATGCTATGTTATGTTATGTTATGTTATGCTATGTTATGTTATGCTATGCTATGTTATGTTATGTTATGTTATATTATGTTATGTCATGTTATGCTAAATGTTATGTTATGTCATGTTATGTCATGTCATGTTATGCTATATGCTATGTTATGCTATGTTATGATATGTTATGATATGTTATGTTATGTTATGTTATGTCATGTTATGTCATGTTATGTTATGTTATGTTATGCTATGTCATGTTTTGTAATGTTATGTTATGCTATGTTATGTTATGTCATGTTATGTCATGTTATGTTATGCTATGTTATGTTATGTATGTTATGCTAATCTGTCTTGCGTTTGGTATATATATCCAGAATCCAAGGACGTCGACCACTACGCTCTGCTGAGCGTACGGGATTCCTCTTAATTCCTTCTTCTAGAAGATTCGAGCCGTCTCTGTGCATGGTTGGCCTCGTGATCTGGAATGACCTTCCTTTAGAGCTACATGTACGCCTACACCCTGGAATTCTACCGGAATCCTTTGTCACCAAACATAAAACTATTCTTTTTGAGCTCGCTGGAGTCGGGAGCGCCTCTGAGTAGACTTCTGGAAGGGGCG
Organism: Lumbricus terrestris; assembly: GCA_949752735.1. NCBI lineage: Eukaryota > Metazoa > Annelida > Clitellata > Crassiclitellata > Lumbricidae > Lumbricus > Lumbricus terrestris. Next base: position 35,084,723 of record OX457037.1, on the reverse strand, counting down.
CTATTATTATGGTTCCGAATGAATTATATAATAAGCGCTAAGCCGACCGTTGTGGATGCAGCCTGCTATAGAGCATGTTGATATGCAGTTCCATAACATATCAAATGCATGCATATATTGGCCACACATACACAGACACACACACACAGGCACAAAGACAAGCAAGTTGGAAGCAGGCAAGCGTATATGCACAATACTGCACGCATGGCAAGTCTCGGAATATGTTTGTGTATATGGCGTTACTAATTCAAGGCGCTATTGACTACTGTAACAGTCTCATGATATATGTATGTATACATAATGTATTAATGTATATCCACAGATATATTCATTTTATATATATATACACACGCACATATGCAATATAGTTACCTACACCGTGGTCCAAAAAAGCCAAACTGATGGCCAGATTTTATCAAAATATTTCAAACGTTTAAGAAGTAACTCTTGTTCTGTTTGAAATATTTTGATTGTGTAGATTATGAATTGTCTTTAAGCTTGTAAAATTTCATTTCGAAATTCTTATTCTGGCCAAGATAATTATTGGCAAAAAACCTTAGGGTGTCTTTTTATGGCCCGTGGACCCTGTAAACGAAGCTGCAATAATGCAGTTTGTACCCTGCAGCGTGATATAAAGGTATTATTAATATGATATAATGATATTATTAATATGATAATATAATGATATTGTTAATATGATATAATGATATTATTAATAAGATATAATGGTATTATTAATATGATTTAATGGTATTATTAATATGATATAATGGTATTATTAATATGTTATAATGGTATTATTAATGTGATATAATGGTATTATTAATATGACATAATGATATTGTTAATATGATATAATGGTATTATTAATATGATATAATGATATTATTAATATGACATAATGGTATTATTAATTAATAGTCGTTAACATGAGTGGTGTGTTTCTGTTATTCTAACAGAGAAATGGACACAAACACAGACACAGAGATGGAGAGAGAGACAGAGACAGAGACAGAGAGGCAGAGAGTAAGAGAAACAAAGAGACAGAGCTACAGAGATACAGAGGTACAAAGAGGTATACAAGGACCAAGAGACAGATGTACAGACAAACAGACATACAGTGGTACAGAGAGGCTGAGGTACAGTTAGCGGCGCATTATTCGGCTGCTATTGTTCTATGCCAGCGCTGCTTGCATTGTTATGCTTGTTGCTGCTGCGGCGGCCGTTCTTTCTGATATATATTGATCTCGACTAATGACAATGACCTGGTTCATTTGCCGCCGCCACCGCAGAATGCCTTCCCTACAGCAGCAGCCGGCTCTGCATCTTCATCACCAACAATGAAACCCGTAACAATGGAATCGACGCAAGAAACGCCGCATAATTTCGCGCGAAATGAAGAAAAAAATTCAAGAACGTGTTTTATGTTGAGCAAGTGTTGCTAGTTGCCCTGCATGCAGTGCCGGCGCTAGCACCCCCCGTACCCCCCGGCCGGGGGGAGCCCCGAGTTTGAAAGAGGCCCCCAAATTTAGCTGGTCATTATGCCTATTTGTGACTGTATACAGATCCGGTCTGGTGCATGCCTCAACTAACCATATGGCACTGCCATAGCAGACCTAATGCACATAATCATACTGATTTTGGGCGTAAGTATATATAAAGCCATTTAAACTAACTCAGGCAATTTCGTCCACTTTCTCAAACACAACGTTTATAAATTGTAACTTATTCTAATTGCTAATTGGATGAGGCCTCAAAATAAAACCTGCGTGAGGCCTAAACATTAAAGCCTGTGTAGGGTCCCAGATGTCCTTGTGTCTGATCTCAAGTTTGCAAGGGGCCTCAAATGTAGCTGGCAATTATACCTTTCATGACTGTTCATTCCTGAAACCACACCCCAAATTATGTTTTAACGCAAAGCAAACAAAATAATATTACGCAAACCAATAGCAGTGGCGGCGCTAGGGGAGGGCTGGGGGGCTGAGCCCCCCTACAAGAGGCTCAGCCCCCCCTAAAAAGGGCCATTCGAAATTTTTACAGTGAAATATCCACGATTTTGGGCTGACGACTAAAAAAAAAAGGTCGTCAGAAATTTTGGCGGCGAAAACCGAAAATTTCCATGAGATTTCGGTCGATGACAAAAAAAAGGTCGTCAGAAATTTTGGCGGCGAAAACGGAAAATTTTCATGAGATTTCGGTCGAGGCTTCAGCCCTCCCAAAACTGAAATCCTGGCGCCGCCACTGACCAATAGAGTATTGTCCTTCAACTAAAGAGGAGACTTGGGGGGGGGGATGTGGACAATTTGTGGTTGGGACGGAATCCTTGCATCCTCAATATTTCAGAAATATTTCATAAGTATCATCCACTGACCATCAATAATGATCAATTTTGTTAAGATGACAGCCTGTAAATGCTACCATTACTGTTGGCAAATCGGACAAATTTCAACAATGGAGAGGGGACACTCTGAAGTCCTAAACCACGACTAACAGCATTGAAAAATGAACAATGTTTGCAAAGATGACAGCTTAAAATTCTACCATTACAGCATGGAAATTCCAAGAAATTTAACAATTGGGAGGGGCATTATTGAAGTCTTACACCATGTCTTTCAGCACTTATATTATGAGAAATTTTGCTGAGATGACAGCTCAAGGTATGGGGGGGCCTCAAGTTTTTTGGGGGGGCCTCAGGTACCTTAGCGCCGGCACTGCCTGCATGCATAGGCCTATATGCGATGCACAAGCGCACGCACGGTGTACGGTATTAAATCTGTTTCGATGCACAGACTTATAGCATGAAATTCAGCAACATGGCACACTATATTCGATTAATGCAAGTCATGGCATTTCACAGTTTGATAAAATTATAGATCATTGGCTCCACATTAACTGGATGATTGCGACCTGGATTGTACTTCCTGTGTCACTTCGCCAATACAATTATATTGTCCAGGGTTCGCTCCACCATGTTCTTATCTAGCTCCAAGACTGCCCTACTTAGCCGAGGCTGCATGGAATATTTATGTAGACTCATAAATATAGACATTAATTTTAGATACACTGCATCTATAGATACAGCATGTAGGCCTATTACGAGCGATGCACCTCGCCAGCTCCTCAATTACTGTCGGTTACTCTATCGTATCATTTTTTTGTTTAGTTTCATTTCAAATGCATTTATTCATTAAGTTATTTATATGGCTCCTCTTCAAATGGACAACTCAGAGGCGCTCCCAACCCAAGCGCCGCCAATGAGAAGCTGTCTTAAGTTGAGTTCTAAATAACTGTGAGACTTGAATCTTAGAAATGCATCATTTGATCGTTGTTGAGACACGTCGTTATAAGATGCATTGCATTGAATTGTTGTAGAGAAGATAATTTTCATTGACGTTTGTCTCGCACTATTAATTAGCCATAATTGTACTTACTAATTAGTGCTGCACCTTGATGACTGTTGCAAGCTGGTCTATAATACTGCATTACTGCAACCAGATCAAGATTGGTCAGGCTGTACAAGCGCTCCTATAAAGATGCATCGCACCGAATTCATTCATCCACTCTGATTTTTCTGGCAGTTTAACTTATAGACTCTATGGTGCCTCTTCAAGAGATCTATCCAGGGTCGCTCAAAGCCCAATCACAGCTAAAAAGTAAGATATGAGCGACTTATAAACAAACCGTGCAGGCGAGTTTAACCTGCAGTATCAGGTCTCCTATAGATAGTGGCAGTTTAGCATCAATCGCAAGGATGATCCTAATGAGAGGCCATTTCGAATGCATAGAAGTCCGAAGTAGCACTGGGTGGCTATTGTATATCCAAGGCTTAATAACTTTCTGGCTGAGCAAGCTACATATAGCCCACCCCCAATTAGCAGGGCAGCAAATTCCAATAACAGGGTAGATGGATGCTTACCTCTTCCCGTCAGCCACTGGTGACTCCAAGCGGCCGCTGACCCCAAAAGAAGCGCACAGAGCGACGCAAGAACTCCACAGTAACGAAACGGTCGCCATGTCTTCATCTCGCGTTCGTAGTGTATTTCACCGTAACGACGCATGTTGCCATGGTGTTGGCCTGCCTGCTGACCCGATTTGAACTTCACAAACGACCTCATAATATCTTATGCCCCCAGTCCGAAAAGTCCAGTGACCCAGCTTAATATTCCAGCATAAGTTCGACTCTATAATTATCTGATGTGTTTTTGGTCTCACGAGCTAATTATCCAAGCGATAGAACGAAGACTGGTTCTCTGCCTAAGTCCCGACTTGCTCTGTCTTCGATTAGTAACTTCTGTGGCGCCCGAACGTGCCGTGCTAGTCGTAGTCCTCGGTCCAGTCATGACATGATAAAGAGACTGGTTGAATGCCAACTGTCATTCGCGTACGAGTCCGTGTGAAATTGCAGAGACAGAGACGGATCGAGAGAGAGAGGCACAACGGCAAGGACAGGCAGACGGTCTAGCGAGAGACCCAACTGCGGATGATGATGACGACGACGATGATGATGATGATGACGATGACGATGATGTCGCTGGCATTTGACGTTCATCGTCCGACCTCTGATCTTTCGTCGCTCGGATTTCCTTAATCCTTCGTTGCACTAATCCACGGTCATGGCGCTAATCCACGTTGGCGCTAATCCACGGTCATTGGAAGACGAATGAATTGATCGCCAGAGGAAGAGAAGGAAGAGAGGGAAGAGGAGAGGAGGAGGACGGAATGATGCCGTGGAAAAACCTGGAACGGGTACGTGTTCCGCATAAGAGAGGGAGGAGGCGTAGGAGAGGAAGAGTAGGAGAGGAGGAGGAGGAGTAGGAGCCGTAACTGGAGAAGGAAAGGAACGGGAAGGGGTACAACGGCCAGAGTTGAATGCAGAGGACACGCATGCAGAGGAAGGACGAATGAGACTAAGCAGAGGTGGGAGGAAGAGGAGATGGAGGAAAGGATTGGGCTGTGACAGGTGGAGGACGAGGGCAAGTGGAATGCAGCAGAAGCAGCAGCAGCAGAAGCAGCAGCGGACGTTGAAAGAGGCGGACGGACATGTAGACCCCTGCACACAACGAAGCCGATGTGGGGGGGAAGAGGAGGAGGAGGAAGAGGAGGGGAGGAGGAGGTAGAGGAGGAGGAGGAGGAGGGGGCGATGGCAGCCACGGCGTTGGTGACAGGCGCTAATTTACTGTGCGCCAATACTGTCCGTCCGCTCGTCGGTCCGTTCAACGCCTGCCTTCGTCGATGCCTTACTGGGGAGAGAGAGAGAGACAGTCAGGCAGACATACAGACAAGCAGACAGACAGACAGAGGGAGGCAGAGAGGCAGAGAGACAGACAAACAGACAAACAGACACAGAGACAGGGACAGAGAGAGAGAGAGATATGCAGATCTATTGATAAAAGAGAGACAGATACATAGATAGACAGATACGGAGAGACAGAGACAAAGATAGACAGACAGACAGAGGCCGAGACAGATACAGAGAGACAGACAAACAGAGACAGAGAGACAGAAAGAGAGAAGAGATGGCGAGACCCTGGCGCCACCTAGAAGCACCATTCTTCGTCCGAACGACCAACCGTCTATGCACTCAGTCGTATATTTATATACTATAATATACCAGCACCGAATATATATATATGATACATATAAGATATATATACATGTAAGATATATATATATCACACACATACACATACACACACACACACACACACACACGAAGACCATGCTTATGCATTTGCCGGTGCGTGCTTATAAGGTCTGTCTGTTCGTATATATGATTTCGTCGGTTATATAAGCTTACTTAGCTTGTGTAATGTGTATACCTCTTTTGTATACATTGAAGCTTATTCGCGTATGCTCGTGTATTGGCATATACCAAATGTAATATATAATATATAATATATATATATATCTTCTTCTTCCTCAGCCGTCCTCGTGACGAGGGTTGGCCGCATCATGAATAATCTTCTTCCGCCCTCATATATACATATATACATGTATATATATATATATATTACATATATACATTATATATGCCAGACTGCATAAATTTATACATTTTGCATGTCTCTCCCTGTAAATATATTTTAAAATATAGTCTATTATAGGCCTATTATATTATACGCAGCTGGCATAATTACGCCTATGTATTTCGAGGACAATCCATGATTTGAGATCAGAAATGTCTCAGCTAACATGGTTTGGGCCAATCAAGACATACTAACATTCCATTGTCAACTGTGGAACAAACAATTATAGGCCTAAATCTAAATAATTGAATAATTAAGTGAAATAAATTTGGCGTCTCTCTGGGCTAAGATAAGAAACAGCAGGATGTTGAAAAAACAGAGAGTTTACACAGAACAATATTATATAGTCTTTTATATATAGGCCTATATACAAGAAAGATAAGTCATAAAAAAATCCGAAAAAATGAGAAATATTCTCGCTTATTGGTGCCTAGATAAAGACAGAAAGACAGGCAAACAGACAAAAAGAGAGAGCGAGAGAGAGAGAGAGAAAGAGAAGAGAGAGACAGAGGAGAGAGACAGAGACAGAGATGCAGCCAGAGAGAGATATAGACAGTGAGACAAAGAGACAGAGAGGCAGGCAGAGAGATGGAGACAAAGAGAGAGAGACAGAGGCAGAGAGATGGAGACAAAGAGAGAGACAGAGGCAGAGAGACAGAGGCAGAGAGAGACATATAGACAGACAGACAGACAGAAGCGGAGAGAGAGAGAAGAGAGAGAGAGGAGAGAGAGAGAGAGAGAGAGAGAGAGAGAGAGAGAGAGAGAGAGAGAGAGAGAGAGAGAGAGAGAGAGAGAGAGAGAGAGAGAGAAGAGAGAGAGAGAAGAGAGAGAGAAGAGAGAGACAGAGACAGAGACAGAGACAGAGACAAAGACAGAGAGAGAGACGAGAGGTCGAACAGACTGCTATTGACGAATCGCAGCAGCAGCAGCTGTCAATGTTTTTCTGTTTCGGACGAAATTGATGGAACTGTTGAAGATGAACAACTGATGGTTGGACAGTTGAGATGGGTTCTGATGCGGATTGAAATGGCAGAAGATGCGGAGGCAGATGACGATCGGTGGATAGCAGCACCAGTGGTCAGCAACCGAGACTGGTCAGCAGTGATTGTTGCACTCAATGGTCAGCCTCAGACTCGGACCGGTGGGGCTGAAGGTTATCTGACACCCACAGCCATCTGTCAATACAGTGTGATCTCACAGAAGATATATTACACGTCAACAGTCCGTGTGATAGATTCAGCAAATGATTTCAGTGGGTACACAAAGTCGTCACTAGATGGCGTGGAGCGATGTCTACGAAGTGTAAAGTTTGTACTCAACGCCATCAATCCGAACCACAGAGCAGTTGGTACGCAACGCCATCAATCCGAACCACAGAGCAGTTGGTACGCAACGCCATCAATCCGAACCACAGAGCAGTTGGTACGCAACGCCATCGTGCCATCGTGGATTCAGCAAAAATGCTTTCATTTAGCATCCAGTGCCATCCTGCGGTGCAGTGTTTCAGTTGGCATTCAACGCCATCCGGTCTCTTTGTGATGATGAATAATTTTTATGGCGCCACTAGTTGCGTCTACTACTCAGAAGCACTGTCTGCAATTTCAGAATGAGGGGCTGCTACAGAAATCAATACACGGATGAAAGTGTTAATGTGTTACATCATTTGCATGCATGTTAGGTGTGGCTGTAATTTTTATGAGCAACAGGTTGTTCATTCGGAATCACTGATTGAAGGGTTCTGTAGATTGTGATGATAATTTTTATTCGTAGCATTGACTTCCATGCATAAAGGGCGAGAGAATGAATGAAACGGCATCACAATACATGATGATGATGATGATGATGATGATGATGATGATCATCATCATCATCATCTTCTTCTTCTTCTTCTTCTTCATCATCTTCATCATCATTATCGTCATCATCATCATCATCATCATCATCATCATCATCATCATCATCATCATCATCATCATCATCATCATCATCATCATCATCATCATCATCATCTTCTTCTTCTTCTTCATCATCTTCATCATCATCGTCATCATCTTCATCATCATCGTCATCATCGTCATCATCATCAACATCATCATCATCATCATCGTCATCATCATCATCATCATCATCATCATCATCATCATCATCAACAACAACAACAGAGGCAAGTGGTTAATTTCCACAATAATAATTGTCGGACGAAATCATCTAAAGATCTAATTGATGGTCAACGGTCATTTTGAATTCAGAAGTAGCTCGCTACTCAGTTCTCTATCATTGAGGCCAAAGATTTTAATAGCGAGGAAGATGGTCCAGTTAAAGGATATTAGCTGGGAGCAGTGCGAAAGAGGCCGCGTGATGCATTCTGGTCTATCCAGAAGAAAAGAATAGTAATAATATATGGAACTAATTATATGGAAATGATATGAAACCTTAACCTGTCAGCCAATCAGAGATCGTCTTTCTGACACGTCACGGGCTACGCACGTCACTTCGGAGAGATGGAGACAGTAGTCGGATGGCAGCGAGAACCAACTGAATCTGTCACAACGAGTAGCAATTATTTCTCGGATGCATGACATTGTATGAGCGCATCATCAGTTACCGTTGAGGGTCTATACGAGCAATCACTGAACGGCACCATAGAGTGACGTGGAGTCAGTTCGATTGAAGTCAGGTTAGGTCGATCAGCGGTTATTGAAACGGAAAGTTTGCGATCTGACGACGTCTGTGGGGCGCGGTGGTGTAGTGGTGGCGTCGTTGCCTTGGAGCCGAAAGGTTCGAGGTTCGAATCCGCCTCAAGTCGCCGCGTAGGGACATTGGACAAGTCCTTCACTCGCAGTTGCTCAGCGCTTCGGCGTGAAACTCCGATGCAGTGTCCGCTCTGCATTCGAGAGCGCCTCTGAGTAGACAGAGCTTGAAGGGGCGCTATAACAAGTGCACATGCAAACAAGCAAAACAAAGGAAAACGAAAACAATTTTCTGTTCTGCATGAATTGTCATCTTCATTGTCGCACATGCTTGCGACAATCACAGTTGATGATAGATAACAGTCCCTCTCACTCTGTCTGTCTGTCTGTCTGTCTGTCTGTCTATCTCTGCCTATGTCTCTCTGAACTCTGTCTGTCTGTCTCTGTCTTTGTCCCTGCCTGTCTGTCTCTGTATGTCTGTCAGTCTGTCTGGATGTCTGTCTATCTCTCTTTCTCTCTCTCTCTCTCTCTCTCTCTCTCTCTCTCTCTCTCTCTCTCTCTCTCTCTTTCTCTGTGTTTGTTTTTCTTTTTCTCTGTAAATGTTGTTTCTGATCTGTCATATTCGCTTGCATTATGTCCGTCTTTTTCTCTGTGTGTCTGCAGCTAAGTCTCCATACGCGTCCACTTCTCTACTTATTATGGTGATCTCCGTCTTCTTGCATCCATGTAGCATTCTAGATAGTATTGCCGATGTGCTCATACGTTTGAGGGCATCAGATGTGCATTGGGCAAATGGGTTGGTACAGAGTGCGCCACTTTTAATGCTCCTCGATGTGTTATTGTTTTCGATGCAAGCCTCAAATATTTATGGGTGCATTCGTCCACCGATCTCAGGAAGCGAAGAAATAAATATCTACTGACAAAGACCTCGGGCAAGATTACCATAGATGGAAAAGAGAATGCTATGGGTGGGGTTGGGTTGGGGAGGGGGCGGGGCGATGAGCGTAGGGGATGTGGCATTTGCCCTTTCTAATGATCTCTCCAGTTCATTTTGCCTGCAGTCCCATCGGACCTATTCATCTGTCTGTCTGTCTGTCTGTCTGTCTGTCTGTCTGTCTCTGTCCGTCTGCCTCTGTCCGTGTGCCTTTGTAAGTCAGTCTTCATCTTTCTGCTTCATTTTGTCGTTTTATACGCGTGCTTAATGACGTTTCTTCGCGCAAGTATATGTGGATTCATAGTAATATGTATGTATGTATGTATGTATGTATGTAGGTATGTATGCATGTATGTATGTATGTATGTATGTATGTATGTATGTATGTATGTATGTATGTATGTGCGTGTATGTATGTATGTGTGTGTATGTGTGTATGCATGTATGTATGTAAGTATGTATGTATGTATGTATGTATGTATGTATGCATGCATGTATGTATGTATGTATGTATGTATGTATGTATGTATGTATGTATGTATGTATGTATGCATGTATGTATGTATGTATGTATGTATGTATGTATGTATGTATGTATGTATGTATGTATGTATGTATGTATGTATGTATGTATGTATGTATGTATGTATGTATGTATGTATGTATGTATGTATGTATGTATGCATGCATGCATGTATGTATGTATGCATGTAGTGTATTTATTTCTGTATATATCTATAGATTTTCAGTATCCCTCAAGGCGTGTGTGTCGGTGGATATATTTAACGTTCAAAGCATCTTCTCCTTTGCTTCGTACATCAGTCTGTTTGTGCTTTCCTTCTTCTTGTGCGCATGCGCAGTGGCGTCTACCAATGGAGGGGGGTTGGGAAAACGTTCTCCCACGGTTTCTGAAAGTGGGGGTTTGACTTTTTCGGGTGTAAATTGGGGGGTTGGTGAATTTCTATTAAATAAAGGCCTGGAATACAAAAATTATTATTTGTGCATCATTTATGTATCTAAAAACATTATTACCTTGGACTAACGAACCCACGGTTCGCTTGATGTCACTTATTATTTGGTAGGGAGCAGGACAACTCATAGACATTAGTGTCAGTCAGGTCCCTGGAATACAAGGATGGAACACACCCATTCGGGATTGACCTCTTATCGCTAATCACGTTTTCTGACGGAGCCAAGCCGAAGCCCCACCCTTGGCAGGTGATGAAGGCAACAAAATTAATGATTGCGACGGTCGCGCAGCAAGAATCAAACGACCCGTTTGACACTTGCTGTGCACGTGTAGCCTACCCCAGTCTTCGGACAGTGGTCCCTTCTGTAAAAGTAGCCTAAGCCTAATGAAGCTAATAACAGATGTTTCGCATTAGATTCCCAGCCAGCATATCGCTGAAATGGACAAGAGCAGCTCTGATGTAAAGCAGAGTCTTTCATGCTATAGAGATGCAGCCATAAGTGCAGGAAGCTAGATGGTATAGTCATTATACATGTAGGTCTACCATAGACAACCGAATTTGACTGTTTTTGTGTTATAAGTTTTTCTTATTTCGCGAAGAGTTGCATCGACATCAGCAGGAGTTGTCAACAGCTAAAGGTCTGCCTACTAGGCCATTTCATTTATGTATGGGGAAAATTTTTTTTTAAAAATTATATGGTGCAACCCTCCTATCTTGTTTCTAATGGCAAAATGTGAATGTTCACCAAATTTCAGGTCATTTCGTCGTGTTTTGACCCCCGCCCAACACGATCAACTGATTTAGTTAATAAATCATTGTTTTCCTGCATGACAAAATGTTTGTAATATGAGACAGTTTACTATACAAAGAATACAAACTACATATATAGTAACTAACAAGTTTGGTAATAGTGTTTGTTTCTTTGTATGTGCACTTGTTATAGCGCACCTTCATGCACTCTACTCAGAGGCGCTCCCGACTGCAGAGCGGACACTGCATGCATCGGAGTTTCACGCCGAAGCGCTGAGCAATTGCGAGTGAAGGACTTGCCCAAGGTCCCTACGCGGCGACTTGAGGTGGATTCGAACCTCGAACCTTCCGGCTTCAAGGCAACGACGCCACCACTACACCACCGCGCCCCACAATCTCAATAAGTGAGATGTGGATACACATTACACAATGATATCATGTCAAATCACTTTACTGATTTTGAGGTTTTGTGGAGGAGAAGGTTAACTTCTTTAATGTCTCTTTTTGAAAGTTGGGAATTTCTCTGCGTTGGTATTCGACCATTTGCAATAAAAACTGTTTTTGTGTTTCATCATTGGTATCACTAGTTGAGAAGTCTTGGATTAGTTACACAGCCCGTTCCCACAGATCATTCACCACTTTGACATGCCGCACATATGTATCAGCTTCTTGGTAATGGGGATCATTATGCCATTCACTAACAGGTTTTCCTAACCAGTCGGCGCCAATCCCATGCTGTGAAACAAGAACCAGGATTTGGGCCCAATAAGGGATGATAGCTTTGTACTGGGGCTCAGAATAGGAAACGATGGATGGCCACTTTCAAACTGTCTTGGTCTAGGAATTCGGAACAATGTTCGAGCAATCTGCTGTCTTACTGAAGTGGAGAGCCTGTTTGAAAAGAGAGAGAATACAGCACATTCGTCTGTTAAGTACAAGAAGTCCCTTTCCAAGGTTTTCATGGCTGCATTGGCAACTTGTGGATCATGTTTACAATACTTGTTAAAGTCGTGCCATAGCTTGAGATCATTATACGCTGCATCGGCCCCAGTGGATGAAGAGAGCCAGTTTTCAACGTAGAATAGCGCATTAAATTTACATAGTGCTTGCAATTTGCTGATCATGTCCTAAACTACCTTCAGGCACCTCTCTATCATCCTTTCTAAGTAATGGGCGTTTTGGTGTGGATGAAATTGGAGCAACTACTTCCTGAGGTGGTTCTTTTTTCATATATTCACTCCTTGCTGCCATGGTTACAGCCTCTAAAAGGTAAAGCAAAAATTTTACAATTTGCTACCATGTTGTCAATGTCCGTTTTGAACATAAAACTACTTTTTAGGTGGGCGGGGGTCAAAACATGGCCTACAGACCTGAAAATTTGCAGACAATTATGTTTCAGTAATAGTAACAATATGCCAGGGTTGCACAATGAACATTCTATAAAAAAATTTTTGCAATGGCCTACTGCCTACACAGAGAGTTTCTGAGGAGAATTCGAATTATTGGCTTTCAACTTCTAAGCGCATGGACGGAGATTTAAAGGGGTGGTGGAGATGCCTATATCGCCCCAATGTTTCAGAAATATTTCATAAATATCATTATAATTTACTACAGTGTTATTCATTGAGCTTATTTATCTATAATCATGGCTTTTTTTAACGTGCACTTCTACACAAAATGTGCAGTTCTAAATGGATTCGTGCAGTTGTAGAATCACTTGCGTAACGTTCCGTGCAGTTAAAACTAGTAAAAATAGGTCATTTTCCTCAGATTGGGAGTAATTTACCATGGAGGTTGAGAAAGGAGAGAAGAGGATGTGCAGTTCTAAAAATTTCTTAAAAACAGCACCGTCTATAATGAAAATTCCTCTAAGATGGCAACTTAAAAGCAGCCATCACAGTCTTCAAATTAAAAAAAATTAAGCACTGGGAGCGACATTTATTGAAGTCTTGAACCACATCTCTGAGCACTGAGATCATGACAGCTTAAAATGCTACCTACGGCAGCAATGTGCAAATCCAAAATTTGTTTGCAATTGGGAGGCGACACTCTAAGGTCTCAAACCATGGCTAGGCTAGTATCAGCATGGAAAAACGAGTACCGGTAATTTTATTAAAACGACACCTTAAAATGCTGCCATTGCATTGTGAAAATTCAAAAAGTTTCTAATTGGCCACTGAAAAAGTAGCCTACAGCTATTTTGTTAAGACTGCACCTTAAAATGCTGCCATTGCAATGTGCAAATTCAAAAAGTTTCTAATGGGTCACTGAAATGTGTACAGCTATTTTGTTAAGATGACCCCTTAAAATGCTGCCATTGCATTGTGGAAATTCAAAAAGTTTCTAATGGGTCACTGAAAAAGTACAGCTATATTGTTAAGACGACACCTTAAAATGCTGCCATTGCATTGTGGAAATTCAAAAAGTTTCTAATGGGCCACTGAAAAAGTACAGCTATTTTGTTAAGACGACACCTTAAAATGCTGCCATTGCAATGTGCAAATTCAAAAAGTTTCTGATGGGGAGGGGCGCATCCCCTCCCCAATCCCCCTGCCCCTCACAGTGCAACGTGCATCACGAGCGTCCTTCGGACGCTCAATTGTCTTCCCCCCAGAAACCTCAATTCTCCCCACCCCAGAGGAGGGGGACTATGTTAAACACTGTGCGTACGTAACATATGAACAGATTCCCATACAATTGTTTTAAGTCGGCGAAAATGGGGGGGTTTGTTCTCCCACTCCAAGTGGGGGTTAGACGCCACTGCGCATGCGCAATTCCTCGGCGGCATTTCTTGCCTTCGTCGTTCGTTCATTATACGCCATTCTGCATTTCCAGCGATTCAATCGAAGGCGATTCATGGATTCATGGATTCATGGATTCATGGATTCATGGCCCTCTGGCGACGCAACCAAATCTCACGGCTAATAATATAGCATAATTTATAGGAATTTCTAGTCTGCACTGCTGGATGCTGCTGCCGATCGAGTATCGTCCGGTCCGTCTGAATGTATCTCCAAATGTCTGTCTATAAGTCTGTCTCTGTATTCTTGATACGTTAGAGTATACAAGCAGTCGCTTGTGGCGTAATGACGGGGTTGAGGATTTGACATAAATGCATAAACCTGTCATTTTGGTTTTCTGTTGGCGTTTGATGGCCTGCAATGTGGCCGTATAAATATATAGATGCATACAGTTTATTAGTCTTGCTTCAAGGGTCACATCGGCTGTAATCGCTATACGCGAATTTTTATGATGATCCGAAGAAATTGCAACTCTAAGAATGCAAACAAATCTCGATATAAGAGACTGAATGCTTCAAAGGCATATATATATATATATACACTCCCCTTCGAACAACAAGATGCTTTGTTCTAAGTTATAAACTACAGCTCTTGCTTTCCTTGAGGCTCAGTTGCTCAGATCCAGATAGACAAATATTCGAAGCATCATTGCGCAAATTCCTTGGCAAAAAGCTCCGATATCCACCCACATAGCAACCTCAATACTTCTTCGATCGTGCTATTAAGCTACTGTAGCGTATACAGGATTTCTTTCGTCTGACGTTCACCTCAGAAACAGCAGAAGTAGTTGCTCTTTCCTCTCTTCCAACACTGTAGTACTCTGCTCATACACTTCATTCTGTTCCTACTACTACAACTAATACTATACTACAATTGCTATTGCTATTGCTGCTGCAGCTGCTGCTGCTGCTGCTACTACTACTACTACTACTACTGCTACTACTACTGCTACTACTACCACTACTACTACTACTACTACTACTACTACTACTACTGCACCTACTACCACCGGTACTACCACTAGTATACCACCACTGGTTCACCACTACCACTACCACTCCTGGTGCGACAAGATTACCAAAAATGTTGCTGTTACTTGTACTCTACTACTGATACTATTGCTTTAGTCTGCCTTATTCTCATCACTCTATTTCCTCCTCCGCTTCGTAGATTCTCTTGCACTCGCTTCTCTGCTTCGTCTTCTTTCTTCGTTTTCTCTCATCTTCTCCATCGTCTTCTATCAACGCCTTCCATCGATCAGCACATTCATTCTTTTGATGTCCATCCACCTACATTTCCTACATTTCTTCTTCCTCTTCCTCTTACTCATCCTCCTACTCCTTCTATCTCTCCTCCTCCTCTTCCTCTTCCTTCTCCTCCTTCTCTTCTTCCTCCTGTTCCTTCTCCTCCTTCTCTTCTCTTCTTAACAGCGATCCCACGCCTCCGGCGATTCCTCAAGAAACCGATGACAGCGTAGGCGATGGCTATAGATATTGAATTTGTAAGAGGGATCACTGATGATGACGTCCTGCGTGCAACACTGTGTACTCTAAGCCACCTACCGATCAAACCAACGACAAACTGCAATTGTATACAGGGTGCGGCAAAATAAAGTAATCCCCTACGGCTTTTTGTCAATATCTTGGCCAAAAATAGGCAATTTTCAAATCCAGTTTTACGGGCTTGAAGGTAATTCATATCTACGTACAATAGCTAAATTTCATCGCCATATGTGAAACAGAACAAAAGTTATATCTCTTTTAGTGAGGCCACCTACCGTTTTTTGACGATTCAAATACGTAACGCAGCAAAAAGGTAGCAAAAACACGATTTTATTTAGTCTCATCTCAAATAATTGTTATCAGATAGCCTTGATATTGTCAGACGAACATTATTATAACTATTTAAAAAAGGAACAGGGTGCCAGCGTAGCTGCACGTCACTGAGAAGTCACTTAGCAAGATGACAATAAAATCGGTAAATAAGGAATCTGTCAGATTAATCAACAGCTCCATCAAGAACTTTGCAAAGAGACTCAAACGAAGTTTTGGCACTGGTGGTGTGCACATTGATCACAAGTTGTGAAGCACTACCAAGTTCATTTGACAACAGTTATTTGAGATGAGACTTAATAAAAGCGTGTTTTTGTTACTTTTTGTTGCGTTTCGTTTTTGAATCGTCAAAAACGGTGGGTGGCCTCACTAAAAGTGATATAACTTTTGTTCTGTTTGAAATATTTTTTTGTAATTTGACCATGGTACGTAGATATGAATTGCCTTTAAGACTGTAAAGTTTCATTTAAAAATTCGTATGTTTGGCCAAGATATGGGCAAAAAACGTAAGGGATTACTTTATTTTTCCGCACCCTGCACATCCCAATTAGCAAGTACTTCTCACAAAGCGCATTTTCTGTATAATTCATATAATATTATGTCATACGAATTTAAAATATTTTTTTAATTTTAAAGCATCACATATAATAAAAATAATAATGGCATATATTATATAATTACTATATACATATATATATATCATGACATATTATATAATAATTGTATAATGTGTCATTATTATTATTATATGATGTATATTTAAAATTATACTGCGTTTTACTGCCACATTCCATAAGGCACTCCTTGTAATTTCTGTACCGTAAATCTCTGTATCATCGATGATAACTATTTTGCCTCACGATACTTCTTATGCGATATAATTCATACAGAATCTGTCTTAGGGAATAAGGTCTTTAATAGGCTCTGAAGATGATACATAATAACAATTTTCGTTTAATCAACAATGCGGTTGACAGACCGCAACCGGTTACAGTGTACAATTATGCAGTTGAAACAATTTACAGCCTTACAGGAACTCAGATTACATGTGCGTTTATTACCATGTGTATAGCCTACACCAATGTGCGGATAGCAATTATTGGTCAATTAAAGAATAGGTCCATTTTTATCTTCTTATCTTATCTTAGATAATATTTTTTGTTTAAACTGCATATAGGTCTACTTGTACACTGTAACCGGTTGCGGTGTTTCAACCGGGTTGTTAATAAAGAGAATATTATTATTTTTTTGTTAAAATCTTAAAGATGCTTACAATAATATTGTACTTTGCCGGTGTCACGAAATAGAGTATCCCCCGTATTAATTGTATCCCCTCAAATTAAAAAAAGTCGAAAAAACAGCTTCCTTTTTTTACAAATTAATTTTCATCGGCTTGTTTTGAACAATGACACTAACAGGTATCTTTATTCCTACTAGATCATTTGTTTTACCCTGTTTTTAGAGCACTTAAAACATTTAAAATACTTAAGAACACTCAGAGTCACTAAATAAATTCGAGTTGCCTTTCTCTGTACATTGCTTAGGACACTTAAAACAATTAGGCCTAGAGTCACTTTAAATTTTGATTATAGCATAATTTTTTTATTATGCGCATTTTTCAAAAAAGGGGATAGAATGGTTTATCCCCTCGGATAGTATAGACCGGTTAATTCCATCCGGTGGGATGGATTAATTCATCCCCCGGATAGCTTTCAGGGGGATACTCCGTTTCGTGTCACCGGCAGGACTGAAACGCAGTCCTAATGCGGTCAGCACAGATTGTTCAGATTAGAATCAAAGTGATTTCTTCGTTTACAAGTGTATAAATCAGGTGACCACCAGCGCCTTCCAAGTTCCCATGTCACATATTATACATGACAATGTATCAGCCTAGCAGCTGAATTCTGAAAGCATCCGCCGCTTATTCGTCATTCGCAAGAGGGAGAGTTGTTTATTCGTCATTCGCTAGGTGTCGGTGTTGTTTCCAATAGGCCTTGCATTGCCCAGTAGCTTTATATATATATTATATCAACGGTGGAACGAACTGCAGAAATCCAATGACAATGCTAAGCTTTCATAGTACTCCCATTTTCTAGTGTTTCAGCTTGGTGGACTTAAAACACGCATGCTTTCTATTGCTGCCTGATAGCCTACTGTTTGTTTTTCAATGAATTGATGGGATTATAAATTTATAATCCACCATGGTGATACCATCTTCAACATCGTTGTCCGTAAAATCGGTTCCACCACGGTCCTCTCCACAAGGCCATGGTTCCACAGGACATTTAAGACCTCGAGAGCAAATCGTGTTCATTCGACACTCAATCTGATGGGGTTAAGAGGCCAAAGTGCCTTGACTTATTAGTAGTTATTATATGCATGAATGAACGAATGAATGAATGAACGAACGAACAGATAAATGCATGAAAGAAAGAAAGAATGAAAGAATGAAAGAATGAAAGAATGAAAGAATGAATGAATGAATTATGAATGAACGAATGAATGAATTAATTAATTAATTAATTGATTAATGAATGAATGAATGAATGAATGAATGAATTAATGGACGGACGAATGAACGAATGAACGAATGAACGAATGAATGAACGAACGATCAAATAAATGCATGAAAGAAAGAAAGAATGAAAGAATTCAATTCAATTCAATTCATTTTTATTGCAACCATCAACCATAAACAATAGACACAGGGGCGGATCCAGGGGCCAATCCGGCCATGCCCCCCCCCCCATTTAGAAATTCCTTTATTTTTTACCAGCCATTCTGTCCCGAAAAGTTGACTTGCCCCCCCCCGCGAGTAGCTCCGTATATCCGTGCCGCGCCGTGGCGAAGAAGGTCATCAGTGTTTTGGGTGGAGGCCGGATGGGAAAAGGTATCTTCTTGGAGAAATTCCAGGTCGATGACTAAAAAAAAAAGGTCATCAACTTTTTCGGCGGATGGAAGACGAAAATTTTTTCCGGTTTCCCGGAGCAAGACCCAAAATTTTGGCCCCCCCATCGAAAATTTCTGTATCCGCCCTTGAATAGACATAGTATAACATGTTTCACATAATCGGATGGCAACAAGGAAGGCCCTAAGGGATGAATATCCCGCTAACAGGGACACCTAATCACATGTGCAATTTTAACAGATGGCCAGACGGTTTACATCATGAATTGAACAATAGGCTAAAAAAACAGCATGAGATGACAATTAATGCAGCAAACTTAACTAAAGAACACAAAACAAACACACACAAAAATAATAAAAAATAAAATAAAAAACAGTGCCAATAAGGTTAAATATCTTTGCAGTCATTAATCAAGTAGTTGCGCAGTAGTGTTTTTGCCCTTTGTAAACTGGAAGCTTGCTGAATATGATTAGGAAACGAGTTCCATGTATACATGGCCCAGTATATTTAATATGGAATCTTCTTGAATTTAATCGAACGGATATGGCTCGATAATGAGAGGAGTTCCTAGTGGAATAGTAGTGTATTTCAGATCCTTTTTGGAAGTACCCTGCAAAGAATGAATGAATGAATTATGAATGAACTAATGAATGAATGAATGAATGAATGAATGAATGAATGAATGAATGAATGAATTAATTAATTAATTAATGGATGGACGAATGAACGAATGGATGAATGAATGAATGAATGAATGAATAAATAAATGAATGAATGAATAAATGAATGAATGAATGAATGAATGAATGAATGAACGAATGAATGAACGAACTAATAAATGCATGAAAGAAAGAAAGAAGGAAAGAAAGAAAGAAAGAATGAATGAATGAATGAATGAATGAATGAATGAATGAATAAATGAATAAATGAATGAATGAATGAATGGATGAATGAATGAATGAATGGATGAATGAATGAATGAATGAGCAGACAAATGAAGGGTCAGTTTTCTCTCCCACATCTTGAGCCATGTTATAATTGTCGATTGCAGTGTTCTGAAAACACTGGGTCAGCAAAGCATAGATCTGTATGGCATATAGGCTATATGCATTGCATTGCGTATACTATAGTCTGTGTGGATGGACTTGGACATTGCTGGTCCTTAGTGCATCATCGGCTTGGGCCAAACGAGTTTTATCATCACTGACGTTTGTTGACAGTCTGCTTCATCGCCTCCAACGCAGTCAGCCAGCGTCTGAGTCATTGACGGGTAACCAGCGTATCGTGACTTGCACGTATTGTTTAGACAATCAAGAGGTTTCTGTTTGAAGAAGACCTTCAGATGTTGAGGTGTTTACAGTATCGCCGCTGACGTGGTCGGGTCGGTGCCAGCCCCAAGTGTGGATGAAGGAGGGGGGAGACTCTGGTCATCTTCACTACGACATTGCTGGCAGAGAGATGATTGAATGACTACACGCTGGAACTAAGAAGAGAAGGAAGCGGGTTCGATACCCGCTAACCCCACATTAAGGCTCAGTTTTACACTTCCACTGTAGAGGTAGTCATAATCATCAACATATTCGTCGTTGTCATCATCTTCATCGTAATTGCTATTGTCATCATCGCCTACATAATAGTACATTAGCCTATGTGATGACCACTGTAGCGATAGCGCTGACTCGGACGTAATTAAGCGGCAAAGACTCATCAAACAGGTAACCAGCTTAACAACACGGACTCTTTTCTAAGCGTAGGCCTACAACTGAAAAGTAACCTATTACTCACTAGGCTACTGCATCATCTTCAATCAAATTGCGAATCGGAGTCAAAGGCTGGCGTATACCAACAAAAGAAGCCAAACTCCCCATGCATTATCTGACCATTGTAAAAACTGTTTTAAAACATGGTACAAAAACAATACAGCAATTGGTATACGCCTATTAGTTCCTGGATTTTTGTCTATATAGACACGGAATGGCATGAAGGACGCCACCAACTATATGGACGCCTCTACCCACCGTTGCATGCATGGCGCACTGACACTACGTGTACTTTAAAGTGATTTAGATTGATTGATCGGGTTCTAAAGTAACTTCTATTAGCTCTATGCCACTAACAGACCGATGAGGATATGTCGGGTCACACGCCTATTACAGATATGCACCAATACAGCAGACACATTATGTAACATATAGGCCTATGTATATTATATAATATAATGTTATATATATATATATATATATATATATATATATATATATATATATGTAAATCAAAAGTTCTCTCTTAATTTTTGATGACTATATTTATAGAAGGTCTATTTCGGCAGCTCGTGATAATTGTGCAATAGTACGATCAAATGTTAGACATCCGCACTGCATGCATGGGTGGGTGCATGGGTCCATGGGTGCATGGGTGTGGCAATGTAGAGCGCGATAAGAATAATAAGTATAAAGTCCCGGATCGTAAGTTATACACGATTCGTAGAAGCAATAGTGTCCGAACATCTTTCACTCGAAACTGAAAACATTACTTTTTCAATGTCACAGATCCTATCCCGATTCTTTCACTTGCCCATACACTTCACGCACCGTTTCAAATCCAAACATCATCCACCCCAACCGTATGTCTAACTCCTTGCCTGGCTCTCCGGATCTTAACCTCTGCATATCGACTTTAATTTTGATTGGGCGCTGTACAAGTTATGAGTTTACGATTACGTTTACAATTATGATTACGATTACGATTGAGCTTGCTGCAAAATTAAACTTGTCTTTCCTGAAAATCACATATGTAGCCTATATATATATACAGGGTGAGCCAATAGGAATGCAACAACTTTGACGCCTTATAACTTGAACAATGTTTTTCTGAGCGTCTTGTACAATATATTATATTGAACATAATTATCCACCTTATCATTCTGCAAAACATCTAAGAGATACTATTACGAAGTTTTGAGATACTGCTATTAATATTCGAAGTCCCATTTTCTTGCCATAAAACTGCAAGAAAAAAGTCTGGAACTGAATAATATGCCAAAAGTTTATTTTGCATACACACGGTCGTTCTGAGTTTCTGTTGGCGTCTGAACCGTGAAGATCTTCTCGTCTGTGAACCATATTCTGTCGATCTTTTCATCTGTCATTCGCTTCTTGAGTCATTTGCTAGCTTTAAGCGTGCGGTTGCGTCTGCTCGGCTTCTGAAGAGCAGGAAGTACTTTTCACAAAATGTGATGGTGTTGTTGTCTGTTTCAAAGCTTGGAAAGACGGTGCCATTCTTTGTTACTCCAAAGGCTAAAGTGAACAGTGTTTATTACTGCGATGAAGTACTCGCAAGAGGACTTCTATACGTGATATTCGCCAACTGTCTGGAGTTGATGGTTACATCTTTCAGTAAGATGGAGCGCCGGTGCATCGTTCAGATCATTATTATTATACGGTTGCCTATCTGAACGCTGACGTGCCAGAGTTGACTGAACCTGATAACTGGTCACCGAACAGTCCGGATTTAAACCCGGTTGAATATTCGATCTGGGGTTGTCTTCAGCAACTGGTCTATCGTGAACCGGTATACATCAACGTTTGAAAGAAGTGATTCATTGCTGCTGGGCTGAAATAACACATTGCAAGCACTGGTGGACTCAGCCATCGATCAGTGGTCGTCTCGTGTTGATGCAGTCATTAAAGCACGTGGTGGACATATTGAGTATTTTGTTAGACTAATGGTAAATTCACCCAAGATATTAATTGTTATTAATTGTTAGTACTGAGTGATTTTTTAGAATTGACATATTCAGTTTCAGAATTTTTCTTGCAGTTTTATTGCAAAAAAATGGCACATCGAATATTAATAGCATTATCTCAAAACGTCGTCATAGTATCTCTTAAATATTTTTGCAGAATGGTAACATGGATAATTATGTTCAATCTGATATATTGGACAAGACGCGCTCAGATAAAAATTGCTCAAGTTATAAGGCGTCAAAGTTGTTGCATTCCTACTGGCCCACCCTGTATATATGTCTCACGTCAGACCGGATCATTCGCGTGCTTGCCTCGTCCTTCGCGAAATTTTCTGGGTATACCCAAAAATGTATCAATTGCAGAGATTCTTGTCGCTTTAGTGACTGCAGAGGGCATACATGCATGAGACAAAGTTAGGTTAACAAAAGTCTCGCTCGACGCATGCATGTCATGTCATACACTACAGAGTATAATACAAGTTGCAGGGTGATAGATACAGAGATATGTCGGTCATTTTTATGCATATGTATCCATGCAAGCATCAGAGCCCACACACATAGGCATACATGTGCATAATATATATATATAATTATATATATATATAAAATAACTGACGCATCTCCGTATCAGTGGGTGTGGGGCCTGTGGGCATATATCTCAGAAGTGCGTATGTGTGGCCTCGGCATATACAATAAGCTATAAGACCCTCTCAATCAGGCTGAGCTGGCATGCAGCGTTTTTGATGTGACACATTGTCTTGGCGATATATAAATTGACGGAGAGGATCAACAAATGACGTAATGCATAATAATTAATTATATGTAACTGGTTAATTCGTGTTGCAATTAGCCTATTAAGTGAATAGAAGTGACAGATACAGGCCTACAGGGTTGGGTTAGAATGAATAGTCTAAGTAATAAATAGCCTATAGCAAGTAGCCCAATAAGTTGACCCATCTATAGGGCTATCTAGATTTAGGGACTCAGGCCTACTGCTTGGACAGCTGTAGCCTGCATGGAATAGAAGACAGTTGACACAGACTGCAGTTGCGCACATAAGAAATAGCATATAATTAGGCCTATTGAGATTTACTTACAGTTATACACCGCATATATGTATATATATATATATATGTGTGTGTATATATATACATTAGGCTATACATATATTGGATTCAATATTGCATCGTAAACTTTCTTTCACCTGTAGGCCCATACGGTCTTAAATTGCAACGTATTCTATAATACTATAGCCTATAATATCTACGAGGTCTTATAATTATGCTTTATCAGGTGCACTGCTCTGTATGTATAAGACGAATGTACTGTGTATATATATATATATAATTATATATATATATATATACTGCCTAAACTCTGCCACAGCTCCTACTTTGACAGTGCCAGTCCCAATCCTGGAGAAAGGAGGAGGATGACACTTATCATCCTTGATATGACACTATATGTTGTTAAACAGCAGCGAGCGCATAATTATATATATATACTGTATACTGCCCATCATGGATCTCCTGCAGTGTGTTACCGTATAGGCCCTAGACCTATAGCATATATATATATATATACATTCAATGTTATTGAATGCCACTGTCATTGATTTGTCACGAAATAAAGTATTTAATTTCAAGTTATTCCCATCTATCGCTTGTACATTTGAAGTTTAAATCCCGATATCCATATTTTATTCACAGCAGCTGATTCTTACTGCACCCAAAGTGTTTTGCACGAGAGCGCAACCATTACTGAGGTTCCGTTTCGTTCGACTAGGCCTATATCTCGGATAATGTCTCCCGGTATAATAGGCGGGCCATCAACCGGTCCGCCTGTTTATACAGGCCTTATACACGTAGGCAGCAAAAGGCCTATACAGAGCAGCTTTAGGCTGTATGCGGGGCTGCATTGAAGAAATTTGTTTATAGGGGCCTATAGCGTTGGCCACTTTTTATAGCAGCGTCTGTGTTCCGTTGGTCTATGAATGTGGTCCGTCTGTATATTCAAGAAATTATCTGCAGCCCATGTACACTACAGTGACTACACACTAGGCCTATAGACAGTTCGTATGCTTCTACCTTGGCCAATATTATTATTGTGCCCGAGGGCTTGCAAACTGCTGCGAATCTGACGTTGGCGAGCGTTGTAAGTATAATATTTTATATCTTCTGTTGGTTCATTGGAAGTTATACTAGACTGTTGTTTTTCCATAAGCAGAATGTACATTGTACAAGCATGCGCATTGAGACTGATGATTTAAACGACCAGGTAAGCTCGGAGACACTGAATCAGCACATTCCGTTAGTGCTTTGCTTCAAGGAATGTCACCTCTTCGTCGATCATTTTTACTACCGGTATATATATAAGGAATGTTATGCATGCTTGCTTGGTCATTTTATTGAAAGGTAGGCTATCTGACGTGCTCGGTCATTTTACTATGAGGAATAGCGCATACCGGTGGTATTTGCAGTTTAACGTCACTGTGTGGTAACAAAGACCATTAGCGACGCCCTCCTTCTTTATCCAGGCTTGGGACTGGCACTGGCAGAGTGCAACCAGTGGCGGAGTTAAACCGCTCTCTCGTTTTACAATTGTACACGGCGTGCCTAATTAATTATTAATAAATCTTCTACAATAGGAACATTTTAATCGCCGAGAGACTCTTAAATCGTGCAGGCCTTTAATAACAAATGTACACAGATTAGAGCAATTCATTTACAAAGCGATATCATGTAAGGCAAAGTAAGATTAATTACTGTCTAGCGTTTACAACTATAGTTTTGCTATCGTATTATGACAACTTTGTAGGAAAGAAGCATATGTATACCTGTCACGATGAGTCAGCCCTGTATACGTACGTGCATACCTAGATTGTGCTTATCAACTTGCAATCTTAAATGTTGTCGATATACATACATAGTTACATACATATATACAGTACATGCATATATATATATATATATACACACACTGAGAATAATATCATTGCTCACGTTTTGCGCTGACGATTACATCTTTGCACACAACTTCACATGATAATAGATCTGCTTATCACGAAGGTCCGGTGACTCCGGTCTTGTATCGTATACGCAATTTGATGCCTATCAGCACGAAATAGACCTATGCACCAGTGCACCTAAAAGCCTATATCTGCAATAAATGCACCACATGATTATAATGTGTTGCACTTATCGCTTGGATGCAATACAATATAATTATCATCGTTATTATTGTATTGATCGGCATGCAATGTGTGAAGCATAAGCTGATGTTATACTTGTAGATTCGTAATGCATCATATCGTATTGATAAAATGCATGTCGCTGGCCTATGCATGTAGGCAGTGGCGTAGCCAGGAATTTATGATGGGGTTGGGTTTTTTTTGCCTGGCCGGATGCCGTTTCTGGCACCAGCCCAACAGTATTAAAGTAAATAAAAAGGGAATAGAGTAACAAAGGGAACAAAGTAAGAAAAACAGTTGTCATTACAAGCAATTGTTTTGTTTTTATCCAATTTAAGTGGATAAATAACCTCTAAAAAACTTTTTCCTATAGGCCAATGGGGGAGGGGTTTAACCCTAGAAACCCCCTTGTCTACGCCACTGCATGTATGCCTATAATCAGCCTTTCCCGAAAATAAAGTATAATTCGTGCAGGTGGTAAAGTGGTAGACCTAATGGATCTTGCGCTCCGCTGTCATGTCCACGCATATCTAACACAGCACAAAGTGTATAGCCTACAGCATGCAGCCGATACCAAATATTTTACCACTTTACTTAATTATATAATCAATTAGACATTCACTAGACTCAATCTGATACACATGTATGCTTACCAATGTATGATACACGTCTAGACGTAGGCTATGCGTGTATATATGTATGCAACTATTCACGCTATGCATATATAGCATTGCATATGCTTGTATGCCTATATGTATTTGGCTTATTCACCCGCATGGTGTTAAAGCCAAAGATGTTTAGTGTTGCCCTCCTCCTTTATCCAGGCTTGGGACCTGCACTAGGGAGGTCCGAGCAATGGCGGAGTTCGTAATCGTAATCGTAATCTCCAAACTTCTAAAGCGCCACTCGAAAGCCAAGCGCGAGGCACCAGCTTATTCACGAGCGCTATACGTTGAGTCAAAAGGGTTGTCCGTAAGAGTATATAATTATAGTCCAAAGGAGGTCCAGGTTGTGTATGTATTTGAGCATGCATATAATTATTGTATGTATACTCATGGCCTCATGAATATATGCACGTATACATAGGCCTATGTATTCAAGCATTTGCATTTTCATTTATAAGTATCCTATGTATTTAAATAAGAACGTATCTATGTGCGTGGGGCCTACGACGCATACATGTACATTGTACAATTGTACATCTATAATTGCGTGTCTGATTAATTGACGGTCATGGGAGATAACAAGCCTCAGCCTATGCAAAGCAAAGTATTGATCAATCTTCCCTAACAATAATTCCAGCCTCTGCTGTACGCAATTCTTCACCTGTCTTCTCCACACACAGCTCCCATCTCTCCAGCCATCAAGGCATTGTCCTGCACGGCCACCTTCGCCGACTCCGCCTGCGCCTCCGTCCATATGATTGATTTTCTTCACCACTGTCCGGCATTCCGATCAAAGCAGAAACCAACAGCAACACAACATCACTGCTACTGCTGCTGCTGCTGCTGCTGCACACAGCCGCTCTTTCCTCCCGACGATCGCAGACTGTGATTAGAGACAAGCGCACCTGTTGTAGCTTAGGCTTCCTATAATTATCCAAAACCCGTTGCATCGTTACTCTATCATAAATATTACACGCACAGCTCCGCCACTGTTTGTTCTCTAGCAGTGCCAGTCCCAAGCCTGGAAAAAGGAGGAGGGCGACACCAATCATCCCTGATACTACACAGAGTCGTTAAACAGTTGGTCTAGTAAGCGATATGTACAACAGATGTAAACAGAGCTGATTCGGTCACCAGCGGAGAGCGTTAGATTCGGACGAAACGCACGTGCCGCCGCTGGTGCTGGGGGCAAGTTAGCGCATACTAATTATTATGCAGAGTGGACCTCATGATCGCCGCTATGCGAATTATGTACCTGCAGGCACATAATATAGTCTGGAGAATGTTACAGCCGATTATTTTTGGCCCACCCGGAGGTTCGCTGTTGCTCAATGATATGCCGGATGGTTTAATTTGTTTTTCGCAGTAGAAGAAGTCTGGGATTTGAATTTCAGACTGCAGTGTAGCATATAAATGTTGATTAGGAATTTAGATGAAGATGCAAATCTACTTAGCTGTTCAGTGTTTTCAGATGAATTCATTAAAGACTTTGACCGGAATTAATCAGTTCAGAACAAACTGATGACTAATGTTGACTATATAAATTGTGAGCGCATGATAAAGGAGGAGAAGCGTCAGTCCCAAGTGTGAAGAAAGGAGGAGGGCGACACTAATCATCTTTGATATGACAATGTCGTTGAACACCAACATGCTAGAATTCTGTGTAGTTAAGAAATCTGTGTATAGGTAGCCTAATTTGTGCTGCGCAATTTTTTCGTTGGGAAGAAGTAGATGCCCCATATTAATCGTGATGCAATGCTACTCTCATAGCGGACAACTCTTTTGACTTAACGCAGCGCTCGTGAATAAGCTGGTGCCCCGCGTTTGGCTTTCGAGTAGCGCTTTAGAAGTAGTAGTATATTCGTTTAATTTCAAAGTAAGACAATCAGGGTGACATAACGCACCAAGTTACAGGTTTGAGATATAAAATAATACACAGAAGTAATAATAAAGGAGCTTATAGTAATAATAATGAAATAAAGTTGCGGCAGCCATGGGCTTGCATCCGTCCGTTAGTGACCGTTACGTTGTTGATGTTAAAATAGACAGCTGGAGTTTGGAGATTTCGATTACGATTACAATACAAAATCATTGCCATGCATGCAGAGTCAGTGCAACAGAGAAAAATGCACGCTACCATAATAATGAGCAACTGAACTGGTTATCA
The DNA here is from genome assembly GCA_949752735.1 of Lumbricus terrestris. Taxonomy (NCBI): domain Eukaryota; kingdom Metazoa; phylum Annelida; class Clitellata; order Crassiclitellata; family Lumbricidae; genus Lumbricus; species Lumbricus terrestris. The sequence continues at coordinate 35,056,044 of OX457037.1, read as the reverse complement.
CAAGATTTCGGTCCATTCAGAATGTTGAGTGGCAGCGTTCTAAAGGGACCTTCAACCGGTTGTAGGCAGGTAACACGTGACATAAGACATATTGGTTCTCAGCGAAACCAAGGACAAATGGTCATTCAACTCGTCTTTTTATTTGTTTTTTTTATTGCCTTCTTTATGCTGACTTGGTTATCACCCCCTCGTACATGTGCACCATTTTGGGCAATATTACCTCCTATATTATAAAGTCCCCTAATTTTAGCCAGACTTTTGATTGTAAAATAATTATTGATATACAGGACAAAATTACCAAGGCCATGGACAATAATGAGTACTCAATTGGTATCTTCCTTGACCTTGCAAAGGCGTTTGATACTGTGGACCACAAAATACTTTTGTATAAACTTGAACACTATGGTATTAGAGATAATGCACTTCGATGGCTTAGTAGTTATTTGGACAATCGTCTACAGCAGGTGCTTTGTAATGGAAAATTGTCTAACTTTCAAACTATAGAATTTGGAGTACCTCAAGGCTCTATCCTTGGTCCTCTCCTGTTTTTAATCTATATCAATGACCTCCCAAATTCATCATCCATCTTACACTATATTCTATTTGCAGATGACTCTAATGTATTTTTATCGCATGCCTCCTATGATCAGCTTCTTCAGTTAGTCAATAATGAATTAATATCAGCTAGTGATTGGTTCAAGGCAAATAAACTTTCATTAAATCTATCTAAAACTAATTATATCATATTTCGCTCAAATAAAAAACCAATACCTATAACAAATAATCAGCTGCTTATTGACAATAAAGTAATTCCTCAAGTTTACACGACAAAATTCCTTGGCGTTCATATTGATCAGCACCTAAAATGGAAAGTTCATATAGACGAAATAAGTAAAAAAAATTCAAAAAGCATAGGCATTATTAAGAGAGTCTCTTACTTGCTTCCCTCTCATGTGCTTATCAATCTATATTTCACCCTAGTCTATCCATACCTTACTTACTCTAATTTAATTTGGACTTCATCCTATGATACCCATCTCCATGTTTTAAAGACCTTGCAAAAAAAAGCCATACGAGTTATCACTAAATCCACTGTTAACTGTCATACTGGTCCCTTATTTGCTGAGCATAAACTCCTAAATATTAAGCAGATTAGATTTGAACAGACATCTCAATTTATGTATCAATACATCAATAACCTCCTCCCTTCTTCCTTTGCATCTTACTTCTCTCCTGCATTGCATCCTGGACTCACTAGAGGTAATAGAGACTTCAGTATTATTTTTGCAAAAACAAATGTTCGGAAATTTTCTATTAAATTCCAAGGCCCTGTCACATGGAATAAAATTCCGATTCACATTCGTAAGGCTACTAACTTAACTCACTTTAAACACCTGTTACGTGTGTATACATTATGTAATGTTTTCTGTTAATATAGCATGAGGGGTTACCCATGCTAATGCTGATTTATTTGATTGTTTGATTGCTTTTGCTTTTATTTTGTTCTTTCTCTGAGTTTTTCATGTAGTGTTAACTACATTAGTCTTGTTTTTATAATAATTTTTTCTTTCCCTAGTTAAGTAATATCTCTGCATTCCAATACTCCCTTCAGCTTTCACTTTCTCACTTCACTTTGTTAATTAGGCCCCTGCTTAGCGGGACTTGTCCCTTTTGGTGTGCCTATTTGCTCCCTCACTCTTATAATACCTATTCACTTTGAGTATTTTCTCATTGCGAATTATGTCTATACTTTGTTAAACATACATGTACAATTGAATTGATGGGATCAATAAAAATATGTCTATGTCTATGTCTAAGAATCCTTCCGCAATAAGCTGCGCAATTCGTGCCTTTTGAAGAGCCGCGCAGCAAGGCATGGCATACTTGACACGTCATAATGTATACGCTGATCATAGTTTATGTTCTGTTCTGTAGTTATCTCATTATATGCCACTCTTTTTGACGTGGTGTATACAAATGTATATGATGCAGGCTATATAGCGTCTACCAATGGTTTGCATTCTTTAACATCTCCCCAACATCACAAAACTATATATCTCCATGTAGATCTATATAGGCAATTGTATGCTTGCCTCCTATACACACGACTACATTATACATCAAAATTTATGTGCTTGTGTGAGCTTTATTGCAAAAACGTCAAATTCAATGAAATAATTTTATTGCTGGTGTACAATTTTTATGACGAGCTAAGGCTATCGACTATAAAGGCGCATGCAAGCAGGTACCGTATACAATACATGGCTTCAAATAGATCCTAGAACACATATATATATATATAATATGTACTTTTGAGGCGTGAATATGCCAACCTACTGCTATGTACAATTAATGTATAATATACTAAAGCACGGATTCATATGCAAAGGTTGCTTCTACTCTGGCATCAGATGTTAGCGTTACACCTGCAGTGAAAACCAGATCTGTATACCTGTAGAAACTCATAAAGCGTGACCGCCCTAATCGCTGCAGAAAAATGTGTCCGATTGCTTTTCTACTTGACGTCCTCGATCTGGTTTTCTGTATCTCTTCATGGCTTCACCTTTGTCTCTTATTGTACACGATTCGCACAACTCTGTCTCGTTTGAAATGCCATTCTTGGTCTCTTAATTCAAAGAAGGAGGAGCTGTAGCGAGAGATCTGACCCGATCGATTTATTGAAAGATGAGCAATTTTAAGCATGCAGGGTCGAGCTCCGCTCTGGTCTTACAGAACACATAATCTACTGACTTTTCCATGCATGTTTCTTTAGTGTCGATCTCTGTCTATAGTTGTGTCTGCATCTGTCTCTGCATGTCTCCGTTTTTCTCTTTCTGCTCCTACATCCCTCTTCATCTGCCTATCTCTTTCTCTCTCCCTCTCTCTCCCTCTCTCTCTCCCTGTCTCTTTTCTCCTTCTCTCTCTCACTCTCTCTGTCTCTGTTTGTCTGTCTCTCTTTCTCTCTCTTTTTCTCTCTCACTCTCTGTGTGTCTGTCTCTGTCTGTCTGTCTGTCTGTCTGTCTGTATGTCTCTCTTTCTCTCTCTTCTCCTCACCCTGTGCTGCATAAGCTATATAAGATTTCTGCATGCGATTGAGGCGCACAAGTGGTGCCAGGCCAGCAATATATGCCGTGGACTGCAGCATAGTATTTGCTTAGAGCTGCAGTCTGTTCAATTGAGTTGAAAAAACATCCGTCACGCTTAAATGTACCAAGGACACATATGCTATGTAGCATACGCATGCTATGTAACACACATACACAATTACACATGCTATGTAGCATACACATACTATGTAGCATACATACACATGCTATATAACTTACACAATTGCACATGCAAGTGAAATCCGATCAATTCAAAGATCAAGGATTTTCTTGCTTAAAACGTCACTGATTTACACTGAATGTCATAAAACTACACAGAAGCGGTTGAAGATGCCACTTGTTTAAGACTTCCACATCCCTTCAAGGCTTGCCTTGTCCTTGGTTACTTTATCGAGCGCTATAAGAGTAAGAAGTCTGAACGATTAGTAAGGTTTCCGGTACTATAAGCAAGATTTCGCAATTCTGTGCCCATGACTACACCCACTGCTGTGAGTAATAAATAACTAAGATTAGGACTTCTGTCACTCTTGCTACTGCTTTAATTAGTCTGCAATTAGAATAGCCATTGTTGTTGTAAGCTTTGTTTGAGGTTAATTAATAGTATAGTGGGTCAAAGATATAGACCTCCGTCATTACAGCCGATCGTCCCTGCATGCCATTGGCATTCAATATATAGCATTTGCTATAAAACTTCGCACCTACGCATGGGCGGAGACCTAGGGGGGGACAGGGGGACGGTCCCCCCAATGGAGGTGTTGGGGAGACGGCCCATGCATATGTCCCTCCCCAATCGTTGAGCGTCAAGACTAAAACAGGTCATCAACTTTTTTGGCGGCGAAAATAGGAAATTTCGTCGAGATTTGGCCGGATGACGAAAGCAAAAAGTCATCAACTTTTTTGGCGGCGAAAATAGATTTTTTTTCGAGATTTCGCGGTCAGAAATTTTGGCCGGGAAAAAGATGCAAATTTTTCTGGGACACTCAGCCATTCGTCCATCAGAAATCTCGCGTCTTTCCGTCCCCCCCAAGCCTCGGTTTAGGTCTCCGCCTATGCACCTACGACCCTATAATACCCCATTCCCCGTTTGGTCCACTTGCTCATTACTGCAAGGTGAGCCTCATGAATAATAGCTCAATGGTCGATATAATAATAATTTATACGTCAGCTTAAAAGAAGTCTACACGCAGGAGCACGTGATCCAACTATTAGTCATCGTGCTGGATCGACAACCGAGTGAAACTCCGCCGCTGTTTGCACTCTGGCAAAAGTGCCAGACCCAAGCCTGGATAAAGGAGGAGGGCGACGCTAGTGGTCTTTATTATCACTCGATATCGTTACACTGGAACTACTCTGCTCAACCGAGCGGTTGCAAATCACTCCAGGGTGCCTCGTCATTCGTGCGCAATCTGTATGCCCACTACGCAGTCAACTCGGCTATGATTAAAATGAGTGCACGAACCGTATACATAATACACTGTCTGGTGTGCATAGATAAGATAGCAAAGGAGAGGAATGGCCACACGTCATCACAGGCCTATATGTATGTACTAAGGAAATTAAGTCGATGATGCAATATTATTGCTCCCTCCAAGACTATATATATATAGCTAGGGAACTGTTTTTCTTACTTATGCTACTTCCTACCGCTATTCGATTGACTGCGTGGCTCAATCTTTGAAATCTATGCAGAAAACGCGCTTCTTCTCTAGGGCTTGTCGATACCGCCTGTTGGCTGCTTTGTATAAGGCGCCCTTATAACGGTATGGTCGTGTTACGGCGCCATATAAATTGATGTTATTATTATTATTATCATTATTATTATTATTATTTTTTTATTATTATTATTCCTTTTAATGTCTTCAACAAACAACAACAGTAACAGAAAGGCAACAACAGTAACAGAAAGATTATTATTATTATTATTATTATTATTATTATTATTATTATTATTATTATTATTATTATTATTATTATCATTAATATTCATTTTTATCACTATTATTATCATTATTATTATATATTATTATTATTATTATCATCATCATCATCATCATCATCATCATCATCATCATCATCATCATCATCATCATCATCATCATCATTCATGTTTTTTGTAGTAGGAGTCCTGGGCCTGCTTGTTGGTTCTTGTATGGTGCAGTGAGAGCCACAATGCCAAGAAAGGTGAAGGGGGTCGGGGAGGACCCCCGTGCCAGCCCGTTAGTAATTCGTTGGGTCAGCATCCATGGAGTGTTAGGCGAACTGGTGCAAACTCAGAGCCTGCCTCAGTCTGACTCATACACTGGTCGAGTGGGTGATGAGTATCAAGACAAACTGAGAGGTTACTAAGTGCCGTACATGCTGTGAAAGAGTTTTCTTGTTATATATTTATACCTATAATTATAGGCCTAGACAGTAGACACGATGATGGCTCTTAGACAGTATCTAGACAATGCGCAGTGTCTACAGAGGAGTCTACAGACAACTACCTTCACCTTGATATAATTATATTCTCTCATAAGAGACTTAGACGTAAGCAAACAGTGCCTCTAGTCTGAATGACGGGACGCTGTGAAAACCATCTTAAAGAAAGGTTTTTTTGCTCAATCTAGTTGTACAGTACCTCCTCCTTAGTATATTATACAACAGTAAGTAGCCTACACGTACATGCGTCCGAATATCATTGTGGATCGTTTTACATACATGTACAGTCACTCTATACTCGCGGCCCTATATTTAGCCGCCTGAGGCTCACGTAATGCTCTATGCAAGATGCACAGCCGCCATAATAGACCCTACATGTATGCAGCCCGTGCCAGAGTATGCATGCGCTGTAGACTGTATTGGCAGACAGAAGTAACATTGTTTAGGCCTGCGATAAAGTGCTGGTCCTATTATACATCGATGCAGGCAAGTTCATTGCGTAGTTCGCCTGCGTGTATTGTAAGTGCGCGTAAAGTAACGTGTAAGACGAGGACATGTAAACAGTAAGTCGTATACATAACTTATCTTCTTAAGTTTGTTTTGAAACTGAACTCTGAAGGCGACTGTAAACATGGGCGACGAGCACGTGACGTTCTTTAAAAGACTTGCTGTTGACAGACGTATGGATGACTAAACTGTGGGGTCCGTCTTGTCATCCGGTTTTCTATCTGTCTGCTTCTATGTTTATTCTTTACTTTTTTTTCTCCATTTCTATAGCGCCTCTCAATCTCTCTCTACTCAGATGCGCTCCCGACTGTATACAGCGCAGACACTGCATCGGAGATTCACGCCGAAGCGCTGAGCAATTGCGAGTGAAGGACACGCCCAAGGTCCCCACTCAGCGACTTGAGGTGGATTCGAACCTCGAACCTTCCGACTTCAAGGCAACGACGCCACCACTACACCACCGCGCTCTTTCCAATACGAAAGGAAGGGATTATCTCGATGAATATGCATACTGCGTGTGAATTAAGTTGGTAATTAATTAAGACTGGGAACTTCAGACAACGGCGTTACATAAGCTGCGTTTCGGTTAATTTTAAAGGCGTTGCCCATGTAATGCAAGCTGCTCAGAATCGTCTGCCGGATGATCGAAGAGAGAGAGAGAGAGAGAGAGAGACAGACAGACAGACAGACAGACAGGCAGATAGACATACATACAGAGAGACAGACAGACAGAGACAGACAGAGACAGACAGAGACAGAGAGACAGAGAGATAGAGAGACAGAGAGAGACAGAGAGAGGGTGAAAGCTGATCACATGATGTGCACTCTGACAGAAGAGGCTCTTTGTGACTAGAAGTCTTTGTTTTCACAAGTCAGTCTGACAATTTTGTATTCGGTTGCATTTGATTGGGTTTCAGAGAGATACAGACAGACAGACAGACAGACAGGCAGGCAGGCAGGCAGGCAGGCAGGCAGGCAGGCAGGCAGACAGACAGACAGGTAGGCAGACATACAGACAGACAGACATACACAGGGACGATAGCAAATACACAGAGACACGGGGGGACGCATATATGGAACAGGCAGAGAAGAATAAGGTAGGTCTTGTTCACTGTTCGCTGGTTTTTTTATTCCTTCACTGACGAACTGGTTGGCTGGCTAATTAATTGACTGGCTGGCTGACTGACTGACTGACTGACTGGCAGGCTGCCTGGCTGGCTGGCTGGCTGATTGACTAACGGACTGACTGACTGACTGACTGACTGGCTGACAGACGAAGCAAAGTTTGCGCAGCGATTGATAGAGATCGGCGTTATTATTATGTCATATGCTAATCTAGACTAATACAATTATATCAGATAGGGATCTATAATACATGGAACTCAATGTATTTATTTATCTAGCGAACACAAATAAAAGAATATGCTTAACATACATGTATGTTATAATATGTATGTATGTATGTATTTATGCCATGCATTATGAATATTAAGCATATAACTGTAGGTTATCTTATATTAATAACTGTTAAGGCATGATGCCAAGTATGTCCTACAGCAGCTGCTTTGAATTTGAACTGAGACGGACTTTCACCAATATATCAAGCGACTGCCTTATTTAAGGATGACATAGGCGCCTTTGAAAGGCTTTGATACTGTATCTAATTATCATGTGAAACTTAGGTTGGGAAACACAGCCCAAGGCAATTTAGGCTAATATAGGACCTACACCCAGACCAGTATGTATATATATAGTGGCAGAGGCGGATCCAGGGGGCCAATCCGGTCATCCCCCCCATTTCAAAAGTGCATGGGACGTGGCCCCTCATTTGGTTTCAGCAAGAATTTAATCAATGGCTTGCATAGATGCATAGACGTCGACCAGATGACTAAAGAAAGGTCATCAGCTATTTTTGGCAGGGAAAACTGGGTAGGGTATATTTTCCAGACATTTCGACCAAATGACTAAAACAAGGTCATCAGAATTTTTCTGGCAAAGATCACCGAAATTTGTGGCCCCACCCTTCAAAAATTTCTGTATCCGCCTTTGTATAGTGACTCTGTAGTTGACAACTAATGACGTGACTATTAACTTTTTACTGATCAAAGTGTAAGAACTTAGTAAATGGTATATGTGAAATTCTATATATCCTCTGTCGTTAAAAGGTTAAAGAGCCTGCCCCCTCTCTCTCTGCTATCCGGATATTGAACAGCACTTTACGAGAGGCACGTTGGCCTATTATAATTATATCGCATCGGCCCTGTCTTTTAAATTGCATCCTGTGTATGTTATAGTTGGGCTGTGTATAGGTCGAAAGAATTGCCCTGCATCTGAGGGTTATGACCAGCCTGCATATGGCTGCATGAGCGTGCACTATTAGGCCTATTATGGCTCATTATAATTCAAGTTTATACACACTACGTGCATAAGAAGGCTCGGGTAAACGAGTGTTTTATTTTAAGAAGGTTGGGTAAACGAGTGTATACAATTAGCTACTTCTGCACTGACTTCAGCATGCCTCTATCTTCTATTATAGTTGTTATATAATTGTAATTGTAATTGTAATTGAACATTTATATAGCGCCGCTCACAGATTCTACTTATGCGCATCTCTGTATCCTCAGATGCAGGCTATGCCAACGATGAGGCTTGAGGAAGATTTCACCACTTCTCTCTGTTTCAGATAATGTTGACGGTATATAGAATTATCATATAGCCACTACTCGCGTCCTATAGTAGCCTACTAGTAGTCGTTTATTGACAGACCATCAACCAAAGACAAAATAACAGCAAACCGACAAACTCGATGACTTTCAAATGACTGGTGCACAAGTCAAAGGATCGATGGAATAGGGTCATTTTTATGGACGCACTGAGACTGGATGAACCATTTCTTTCCGGATAACATTTCGCAGAGCACAGTGTTTAAAGTGTATATAAATAGAAGTGCCTGGACGCCTCTTGCCTTTCCACGCTGTGCTGACTTAATAAGTGACAGGACGGTGTGCAAATTTGAAAATAAGTTCCTGGACGCCGTCCATGACCGTCCAGTCACACTTTAAGCCCTGTAAGTACAGCAACATCCATGGCAAAACAAAATCTGCAGCATGAAACGAACCCAATTGAAAACGAAACTAAGGCATGACCAATGGTTTGGAATGGCCTCCCTGTATATACGTACTGTACTGACTGCCCAGGGGCCACTCCACTCTGTTACTTAAGAATCTCAAAACTGTCTCATTTAGCCGCGGTTGGGTCGGGAGCGCTTCTGAGTAGGTTATCTTGAAGAGGCGTTGTATAGCCTATATGAAACATTCTAAAATAAAATAAATAAATACCAATAAATGAACGTGTGCAATTAAGTTGATGTTTAGTAATGCTGCCAGAGGCCTCAGGGGTCTTGGTGAGTTAGCTCAGCGGTTCAGTTATTGTCAAATGTCTGTTACGTGACCGTCCGTAGGTGTATAGCCGTGTAGCTGTCTGTTTGGCGTTTTTTTAATGCCCATCAAGAGTAGGCCTAGACGTAGACCTAAATGCATACGTAGGACCTATGCGCTGCTTTTACTGCCAGGCGAAGTCTAGCAACCTATACGCCCCTCTCGATTACTTCACTGTGCTGTAGGCCTGTGACTATAAATGAAGACGCTCATGCATATTCATCAGTGCGAAAATGCATAATTAATTAGTGCAGCCCGGTGCAGTTTACAGGAGCGGAAATTGTGCAAGTAAATGCTGATCAACGATGCTGAAGATTATATGGAAGGGAATTTCATGTTATTACAAACATTTGTATACGGCTTATGTTTGTCTGCACAATGAGATATGTATGCATTTGCGTGTATGTACACCGTGGTTCAAAAAAAACTAAGCCAAATTGTTTTGCATATATCTCTAATACCTGATGACACATCACGCTAAAATTTTCCAAATATTTCGAGAATTGGACCAAGAATATGACTCCAAGATTTCAGGAGATAAAGTTGAACGGATAAAAAGATATGTATCTTTCAACTTCGTATGCGGAAATATCAGTTTACAAGCATTTTCTGTTAGATTCAATGCAATGTAAGTGAAACTGTTTTCCTTATATCTCTAATGCCTGATGATTAATCAGTCTAAGATTTTCCAGATATGTAGAGAATTGAACCACCAATATTATTCCAACAGTATGGTTTGATTATTGAATTAAATAAGATGCTCAAAATGTCCTCCTTCTGCTGCTTGCACACAAGCCTGGAGGCGCTGGCGCCATTGCGCAACAGCATCGTCGATTATCCTCTGGTCCAGGCGATCCCACACTTCAAACAAGCATTGCTTCAGATCGTTTGTATCATGGATTGTTGTCTGGTAGACTCGGTCTTGCATCACGCTCCGCAGTTTATAGTCGACAGGATTCAAATTTTGGCTGTTCAGAGGCCATAATGTGGGAGAAATGAAGTCTGGCGTCTCTCTTGTCAGCATTTCAATGGCTTCCTTGGCTTTGTGGGCTGGGCCAGTCTGGGACTGGATTTCTGATTACAGGCAGGGCCTACTATCCCCCCCTGGAAGGTGGAAGCAATCCCCCCCTAACAGAAACTTTTTGCCTATATTGCAAGCGCCGAAGGTGCGAAGCTGCAGCTGCGAGTGCCGAAGGCACGAAGCCCATAGCGACTAGGGGGTCTGGGGGTGCGCCGTAAGCTCCCCCAGCGGGGCCTGGGGCGGAGCCCCAGAAACCAACGCATTTTAGCTGTTGGCATCGACTAGAGCGCATGTTTTAGGCTCTTGTTTGCTAGCTGTTTATGAACGATAAAGTCATGAAAATTTCACTTTTTGAATTTGCACGCTGTAATTGTACCTTTTTAAGCTGTCATCTTCACAAAATTGTTCGTGAATTCAATGCTCAGAAACGTGGTTTAGGGTATCATAAAATGTCGCCTCCCCATTGCTTATTATTATTTTTAATTTGCACAATATAATGGTAACATTCTAAAATTTCTCATTATGGGTTAACAGTGCCTTACACTAGTAGTCCTGTGAAGTTTTGAAAAGTCCAGCATTCAGGACCAAAACTTACTCACTAAACTTACTTACTACTTACTCCCCCCCACTTGGCAACTTCTTGTATATAACAAATGCAGTGTCAGTAGATATAAAATATACTTTATTTTTTTGAACAGTTAATGTAATTAATTATGAGTTGTGAGAGCGAGTGCCATATACGTGCAGGGACAAATGTAAGTGACTGCAAAGCAAAGGTCATACTAAATGAATATATACCCTTGAGATGGCGGGATGAACGTTCAAGGGGAATCTACCGTTGGTGCGGGGAGGGATGGTACCGAGGGAGATGCCGGGGGGATATGTCCAGAAGGAAATCTCTTATGCCCATCTATCAATAGGGGGGGGGGGTTTCCCTCTGGCACAAGTTGGATCAGGGCATCAGACTACTTACTCCCCCCCACTTGGCAAGCCCTGTTGGGTGCGAATTTGATGGAAGTACAAGGACAAATTTATGTGTTAAGCAAAAGTCAAATTAAATGAAGATTTACCCTGTTATGACAAGGGGTTTTGGGGGGATTTACCAGGAGGAAGTCCATGGCAGATGCTGGGGAATATCGGGGGAAATGTTCAGGAGTAAATATTCTATACTCAACTTTATCATTAGGGGGGGGAAAGGTTTTCCCCCCTAGCCCAAATTGGAAGCAGTCTGCTTCCATCCCCCCATGGCGTAGTAGGCCCTGATTACAGGTAGAAGATGTTGTGACAGCAGAACGTCTCGATAATCGGTTCCATTAATTTTTACTCCGGGATCAATGAAGACTAAAATTAATGGGAACGACCAAGCGCCGAAACCGCAACGAATACCATAACAGACTTGCTGGAAACTGATATTTCGGGAGATGAAGTTGAAATATCCATATCTTTCTATCCGTTCAAATTTATGACATGATATTTTGGAATCCTATTCTTGGTTTAATTATCTAAATATTGGGAAAATTTTAGTATGATTAATCGTGAAACATTAGAGATGTAAGAAAAACAGTTTGGCTTACATTTTACTGAATATAACAGAAAATTGCTTGTAAACTGATATTTCCGCATATGAAGTTGAAAGATACATATCTTTTTATCCGTTCAACTTTATCTCATGAAATTTTGGAATCATATTCTTGGTCCAATTATCTAAATATTTGGAAAATGTTAGGGTGATATGTCATCAGGTATTAGAGATATATGCAAAACAATTTGGCTTAGTTTTTTTTGAACCACGGTGTATATTGCATAGGCATGTGTATATGATATATAATGTATGATGCCTGCATATGTGGGCATGGGTGTATGTAATGTATGTATGTATGTATGTATGTATGTATGTATGTATGTATGTATGTATGTATGTATGTATGTATGTATGTATGTATGTATGTATGTATGTATGTATGTATGTATGTATGTATGTATGTATGTATGTATGTATGTATGTATGTATGTATGTATGTATGTATGTATGTATGTATGTATGTATGTATGTATGTATGTATGTATGTATGTATGTATGTATGTATGTATGTATGTATGTATGTATGTATGTATGTATGTATGTATGTATGTATGTATGTATGTATGTATGTATGTATGTTGACAATGTTGTATGTATCTATAGGCTATTTAATGCATGTATGTGTGCATGCGTCAAGGCTCTTATAATATAAGAGCCTTGACGCATGGCCATAATATTATATGCAAGCGCATATTCTAGGCTCCAACACGCGCTACACAATAGATGTTTTGTAGGCCCCTACTATCATATTTCTTATCTGTCCGTCTGCAATAAAAAAACAACTGTTGGCGTATTATTATCCAGAAACAATCTTCATTCTGTGTATTCGCACTCTACTTATCATGAATCATGATAGCCTAACAATTCATCTTGACTTATTCTTATCAGACACACAGACAAACACACAGACAAACACACAGACAAACACACAGACAAACACACAGACAAACACACAGACAAACACACAGACAAACACACAGACAAACACACAGACAAACACACAGACAAACACACAGACAAACACACAGACAAACACACAGACAAACACACAGACAAACACTGCGTGTGATATCTGAATCAAAAGTCTTCCTGCACCTATTCAAATGGTCAGAAATTTTGTCGTGTTTAGAAAGTTAAAATCTCTGAGCATTTGCGCATACAGTCGACACGTAGGGCTATTATAGCGTCTCACCTATTAAGTAGTCTAAAAATAGCTCATTGCTGATAAAGCTGTAGATCTGACCATTTGTTGGAATTTAAATTGTCATACCAAAGTTTACATTGGTAAGTTTGCATACACGACTATAGGTCGCTTCACATCTATCTAAAATATATATCTATATCTATCCATTATCTGTTTTTCTGTCTGTATGTATGTCTGTCTGTCAGCCTGTCCTTCCGCCCGTCCTCCCATCCGTCCGTCCGTCCGTCCATACATCCATCTATCCATCTATTGTATCCATCTATCCATCCGTGTGTTTATGATGCTAACATTGATCTCAAGTTGATGCTGAGATCTTGTTCGTAACGATAGAGGCGCCATCTAAATGAGATTAGAAATTAGAGTCATATTGATTCGCTGAAAAGGCCATGCATCACATTATGTATATATGTGTACATGTATGTATGTATGTATGTTTGTATGTATGTATGTATGTATGTATGTATGTATGTATGTATGTATGTATGTATGTATGTATGTATGTATGTATGTATGTATGTATGTATGTATGTATGCATGTATGTATGTATGTATAAATAAATGAACACTTATTTTATTGTGTTCAATATTACCAACAAAAGCGTTGAGTCATGTGTTTGTTTGACTTGTGCAGAGTTTGCTGACCGCTGTTAATTGAATATCAGCTGCAGTGAAATAATGGCCACCACGTCAGCATCAGCAGGTGCTACAGGTAACAATAAATTCTAATTATCTCATATATATATTTATATATATACATATATATGTATATATACACGCTCAATTTGCGCTGAGCAGATTGAACACATTGTTCAGCATTTGTCGGCCAAACAAAGGGAATCGGTCAACTGAATAATCGTCACCAGACAATTGATCACCATGCAGCTGGAGACTTTCCCTGGGAGACAGTAAACGTCCCGTGAAAATATTTGATTTGCTTTCATCTTTGGTCATGCTTTGGTTTTTCATTTGAGTAGCTTTCATCTTTGGTCATGCCTTGTTTATATTTATTTACGTAGCTTTCATCCTTGGGTCATGCTTTGGTCTTTTATTTGAGTAGCTTTCATCTTTGGTCATGCCTTGTTTATATTTATTTACGTAACTTTCATCCTTGGGTCATGCTTTGGTCTTTTATTTAAGTAGGTTTCATCTTCGGACATGCTTTAGTCTTTAATTTGAGTGGCTTTCATCTTTGGTCATGCTTTAGTATCTCATTTGAATAGCCTTCGACTTTGGTCATGCTGAGTTAAAAGCTTTTTTGCGAGGAGGCAATTAAATGGCCAAGGAATGACAAACGTTTAAACGCTGATGACACGTGATGTGCGACTATACTCAGTGTGTAGCTTAACGACAGTTTCGGACGCTGACACAAAATCCCATACAATTTTCAATATGCAAATTATTTCATATAAACGTAATTTTTCTCACAACCATGGGCGTACATGTAACTGTGATATAATTACACACATGTAATTGCGAATGTTCAATTCTGCAAACTGTGTTGTTCGTGCAAAACCTGATCATGTATGATGAAACATAATTATCTGGTTACACTGCATAAACCTATAATTATATGACATTTTAACACAGATAACCACAAGGTTTGAGATGGGCATCGTAATCGTAATCGTAATTGTAATAGGCTATCCAAATTTCTAAATCGCCACACGAAAGCCAAGCGCAGTATGTATGCCTGTGGGTATGTATGCTGCTGCATCAACGAATTTTCTTTATATTCTGGTGAAACATTAGTTGGCTGTTTGATGACGAATAATCACATCAATGAACGTTGACCATGTGATCATGTGACCATGTGATCAGCTATAGATGGGAATTCATTGCTTGGGCTCCGCGAATACCCGACCTTGGTGACTTTCTAATTAGGTCTTGGTCTAAACTCTGAACAATACTCGCTAACTGAGAACTCTCTATTCTTACTGACGTTTAACATCAGCTATAGGTTACCGTAGAGATTGGCTCTGATTAGTTTCTTGTTACCTGGTGCTATCTAAATTTACATCAACAATTCGAATCTTATCTCACACTCATCCATTCTCGGAATTTATATGGCGCCCATTCAAGGGACCTACTGCTCAGAGGCGCTCCTAACCCAGCCACAGCAAAAACAGTGAGATTTGAGCGACTTGTAAAATATCCCAGCTGCTGGTGCAGCAATCTGCTTAATCGTAACCATATCAATCTAGACTTGTGTCGTGATGTTGACTGCAAATATTTGCTCCTCGGATATATTCTTCCAAATGCCTCTAAAACTGTAGCAAACGATGAAAGCAACGAGATTTATAAATAAATTCAAATGTTGAATCTAAATTGTTTGAATCAAAGACACGTTGTGTCGATTTTTGTAGTTGAATCTTCCGAAGCAGAGTCGGAGAAATTGCAGTCAGCATCCGATGCAAGTCTACCATTGCGCGAGTCACACGAGCATTTCTTGGACTCGGCACTGGCTTCCCGTTCCGATAGGAATCTATTGTACGACGATGTGGCGCGGCAAGTCACGGACGAGGTCCTGCAGAACAGCATAGCCGCTATTAAACAGTCAGTCCAGCATAATGGAGTGGCCAACAGCGGCGGCGGCGAGCATGGTTGGCTGGAAGCCAGTGCAGGGACTCATCCGAGGGCATACGTTCAGACGGAAAGAGTGGAGATTCGGAATACGACGAGGAGGAGACATCGACCCGTTGTTAGCCTGAACCTCACCGAAACAGTTGGGGAATACGACGGGCAGGAGAGGGTCTCCATCTCTCTTGTCCAGCAGACGAGTGCTCATCAGCTCCATGCCGAGGAAGAAGACGCTGTTGCCTCATATTCGACGGCGGTTGGAATGTTCAAAGTGCCAGACTCCGTGAGAAGAGAGCTGGGTGGGATCTCGTTGGGGAAAGCGGATGATAGCGTCGAGAAGGAGGATGGACTTGATGAAAGACCAGCTGCTGTGGGCAGAGACGAGAATGAAAATATGGTCAGTGAATACGGTGGAACGAGACGACGCCTTGGAAATGAACCGGACGGACGATTTGACTCAGAATCGACCCACCTGGTCGAAGAGGCTTACCTGGAGCTTGCAAAACGTGTGGCCGACGAAGTACTTCGAAGCAGCGTGAAAGCGCTTGGGCCGCCGAATTCGTACACCGGAATTTCAGACGCGAGTAGCAACGACTGGCTGGGAGCCAGTGCAGTGAATCGCTTCAGGGTGTACGTTCAGACGGACAGACTCAACTCACGGATCATAACTAATGCGACGGATGATCGCCGCATGGTGACCGATAAGCGAGTGATCTCCTTTGCTCGCAGTCCAAGGACGAAGAAGCGAGTTGTGATTCAGGTCAAACCGGCGGATATCGTCTACCAGACGACTCTGAAGGTGGATCTGGACGATCGTCTGGCTGAGCGAAAGGTCAAGTCAGAGTCGTTGAAGGTCACTCCACTGGAAAATGAACAGACCAAACAGACCTTGCTTCGAACGTCTGATTCTTTACTCGATGGTGGAGGGATGGTCATCACAGGCGATGAAGTCTTACGCGACCGCGTGCAGGATTCGCATGCGCCGCTGTCAAGAGAACCGCACGAAAATGCATTGCAAGAGACTTTGCAGAGCGCTACCGACTTTAGTGAAGCAACGACGACTTGGTATACTGACGGTAACAACATTCAACTCCCGACGTTCTACGACGAACATGATATTGATCTCGTTGCAGCAGTCAATGACAGGTCTACTGAGCAGGACGAAGAAGAAAATGTAGATACCTCATTTAACTATAAGTCAACCATCGAGGTGATTTCAAATACTTCACCCGAAGATTTCAACACCCAGGACAGTGCTCAGCTTTCTACTTCCTCTATTCAAGAATCAGACGGGTGTGGAGTGCTGGATGACGAAGAGGATGATGACGTTGAAAGACCAGAGAGAGCTGTCCGGCTATTATCCATAAAGATGAATTCACCTGAGAGCGAAACCCCGAGTCTGGACTTTCGTGACGATCATTTTGCGGATAGCGAGCTTCATGCGCATCTCACACAAACAGAAACCCGCGAAGGTCCATTGGAAGGATCACGAACGCAAGCGATAGACTCCTCGTCCGAAGAATTATTCAAACCAGACGCTTCCAGAGATGCTGGGATTTTGAGGGACTCTGAGCAACGCTCAACGGAGTCACAGCAAACTGAAACGACAACAAAATTGCGCCTCGTTCCAATGTTCGACAGCAGCGATTTTGAGGAATTATCAAGACTACAGGAGACTGAAACTCATGTTCAGTATCCAGCACAGCATGCATCTGCGCAGCAAAACATCGCTGGATACGAAATTCAAAGGGATTTTCAACTGGAAGCCTCGGAGGATTCAGGAAACGAAGACCAAGACGACGATGACGTTTATGGCGCTGGTCATCAAAGAGAGGTGAGACTCCTCTCCTTGAAAATGACGTCAATGGACGATGAAGAAGACCAACTTTTAGAACTACCAAGCCGTCGCGGAGACCCACTAGACGAATACGATGTTGAAAGAGAAGCATCAAAGAAGAGAGGGAAAATCGCAGACGAAATGTCCTATTCGCTTAGCGCGGGAGATGCTCAATCTCCAGAAGAAGGGAGGAAAGAACTGGAAGGTTTTTGGTCGGAATCCGATGAAGAGGATGGCTACAACGAGGAATCAGAGGAACTGGTGGTGACACGGAAAGAAAGCAGCGAGGCTGTCGTTGTAACACCGGAAAGAAAGGTCCAGGCAGTGGTCGTAGATATTCGTAACAATCGCAGGGAAGACGGAACTGTCGGAACGACGGAACTAGCGGAGGAATTTGCAGACGGTGCAGAAGCGCTTGTGATCTCTGCTTCCTTCCCAGAGAATGTTGGAGCAGCTGAAATAACGGCACACAGCTTCGAAGCTAAAATAACGCAGAAGCCTGAAGGTAAGGTAGATCAGGAGACGACGCTTGATGATTCTAGAACTAAGGACGATGCTAAAACACTGTTTGAATTGCCTATTGTGTTTCAGACAAGTGTTCTAGGTGTTGGAAGCGACGATCGGAAGAATGAAGAGGCGGAGAATAATTCGCAAGTTGAGAAACGCGAATCGTCAGCTCTCCAGGCACCTGCAGTTGTTCAAAGCGACGAATCAGCAAAACGACCAACAGACGAACGTGGCAGCATCCAATTGCCTGTGTTCTTCCCGTCCAAAGATGCAGAGGCAAATGAGGAGCAGGCATTGCAGGAAACGTCCGAAGAAGATGAAGATGGTGATGGGGATGAGAGGAAAGTGCGGCTGCTGTCGTTGAAGAGGACTTCCCTTGAAGACACAGATAAAGACATCTCCGAATTAAACGAGGATGAGGATGAGGATGAGGATGGGGAGGAGGAGGGAGAGTATACATTCCAGATTTCTGATGAAGATGACGAGAATTTGGAAACGACTGGCCGAAGCGTTCGACTGCTTTCTTTGAAGATGACCGGTGATGAGGTTGAGGAGCAAGAACGCTCCTGGCCAACAACAGCTGTCGATGCTAAGGAAAAGGATACATTCCGGGTTTCTGACGACAGTGACGAAGAGATTTCAGCAACTCCTGGACGAAATGTTAGACTGATGTCCTTGAAGATGACCTCGCTTGACGACCAGACCCATGAAGTCTCCATTCCAACAGACTCCGCAGCTGAGAGGGATGAACCATTCCAGATTTCAGATGAAGACGACGAAATTCCGGCTGGTCGAAGTGTCAGACTATTGTCTTTGAAGATGACGTCCTCACTCGATGATGAGGACAATGATATCGCTGTTGCAGGACCATCTGAGGAAGTCATCAGAGATCGTGCAACATCCGAGCACATCGCGAAGACGGAGATCCCTCACGAGACTCACCTTGTGGAAACAGAAACATCTACCACGTTCGATTCAGACGCCGGTAAAAACCAGGATCTCTTAAGAGACCGTGTTCAGGAAACACAGGAGCATCAGTTTCAAGATGTGTATAAAACGACATCGCAGGATATTCCAGAAGAGAGCAGAGCAGCTTATGGTGAAGATTTTGCTCATCTATCCCAGACGGAAAGTCAGTTCCAGCTGACGAAATATGAAGGTGAACCGGGAAAGGATTATGATGACGAAGAAGATATGGCCGAGGTTTCTAAAGGCAGAGTCAGGTTAGTTTCAATGAAGCTGACTTCATTCGAGGACGAAGATAAAATTCTGACAACACCAAACTTCTCTGAAGATAACATAGGACAATTTTATGACGAAACAATTAGTAAGAAACAAGTAGAGAATCAATCAGAAATAGGACTACCTCAGGTTCAAGAGACTGCAACTTTTGAATTCGGTGCACATTCCGGAGAAATTGATGATCCGAACTATTCCGCGGACATTGGAATGCATAAATTTCCTTCTCATAGGAGGAAAGAATTGGCGGGAATTGCTGGAAGAAGGTTGTCGGCTGGTTCGGATGAGAAGGAAGATAACATAGATGAACGAATCATTGTGCAAGAGGAATCTCAAGAACGCAGAGAAGAATTGACTAGGGCTTCAGAAGGTGAAGGCGATGATGAGTCAGTTGAGACAAATCGTCCAGCAGATGAACACAGCAGTTTCCAATTGCCAATGTTCTATCGATCCAAAAAAGTTGAAGTAGAAGCGGAAGAGAAGGAGGCACTGCAAGAGTCTTCCGAAGACGAGGAGTATGGTGGCACATATGGTAGAAGTGTTCGACTTCTGTCACTGAAAGTAACTTCACTTGAAGATATGGACAATGACATTCCCGAACAAAAGAAAGATGACGTTGAGGTAAAGGATGCATTCCAGTTCTCCGATGAAGAAGACGATGACTTTGAAGCACCTGACCGAAGCGTTAGACTGTTGTCTTTGAAGATGACCTCACTTGAGGATTTCGAACAGGATATCACTATTGCTAGACCGTCCGAAGCAGCTACTAGCGAACTTACAACGTCTGTTCCGATAATAGAGGCGGACATTGCGCAAGAAGAACAAGTAGAAAGTCCACCAGAAATATTTCAAGTTGAAGAGTCGGCAACTTTCAACATCGATACGGAATCTCGAGAAACTGATGATCCGAACTATTCCTTTGATATTGGAATGTATAAATTTCCTTCTGATCTGAGAAAAGAATTGGCAGGAAACGTCGGAAGAAAGTTATCAGATAGTTCGGATGAAAAGGAAGACGACAAGAAAGAACGAATTGTTAAAGAGGAACGAATCGTGAAGGCAGAATCTCACGAAAGTAGAGAAGCATTGCACGATAAAACTTCGGATTTACCTATGGAAACTGTCAGTGTCAATTTTAACGAATCTCAGATTACACCTGGACTTGGAAAAGAATTATCTTCACCAAGTGACGATAGCAAAACCAAAGAGAAAGGAGCTCTTGATACAACAGAGTTTGATGGCGAATATGAATTCAAACAGCAGAAGGTCGATAAGGAGGATGATAAAGCACTAACCGAATTACCAACAATGTTTCAAACAGGTGGTCAAATCAGCTCTGATATAAATGAACAGAGGGAATTGTCTCCATGGGAGAAGCTTGAAGTAACAGTATCACACGAAGTCTCAGTTGCTGCACTAGACAAGTCTGTTGAGACAAATCGACCAGCAGGTGAACATAGCAGTTTCCAATTGCCAATGTTCTATCCATCCAAAGAAGCTCGAGTAGAAGCGGAAGAGAAAGAAGCACTCCAAGAGTCTTCCGAAGAAGAAGAGGAGTATGGTGGTACATATGGCAGAAGTGTTCGGCTTCTGTCACTTAAAGTAACTTCACTTGAAGATATGGACAATGACATCACCGAACCAAAGGAAGATGATGTTGAGGTAAAAGATACATTCCAGCTCTCCGACGAAGAAGACGAGGACTTTGAGGCACCTGACCGAAGCGTTAGACTGTTGTCTTTGAAGATGACCTCACTTGAGGATTTCGAACACGATATCACTGTTGCTAGACCGTCCGAGAGAGTTACTAGCGAACTTACAACGTCTGCGTCTATAATAGAGGCGGATATTGCACAAGAGGAACAAGTAGAAAGCTTACCAGAAATATCTCAAGTTCAAGAAACTGCAACTTTTGATATCGATACACAATCAACAGAAACTGATGATCCGAACTATTCCACGGATATTGGAATGTATAAATTTCCGTCTGACAAGAGGAAAGAATTGGCTGGTATCTTTGGAAGAAAATTATCAGATAGTTCGGATGAGAAAGAAGAAGGCTCAGAGGAACGAATTGTAAAAGGAGAACCAAAGGAAGATGATGTTGAGGTAAAGGATGCATTCCAGTTCTCCGACGAAGAAGACGAGGACTTTGAAGCACCTGACCGAAGCGTTAGACTGTTGTCTTTGAAGATGACCTCACTTGAGGATTTCGACCAAGATATCACGGTTGCTAGACCGTCCGAGAGAGTTACTAGCGAACTTACAACGTCTGCGCCTATAATAGAGGCGGATATTGCACAAGAAGATACACAATCAACAGAAACTGATGATCCGAACTATTCCACGGATATTGGAATGTACAAATTTCCGTCTGACAAGAGGAAAGAATTGGCTGGTATCTTTGGAAGAAAATTATCAGATAGTTCGGATGAGAAAGAAGAATGCTCAGAGGAACGAATTGGGAAAGAAAAACCAAAGGAAGATGATGTTGAAGTAAAGGATGCATTCCAGCTTTCGGACGAAGAAGACGAGGACTTTGAAGCACCTGACCGAAGCGTTAGACTGTTGTCTTTGAAGATGACCTCACTTGAGGATTTCGAACAGGATATCTCTATTGCTGGACCGTCCGAGAGAGTTACTAGCGAACTTACAACGTCTGCGCCTATAATAGAGGCGAACATTGAACAAGAAGAACAAGTAGAAAATCCACCAGAAATATTTCAAGTTCAAGAAACTGCAACTTTCAACATCGATACAGAATTTAGAGAAACTGATGATCCGAACTATTCCACGGATATTGGAATGTACAAATTTCCCTCTGACAGGAGGAAAGAATTGGCGGGAAACGTCGGAAGAAAGTTATCAGATAGTTTGGATGAGAAAGAAGAAGGCTCAGAGGAACGAATTGTGAAAGAAGAATCTCACGTAAGTAGAGAGGCGTTGCACGATAAGACTTCGGATTTACCTATGGAAACTGTCAATGTCAATTTCAATGAATCTCAGATTACACCTGGACTTGGAAAAGAATTATCTTCACCAAGTGAAGATAGCGAAATTAAGCAGAAAACGGTTCTTGATACAACAGAGTTTGATGGCGAATATGAATTCAAACAACAGAAGGTCGATAAAGAGGATGATAAAACACTAACCGAATTACCAACGATGTTTCAAACAGGTGGTCAAGTCAGTTCTGGTATAAATGAACAGAGGGAATTATCTCCATGGGAGAAACTTGAAGTGACAGTATCACACGAAGTCTCAGATGCTGCGCTAGACAAGTCAGTTGAGACAAATCGACCAGCAGATGAACACAGCAGTTTCCAATTGCCAGTTTTCTATCCATCCAAAGAAGCTGAAGTAGAAGGGGAAGAGAAGGAGGCACTGCAAGAGTCTTCAGAAGAAGAGGAGTATGGTGGTAGATATGGTAGAAGTGTTCGGCTTCTGTCACTGAAAGTAACTTCGCTTGAAGATATGGACAATGACATTCCCGAACAAAAGAAAGATGACGTTGAGGTAAAGGATGCATTCCAGTTCTCCGATGAAGAAGACGATGACTTTGAAGCACCTGACCGAAGCGTTAGACTGTTGTCTTTGAAGATGACCTCACTTGAGGATTTCGAACAAGATATCTCTGTTGCTAGATCGTCCGAAGCAGTCACTAGCGAACTTACAACGTCTGCGCCTATAATAGAGGCGGATATTGCACAAGAAGAACAGGTAGAAAGTCCACCAGAAATATTTCAAGTTGAAGAGTCGGCAACTTTCAACATCGATACGGAATCTCGAAAAACTGATGATCCGAACTATTCCTTTGATATCGGAATGTATAAATTTCCTTCTGATCGGAGGAAGGAATTGGCGGGTATCTTTGGAAGAAATTTATCATATAGTTCGGATGAAAAGGAAGACGACAAAGAAGAACGAATTGTGAAAGAGGAACGAATTGTGAAGGAAGAAACTCACGGGAGCAGAGAAACCTTGCATGATGCTCCAGAGGTTGTAGGCAATAAGTCCATTGAGACAAAAGGGTCGGTAGATGAACATAGCCCCATCCAATTGCCAGTTTTCTATCGATCCAAAGATGCTGATGAAGAGAAGGCAGCGGAAGAACCTTCCAAAGATGATGAAGTTCTCGATTCAGATGAGACAAACGTCAGCCTTCTGTCACAGAAGGTAACGTCACTTGAAGATGCTGGTGAAGAAATCTCTGCACAAGAGGTAATTTCTGAGGAGGTGAGCGAGGTGAGTACCGCGTCTGCTGTATTGAAAGAAGATTCACTGGAATCTGCGTTATTGCCGGGAGAAGATGCAGAAGAATTCCCCAGACAAAAAAGTTTCCAAGATGCAGACATACCAATAGTGGAAGTTACTCTTGCATCGGACGAGGAACCTGGTTCAGAGGACGAAAATGACTTTTACGAAGATGCTGATTCGCGTGATATTTCATATTACAGCGCTAAGGCTGATCAGACGATTGAAGACTTAAGTGAAACAATTATTGTGGAAGATAAAGAAAAAGTGACAACTGCAGAAGGCTATGAGGAAGAAAATCAGGACTGGGAAATATTTGACAGAGAATTGGAGACTGAAGAGCTGAAATCGAGGGAAGAACAGCAAAAACGTGAAAGGGATTCGCTGTTGGAAGGCGAAGAAAATGGAGATTGGACGTTGGTAGACAAGGACTATGTAACGGAAGATCTGACTGTGAGAGATTTGCTATACGAAGATAAACCCATCGAATCTGCCCAGGAAGAAGAAAAATGGCAATTTTCCGACCAGGACAAAGAGTTCTCCTTTCAGGATGAAAAGCCACAGTTCATCGAGGAAGAGATCGAGGAAGAGAAAATTTCATACGAAGATGATAAACCTGTCGAAGCTGATTATGCTGAGGAGAAACCAGCCTGGATTTCCGAACCGTTTGATAAGCAGCTGTTCGAGGACGAAGAACCAACTGAAAAACTCGACTTCGACGATAAACCGATCTGGGATTTACCCGAACAGCAGCGCCATCTCTCCTACCAGGAATCACTGGAAGTGGCACTGGACGAAGAAGAGGTCGATGAAA
Source organism: Lumbricus terrestris (assembly GCA_949752735.1). Taxonomy (NCBI): domain Eukaryota; kingdom Metazoa; phylum Annelida; class Clitellata; order Crassiclitellata; family Lumbricidae; genus Lumbricus; species Lumbricus terrestris. Next base: position 35,031,537 of record OX457037.1, on the reverse strand, counting down.
ACGAACCTGTTTGGAAGCCGTTCGATAAGACCGCGGAGTCGTCAGAAAGCGAAGAAGATGCCGCGATAGAATGGGAATTATCGGAAGCTGATATAAAATCGCTGGATACGCCCATTCTATCGGTTCCCGAGTTAGCCGCAGGAGCACCAAAGGATGGAGCCTTTTGGACGTCGAGTTCGGAAGACGTAACTATGTCGGAGAAAGAAGGAACGCTTCCGGAAGAACCTGCGTCCAGATCTCCGCGTGAGTCTGAAGTATTTGGGAAGGTAAGCTACCTGGAGAGTTCCGCGGCATATGGTCTAGCCAGCGCTCCGGAAGAGCAAGAAGAACGGCGTGATATAGATAGAGCCGATGACCAATTCAAGCCAACGCAATTACCTCAGCCACCTATCACGAAGGTCGACGATTATGAAGAACAGAAGGAAAGCGATGCTGAAATATTCGCGACAGAGATAGATCAGAAATCGAGTCGCATCGGTGAAGAAGTAGAGAGAAACGCCGAAAAAGAACTCCAGAAAAAGCACAGAAAGAATCTGATCTGGTCGCCCGCACTGATGGACGAAAACGAGGCAGAACCCGAGGATGATGATGAGCAGGAAGGTGAGCCAGATCCAAAAACGAAGAGCCCATCTATCAATATACTCTACCAGTCGCCAACCGAGGAGGAGTCGGTGTTCCTGGCTCAAGCGGAGATTCTCGCGAGTCCGAAAACTGGAGAGGAAGAGAATTTCTTCCTAAAAGTGGATGACGAATTGCTGGAAAAGTTCAGTCCAGCGTACAGTGAGGACGAAGACGAGAGACGAGAGTGGCCGAAAGTGCCGAGACGTCATAGAGACAGAACGGACGAAGGAAAGGGGCACGAGAAACCAGAACAGCAATTTCAGCCGAAACAGGAAGGAACTGTTGATGTGATAGCTCAGGAGGAGCTGGCCAATGAGATTCTCAGAACATCAGCGCATGAGCCGACGACGGAAACGGAAAAAGATGAGGCACCAGTGCATCCGGTGGGCGAGATTGAACTGGAAGATGTTCGAAGACAAACGCAGGACACAGTGGGTGTTACATTCAAACGAAAGGCTGAAGAATTTGAAGATGACTTCCTCTTTGGTAGCCCTCCTAGGAAAATATTAGAACTCCAAGACAAGGACTTCCCAGAAGACGTTGGAATAGACATCGGTTTCACGCGCCCTGACATAGAAGACGAAAGTATTCACAAAGAAAAAGACATAACCTATGTATCGCCAAGAAGAACAGAGATGTATCTGCAGCAGGAGCAAGAGTCGAAATTTATGACAGCGCAGGTAAACGAGCAGCCAAAAGACCATGAAATTGTGATCGAAACAGGGACAAAAGATTTAGAAGATGCAGCGGAAATTAGGGAATTGCCTTCTACATTCCAGAAAGGTGGTCAAACCTTTTCCAGCGATGATCGGAAGCAGGAATCGGAATTACTTCAGTGGGAGAAAACCGACATCACAAAATCGCCTCCAGCGTTTGAAGCCAGAGTCGAATCCTCGGACAGAACGAGACGACCAGGCGAAAGTGATGTAATAAAATTCCGAGTTTTATATCCACCACAGATCTCTCGTGAAAAAGAAGAACCGGATAAAGGTGAGTTTGCAGCAGTTGTCGATAAGACAGAGAAGACGCCAAAGTTCTCACATATTGACTCTAGCAAAAACGTTTCACCTGAAAAGCAGCAAGCAACTGAAGTGCCGGATAGAATCACACAGTCTGAATTTGAACCTGCATTGCATGAGATTGATTTGACTGTTGGCATCCGAACTCAGAAGCTGCCATCAAAGGAGGTGGAAGACTTTGAGTCAAAGACAAAAACAGCTGAAAATGACCCACAATATCTCGAGGATTATTCGAATGGTGATATTATATCGAGAAAATCACCAACAACGGAGGTTGGAGATCTTAGATTCGGAATCGAAACATCCGAAACCGAACTTGAATTTGGTGAAGGTGATCTGAAAGCTGAAGTTACATCTGAAAAGTTGCCATCAACAGAGATTGGAGATTTTGGATTTCGGGTAAAAACATCTGAAACTGAACCTGAATTTGGGAAGGATGACTTGAAGACAGAACCTGAAAAGATGGGTTACGAATTTCAATTTAAAATCCCCGCGTCTGAATTTGAACAAGAACTGGGTGATGACCTGAAAACTGAGGATACATCTGAATTTGGGAAGGATGACTTGAAGACAGAACCTGAAAAGATGGGTTACGATTTTCAATTTAAAATCCCCGCGTCTGAATTTGAACAAGAACTGGGTGATGACCTGAAAACTGAGGATACATCTGAATTTGGGAAGGATGACTTGAAGACACAACCCGAAAAGATGGGTTACGATTTTCAATTTAAAATCGACGCGTCTGAATTTGAGCAAGAACTGGGTGATGACCTGGAAACTGAGGATACATCTGAATTTGGGAAGGATGACTTAAAGACAGAACCTGAAAAGATGGGTTACGATTTTCAATTTAAAATCCCCGCGTCTGAATTTGAACAAGAATTGGGTGATGACCTGAAAACTGAGGATACATCTGAATTTGGGAAGGAAGACTTGAAGACAGAACCTGAAAAGATGGGTTACGATTTTCAATTTAAAATCGACGCGTCTGAATTTGAACAAGAACTGGGTGATGACCTGAAAACTGAGGATACATCCGAATTTGGGAAGGATGACTTGAAGACAGAACCTGAAAAGATGGGTTACGATTTTCAATTTAAAATCCCCGCGTCTGAATTTGAACCCGAATTGGGTAATGACCAGAAAACTGAGGATACATCTGAATTTGGGAAGGATGACTTGAAGACAGAACCTGAAAAGATGGGTTACGATTTTCAATTTAAAATCCCCGCGTCTGAATTTGAACAAGAACTGGGTGATGACCAGAAAACTGAGGATACATCTGAATTTGGGAAGGATGACTTGAAGACAGAACCTGAAAAGATGGGTTACAATTTTCAATTTAAAATCCCCGCGTCTGAATTTGAACAAGAACTGGGTGATGACCTGAAAACTGAGGATACATCTGAATTTGGGAAGGATGACTTGAAGACAGAACCTGAAAAGATGGGTTACGATTTTCAATTTAAAATCCCCGCGTCTGAATTTGAACCCGAATTGGGTAATGACCAGAAAACTGAGGATACATCTGAATTTGGGAAGGATGACTTGAAGACAGAACCTGAAAAGATGGGTTACGATTTTCAATTTAAAATCCCCGCGTCTGAATTTGAACAAGAACTGGGTGATGACCAGAAAACTGAGGATACATCTGAATTTGGGAAGGATGACTTGAAGACAGAACCTGAAAAGATGGGTTACAATTTTCAATTTAAAATCCCCGCGTCTGAATTTGAACAAGAACTGGGTGATGACCTGAAAACTGAGGATACATCTGAATTTGGGAAGGATGACTTGAAGACAGAACCTGAAAAGATGGGTTACGATTTTCAATTTAAAATCGACGCATCTGAATTTGAACAAGAACTGGGTGATGACCTGAAAACTGAGGATACATCTGACTTTGGGAAGGATGACTTGAAGACAGAACCTGAAAAGATGGGTTACGATTTTCAATTTAAAATCCCCGGGTCTGAATTTGAGCAAGAACTGGGTGATGACCTGAAAACTGAGGATACATCTGAATTTGGGAAGGATGACTTGAAGACAGATGTTACATCTGAAAAGATGGGCTACGATTTTCAATTTAAAATCCCCGCGTCTGAATTTGAACCCGAACTGGGTGATGACCTGAAAACTGAAGATACATCTGAATTTGGGAAGGATGACTTGAAGACAGAACCTGAAAAGATGGCTTATGATTTTCAATTTAAAATCCCCGCGTCTGAATTTGAACAAGAACTCGGTGATGACCTGGAAACTGAAGATACATCTGAATTTGGGAAGGATGACTTGAAGACAGAACCTGAAAAGATGGGTTACGATTTTCAATTTAAAATCGACGCGTCTGAATTTGAACAAGAACTGGGTGATGACCTGAAAACTGAGGATACATCTGAATTTGGGAAGGATGACTTGAAGACAGAACCTGAAAAGATGGGTTACGATTTTCAATTTAAAATCGACGCGTCTGAATTTGAACAAGAACTGGGTGATGACCTGAAAACTGAGGATACATCTGAATTTGGGAAGGATGACTTGAAGACAGAACCTGAAAAGATGGTTTACGATTTTCAATTTAAAATCGACGCGGCGGAATTTGAACAAGAACTGGGTGATGACCTGGAAACTGAGGATACATCTGAATTTGGGAAGGATGATTTGAAGACAGATGTTACATCTGAAAAGATGGGCTACGATTTTCAATTTAAAATCCCCGCGTCTGAATTTGAACCCGAACTGGGTGATGACCTGAAAACTGAAGATACATCTGAATTTGGGAAGGATGATTTGAAGACAGATGTTACATCTGAAAAGTGGGGTTACGATTTTCAATTTAAAATCCCCGCGTCAGAATTTGAACCCGAACTGGCTGATGACCTGAAAACTGAAGATACATCTGAATTTGGGAAGGATGATTTGAAGACAGAACCTGAAAAGATGGGTTACGATTTTCAATTTAAAATCCCCGCGTCTGAATTTGAACCCGAACCGGGTGATGACCTGGAAACTGAAGATACATCTGAATTTGAGAAGGATGAATTGAAGACAGATGTTACATCTGAAAAGATGGGCTACGATTTTCAATTTAAAATCGACGCGTCTGAAATAGAACTAGATTTGGACGAGGATGATTTCAAAACTGAGGTTCCATCTGAATTTGGTGAGGATGACTTGAAGTCCGAAAATGCACCTGAAAAGAAGCCTTACGATTTTCAATTTAGAATCGACGGGTCTGAATTTGAACGAGACCTGGGTGATGACCTGAAAATTGAAGTTACATCTGAAAAACTTCCATCATCAGACGATGGTGATTTTGGATTCAGAGTCAAAGTATCCGAAGATGAACCTGAATATGCCAGCGTGAGTGAAAGGAATAGTGAATCTGTGGATAAAAATGTTACAATATCTGAGATTGAATTGCCTTCGTTGCTCAAACAAGAATCGGAATTGTCTCAATGGGAAAAGAGTGAAGCAGGAACACCTGAAGAGATACCGATCGAGCCAGACAGTGAATCTTTCGCTAGAGAACGGCTACACGATGATCGAGACAACATCATATTTCCAGTTTTATTCCCATCGACGAAGAACGCCGACCTAGAAGCAGCGGATACAAATGAATCTGGCAAACAGACAGAAGGCAAAGAAGAAGCAAAAGCATTCGAAGATGAACCTGAATTTGGCGAAGAAGATTTGAAGGCTGCAGTTACATCCCAAAAGTTGCCAACAACGGAGTTTGGAGATTTTGGATTCAGAGTGAAAACATCCGAAGATGAACCTGAATTTGGCGACGAAGATTTGAAGGCTGTTGGAACATCCGAAAAGTTGCCAACAACGGAGTTTGGAGATTTTGGATTCGCAGTTAAAACATCCGAAGACGAACCTGAATTCGGCGATGAAGATTTGAAGGCTGTTGGAACATCCGAAAAGTTGCCAAAAACGGAGTTTGGAGATTTTGGATTCGCAGTTAAAACATCCGAAGATGAACCTGAATTTGGCGACGAAGATTTGAAGGCTGGAGTTACATCCGAAAAGTTGCCAACAACGGAGTTTGGAGATTTTGGATTCAGAGTCAAAGTATCCGAAGATGAACCTGAATTTGGCGACGAAGATTTGAAGGCTGGAGTTACATCCGAAAAGTTGCCAACAACGGAGTTTGGAGATTTTGGATTCAGAGTGAAGACATCCGAAGATGAACCTGAATTTGACGACGAAGATTTGAAGGCTGCAGTTACATCGGAAAAGTTGCCAACAACGGAGTTTGGAGATTTTGGATTCAGAGTCAAAATATCCGAAGATGAACCGGAATTTGGCGATGAAGATTTGAAGGCTGTTGGAACATCGGATAAGTTGCAAACAACGGAGTTTGGAGATTCTGTATTCAGAGTCAAAACATCCGAAGATGAACCAGAATTTGGCGATGAAGATTTGAAGGCTGTTGGAACATCCGAAAAGTTGCCAACAACGGAGTTTGGAGATTTTGGATTCAGAGTGAAAACATCCGAAGATGAACCTGAATTTGGCGACGAAGATTTGAAGGCTGTTGGAACATCGGATAAGTTGCCAACAACGGAGTTTGGAGATTTTGGATTCAGAGTCAAAACATCCGAAGATGAACCTGAATTTGGCGATGAAGATTTGAAGGCTGTTGGAACATCCGAAAAGTTGCCAACAACGAGGTTTGGAGATTTTGGATTCAGAGTCAAAGTATCCGAAGATGAACCTGAATTTGGCGACGAAGATTTGAGGGCTGCAGTTACATCCCAAAAGTTGCCAACAACGGAGTTTGGAGATTTTGGATTCAGAGTCAAAACATCCGAAGATGAACCTGAATTTGGCGACGAAGATTTGAAGGCTGCAGTTACATCCGAAAAGTTGCCAACAACGGAGTTTGGAGATTTTGGATTCAGAGTCAAAGTATCCGAAGACGAACCTGAATTTGCCAGCGTGAGTGAAAAGAAAAGTGAATCTGCGGATAAAAATGTTACAAAATCTGAGATTGAATTGCCTTCGTTGTTCCAGCAAGAATCGGAATTGTCTCAAAGGAAAAAGAGTGAAGTGGGAACATCTGAGGAGATACCGATCGAGCAAGACAGTGAATCTTTCGCTAGAGAACGGCTACACGATGATCGAGACGGCATCCTATTTCCAGTTTTATTCCCATCAACGAGGAACGTCGACCTAAAAGCAACGGATACAAATGAATCTGGCAAACAGACAGAAGGCAAAGAAGAAGCAGAAACATCCGAAGACGAACCTGAATTTCGCGACGAAGATTTGAAGGCTGCAGTTACATCGGAAAAGTTGCCCACAACGGAGTTTGGAGATTTTGGATTCAGAGTCAAAACATCCGAAGATGAACCGGAATTTGGCGACGAAGATTTGAAGGCTGCAGTTACATCGGAAAAGTTGCCAACAACGGAGTTTGGAGGTCTTGGATTCAGAGTCAAAACATCCGAATATGAACCTGAATTTGACGATGAAGATTTAAAGGCTATTGGAACATCCGAAAAGTTGCAAACAACGGAGTTTGGAGATTTTGGATTCAGAGTCAAGGTATCCGAAGATGAACCTGAATTTCGCGACGAAGATTTGAAGGCTGGAGTTACATCCGAAAAGTTGCCAACAACGGAGTTTGGAGATTTTGGATTCAGAGTCAAGGTATCCGAAGATGAACCTGAATTTGGCGATGAAGATTTGAAGGCTGTTGCAACATCGGAAAAGTTGCCCACAACGGAGTTTGGAGATTTTGGATTCAGAGTCAAAACATCCGAAGATGAACCTGAATTTGGCGACGAAGATTTGAAGGCTGCAGTTACATCCCAAAAGTTGCCAACAACGGAGTTTGGAGATTTTGGATTCAGAGTGAAAACATCCGAAGATGAACCTGAATTTGGCGACGAAGATTTGAAGGCTGTTGGAACATCCGAAAAGTTGCCAACAGCGGAGCTTGGAGATTTTGGATTCGCAGTTAAAACATCCGAAGACGAACCTGAATTTGGCGATGAAGATTTGAAGGCTGTTGGAACATCCGAAAAGTTGCCAACAACGGAGTTTGGAGATTTTGGATTCGCAGTTAAAACATCCGAAGATGAACCTGAATTTGGCGACGAAGATTTGAAGGCTGTTGGAACATCGGATAAGTTGCCAACAACAGAGTTTGGAGATTTTGGATTCGGAGTGAAAACATCCGAAGATGAACCTGAATTTGGCGACGAAGATTTGAAGGCTGGAGTTACATCCGAAAAGTTGCCAACAACGGAGTTTGGAGATTTTGGATTCAGAGTCAAAGTATCCGAAGATGAACCTGAATTTGGCGACGAAGATTTGAAGGCTGGAGTTACATCCGAAAAGTTGCCAACAACGGAGTTTGGAGATTTTGGATTCAGAGTGAAGACATCCGAAGATGAACCTGAATTTGGCGACGAAGATTTGAAGGCTGCAGTTACATCGGAAAAGTTGCCAACAACGGAGTTTGGAGATTTTGGATTCAGAGTCAAAATATCCGAAGATGAACCGGAATTTGGCGATGAAGATTTGAAGGCTGTTGGAACATCGGATAAGTTGCAAACAACGGAGTTTGGAGATTCTGTATTCAGAGTCAAAACATCCGAAGATGAACCAGAATTTGGCGATGAAGATTTGAAGGCTGTTGGAACATCCGAAAAGTTGCCAACAACGGAGTTTGGAGATTTTGGATTCAGAGTGAAAACATCCGAAGATGAACCTGAATTTGGCGACGAAGATTTGAAGGCTGTTGGAACATCGGATAAGTTGCCAACAACGGAGTTTGGAGATTTTGGATTCAGAGTCAAAACATCCGAAGATGAACCTGAATTTGGCGATGAAGATTTGAAGGCTGTTGGAACATCCGAAAAGTTGCCAACAACGAGGTTTGGAGATTTTGGATTCAGAGTCAAAGTATCCGAAGATGAACCTGAATTTGGCGACGAAGATTTGAGGGCTGCAGTTACATCCCAAAAGTTGCCAACAACGGAGTTTGGAGATTTTGGATTCAGAGTCAAAACATCCGAAGATGAACCTGAATTTGGCGACGAAGATTTGAAGGCTGCAGTTACATCCGAAAAGTTGCCAACAACGGAGTTTGGAGATTTTGGATTCAGAGTCAAAGTATCCGAAGACGAACCTGAATTTGCCAGCGTGAGTGAAAAGAAAAGTGAATCTGCGGATAAAAATGTTACAAAATCTGAGATTGAATTGCCTTCGTTGTTCCAGCAAGAATCGGAATTGTCTCAAAGGAAAAAGAGTGAAGTGGGAACATCTGAGGAGATACCGATCGAGCAAGACAGTGAATCTTTCGCTAGAGAACGGCTACACGATGATCGAGACGGCATCCTATTTCCAGTTTTATTCCCATCAACGAGGAACGTCGACCTAAAAGCAACGGATACAAATGAATCTGGCAAACAGACAGAAGGCAAAGAAGAAGCAGAAACATCCGAAGACGAACCTGAATTTCGCGACGAAGATTTGAAGGCTGCAGTTACATCGGAAAAGTTGCCCACAACGGAGTTTGGAGATTTTGGATTCAGAGTCAAAACATCCGAAGATGAACCGGAATTTGGCGACGAAGATTTGAAGGCTGCAGTTACATCGGAAAAGTTGCCAACAACGGAGTTTGGAGGTCTTGGATTCAGAGTCAAAACATCCGAATATGAACCTGAATTTGACGATGAAGATTTAAAGGCTATTGGAACATCCGAAAAGTTGCAAACAACGGAGTTTGGAGATTTTGGATTCAGAGTCAAGGTATCCGAAGATGAACCTGAATTTCGCGACGAAGATTTGAAGGCTGGAGTTACATCCGAAAAGTTGCCAACAACGGAGTTTGGAGATTTTGGATTCAGAGTCAAGGTATCCGAAGATGAACCTGAATTTGGCGATGAAGATTTGAAGGCTGTTGCAACATCGGAAAAGTTGCCCACAACGGAGTTTGGAGATTTTGGATTCAGAGTCAAAACATCCGAAGATGAACCTGAATTTGGCGACGAAGATTTGAAGGCTGCAGTTACATCCCAAAAGTTGCCAACAACGGAGTTTGGAGATTTTGGATTCAGAGTGAAAGCATCCGAAGATGAACCTGAATTTGGCGACGAAGATTTGAAGGCTGTTGGAACATCCGAAAAGTTGCCAACAGCGGAGCTTGGAGATTTTGGATTCGCAGTTAAAACATCCGAAGACGAACCTGAATTTGGCGATGAAGATTTGAAGGCTGTTGGAACATCCGAAAAGTTGCCAACAACGGAGTTTGGAGATTTTGGATTCGCAGTTAAAACATCCGAAGATGAACCTGAATTTGGCGACGAAGATTTGAAGGCTGTTGGAACATCGGATAAGTTGCCAACAACAGAGTTTGGAGATTTTGGATTCGGAGTGAAAACATCCGAAGATGAACCTGAATTTGGCGATGAAGATTTGAAGGCTGCAGTTACATCCGAAAAGTTGCCAACAACGGAGTTTGGAGATTTTGGATTCAGAGTCAAAGTATCCGAAGACGAACCTGAAGTTGGCGACGAAGATTTGAAGGCTGCAGTTACATCGGAAAAGTTGCCAACAACGGAGTTTGGAGATTTTGGATTCAGAGCCAAAACATCCGAAGATGAACCTGAATTTGGCGACGAAGATTTGAAGGCTGTTGGAACATCCGAAAAGTTGCCAACAACGGAGTTTGGAGATTTTGGATTCAGAGTCAAGGTATCCGAAGATGAACCTCAATTTGGCGATGAAGATTTGAAGGCTGTTGGAACATCCGAAAAGTTGCCAACAACGGGGTTTGGAGATTTTGGATTCAGAGTCAAAGTATCCGAAGATGAACCTGAATTTGGCGACGAAGATTTGAGGGCTGCAGTTACATCGGAAAAGTTGCCAACAACGGAGTTTGGAGATTTTGGATTCAGAGTCAAAACATCCGAAGATGAACCTGAATTTGGCGACGAAGATTTGAAGGCTGCAGTTACATCCGAAAAGTTGCCAACAACGGAGTTTGGAGATTTTGGATTCAGAGTCAAAGTATCCGAAGACGAACCTGAATTTGCCAGCGTGAGTGAAAAGAAAAGTGAATCTGCGGATAAAAATGTTACAAAATCTGAGATTGAATTGCCTTCGTTGTTCCAGCAAGAATCGGAATTGTCTCAATGGAAAAAGAGTGAAGTGGGAACATCTGAGGAGATACCGATCGAGCAAGACAGTGAATCTTTCGATAGAGAACGGCTACACGATGATCGAGACGGCATCCTATTTCCAGTTTTATTCCCATCAACGAGGAACGTCGACCTAAAAGCAACGGATACAAATGAATCTGGCAAACAGACAGAAGGCAAAGAAGAAGCAGAAACATCCGAAGACGAACCTGAATTTCGCGACGAAGATTTGAAGGCTGCAGTTACATCGGAAAAGTTGCCCACAACGGAGTTTGGAGATTTTGGATTCAGAGTCAAAACATCCGAAGATGAACCGGAATTTGGCGACGAAGATTTGAAGGCTGCAGTTACATCCCAAAAGTTGCAAACAACGGAGTTTGGAGATTTTGGATTCAGAGTGAAAACATCCGAAGATGAACCTGAATTTGGCGACGAAGATTTGAAGGCTGTTGGAACATCCGAAAAGTTGCCAACAGCGGAGTTTGGAGATTTTGGATTCGCAGTTAAAACATCCGAAGACGAACCTGAATTTGGCGATGAAGATTTGAAGGCTGTTGGAACATCCGAAAAGTTGCCAACAACGGAGTTTGGAGATTTTGGATTCGCAGTTAAAACATCCGAAGATGAACCTGAATTTGGCGACGAAGATTTGAAGGCTGTTGGAACATCGGATAAGTTGCCAACAACAGAGTTTGGAAATTTTGGATTCAGAGTGAAAACATCCGAAGATGAACCTGAATTTGGCGATGAAGATTTGAAGGCTGCAGTTACATCCGAAAAGTTGCCAACAACGGAGTTTGGAGAGTTTGGATTCAGAGTCAAAGTATCCGAAGACGAACCTGAATTTGGCGACGAAGATTTGAAGGTTGCAGTTACATCGGAAAAGTTGCCAACAACGGAATTTGGAGATTTTGGATTCAGAGCCAAAACATCCGAAGATGAACCTGAATTTGGCGATGAAGATTTGAAGGCTGTTGGAACATCCGAAAAGTTGCCAACAACGGAGTTTGGAGATTTTGGATTCAGAGTCAAAACATCCGAAGATGAACCTCAATTTGGCGATGAAGATTTGAAGGCTGTTGGAACATCCGAAAAGTTGCCAACAACGGAGTTTGGAGATTTTGGATTCAGAGTCAAAACATCCGAAGACGAACCTGAATTTGACGATGAAGATTTGAAGGCTGCAGTTACATCGGAAAAGTTGCAAACAATGGAGTTTGGAGATTTTGGATTCAGAGTCAGAACATCCGAAGATGAACCGGAATTTGGAGACGAAGATTTGAAGGCTGCAGTTACATCCGAAAAGTTGCCAACAACGGAGTTTGGAGAGTTTGGATTCAGAGTCAAAGCATCCGAAGATGAACCTGAATTTGGCGACGAAGATTTGAAGGCTGTGGCTACATCGGAAAAGTTGCAAACAACGGAGTTTGGGGATTTTGGTTTCAGAGTCAAAACATCCGAAGATGAACCTGAATTTGACGACGAAGATTTGAAGGCTGTTGCTACATCGGAAAAGTTGCCAACAACGGAGTTTGGAGATTTTGGATTCAGAGTAAAAACATCCGAAGATGAACCTGAATTTGCCAGCGTGAGTGAAAAGAAAAGTGAATCTGCGGATAAAAATGTTACAAAATCCGAGATTGAATTTCCTTCGTTGTTCAAGCAAGAATCGGAATTGTCTCAATGGGAAAAGAGTGAAGTGGGATCATCTGAGGAGATACCGATTGAGCCAGACAGTGAATCTTTCGCTAGAGAACGGCTACACGATGATCGAGACAGCATCCTATTTCCAGTTTTATTCCCATCGACGAAGAACGTCGACCTAAAGGCAACGGATACAAATGAATCTGGCAAACAGACAGAAGGCAAAGAAGAAGATAGATTGCCTGATGCGGTTGAAATCTCCGGAGGACAGTTACCGAGAAGTACTTCATCGAGAAAGTCGCCAACGACAGAGGCTCGAGATTTTGCATTCAAAGTCCAGCGATCCGAAGATATTGACGAATTCGCTGACGTGGATTGGACAACGGGCGTTCCTCTGGCACAGGTGCCAACAGCAGAGGTTCACGATTTTGCAGTTGAAGGCAATATATTTGATAAATCGCCCGAATCGTTATCGGAGGATATCACAATTCCTGCTACTGCCGATAAGGTGGGAACAGAGAATCTAGGCTTTGATGGCAAAGATTTAGGCACCAGTGTGGCGTCTGGTTTGCAAGACAATGTGCCAGCCGTCGAAACAAGGAAATCCGGATTGGAGATTTCAGGCGGAAAGGAACTGATGCTAGAGGACCAAGAGTTTGAGAGTGCACGGGGCATTAGCATTCCAGTTGCAGAGCTGTCTAGAGTATCGGAAAACGTTGGTCTAGAGGGTGAAATCAGAACTGGTTCGAAAACTCTCGGTAAAGATCCGGAAAGTGGTTGGTCGGACTTTGTATCCGGTAACGATACTCGCTCCATGGAGACTGGAACACTGAGTCCCGAACTCACCTTAGGCCAATCAGCTGATGACAATTTAACGCAGGACTATTCACGAGTTACATCTACGGAGATGTTTACTTTTGAACAGAGTAAACCTGATTCGACAGAGAGGAATTTCCGCGGCGAGTTTGACCGCAGCGCTGTGGCAAGTCTTACAGGAGGATCAGCTTTAGCGGAGGAGAGGGAACATTCCAATGTAATAGCTTCGGGAAAGCCCGTTGAGGTGGAGCTAAGCCCGCTTGGTTCCATTGACCAGGAGCTGTATGAAACGCCGGTTGGATCTCCGACTCTGGAGGCGGCGGCGGAAAGTAGCAACGAGGACGGAATAGAGATAGCGGAGGATGCCCTGATCAGCCAACATCTCCACCAGAATCCACCAGTTGTAGTGTTACCTGTGGGAAGGAACCCGGAACCGGAACCGGGAGCGAAATCTTTGGGCGAACTGAGTACGGAGCCGACGGAGGAAGAAATCCTGAAGGATCTGTCATCGATACAAGCCGTCGTCGTCGTCAAGGAGCCTCCGATATCGCATCATACATCTTTACCACCTTCTACCCAGCATGCTGTCCCTGTCCATCCTGAAGGTAGAATTCAGTTGTAAAAAACCCATCTGAAGCTACCTTGTCAGCATATGCACATTTATGATCCATCTAGGATCCATATAGGTCATTCACACGGTACCCGTACTGTAACAGAGCCCATGGATATGGATCCTATCTAATGCCCTTAATACGAGTAGATCCTGCCAGGGTTGGTGAAAGTGAGGTGCCGAGTTTTTTTATAATACGACCGGTTTACGGTGCAATCTCCTTGTCTAATTCTCCAAATCTTTCCTGATTTTACCTTAATTTATACAACCTTCAAACGTATAACTTAGTATTCAATAAGTGAACCTTCCTTCCCTAACTTTCTACTCCCTATACACTTGTCTTAGTTCTGTATAAGAAATATCTGGACCAGGGCAAGAAAGAGTTATAGTACGTACTTCATAGATGCTTCATAACAGTGCATATATTGGTCAACCCATCCCTTACCAGTAGAGATAAGTGCGCTATTGAGCTGTCTATTATTTGGCTACTATTTGAAAACTTCTACCGCGCCGTTATCTGATACGCATGGTATCAACCAAGTGCACACCAAAACAAAAAAGGCAAATCAGGTACACCAAACCTTAACCAAGTAGGGCCTACACTATTCTATAACTAAGTACACCAAACCAAAACAAAGTACACCAAACCATAGCCAAGTGCCTCAAATTATATCCAGGTGCATCAAATTACAACCAAGTATTTCACACTACAACCAAGTACACCAAACCATAGTCAAGCATACCAAACCATAACCAAGTATCTTGTTTGGCTGTGTAGATGGGGCTGTTCCCAGTCAAGAGCACACCAGTTGTCGAGGCAGTGCTCTCAATTTGATCACCCTTGCCACAAGAGAAATCGGACCAAATGAGGTAGAAAAACGACAGCAGAAGGAAAATCAATTGAGTCAGGTATGCACAACCAACCAATCAATCAATCAATCAATCAATCAATCAATCAATCAATCAATTCGTTTATTAGAAATACTAAGCTGACGCAGATGCAGCTTAATTAAGGGAGGGTGGGAGGCTGGGAGTGATGGAGGGTGGGAGGGAGGGGAGGGTGGGATGGAGGGAAGGTGGGAGGGAGAGTGGGAAGGAAGGTAAGAGGGTGGGAAGGAGGGAAGAGATGGTGGGATGGAGGGAGGGTGGGAGGGAGAGAGGGTAGGGGGAGGCAGGGAGAGTGAGAAGGAAGGTGGGAGGGTGGGAAGGAGGGAGGGGATGGTGGGAGGGTGGGATGGAGGGAAGGAGGGTGGGTGGGAGGGAGGGAGAGAGAGTGGGAGGAATGGTGGGATGGAGGGAGGGACGGAGGGAGGGCGGGGAACAGCCCGAATCCTAAAATTCCCGGGCAACGCTGGGTACCCAATCTGGTACAGAATAATTCGTGAATTAATCGCTACTGGTTGCTACAGACTCCTTTTAACTGAGTTACTATACCCAGTCATTTAGTTTCAGTTTATTACTAATTTTTGTTTATTCTATTTATATAATAGTATCTCTTTATTTAACTAGGTCTATATAAATCAATCGCTAACGAACTTAAACTATGATGAAACAATTATAGAAGGGTAAATGAACGACTGGTTACGACTGGTCGACGATAAATGCATGAAGGAATGACTGAATGCAAAAATCAGCGTTCAAAAGCACACGGTTCTCTTCTGCATATAGGCTATCATAGCAAAGCAGGAGATATTTTTGTTTCGTAATTGTCAGTTTGTGTCCGTTTTATGCTGTATGGTTGTGTCTTTGCACTGTTGCTACTGCCAACTGTTATCTTTTCTAACGATTTCCTTTCAGGAGGGTTCCCGTCGCCGTCCACCTGCCACTCCTCGAAGCGCTGAGGCGGTCGCCCTCGGTGCCAAGGCCCAGTCCATCAAGGCCAGTTCGGAGTTCCTCCGTAAGGACAGCAGACCTGTGGGAGCCGTTGGGTTCGTTGTCGTCAACGATGACGTCAACATTCCGCCAAACGACTTCTTCACTCCTGGCAGAGTGTTCGAGGCGCGAATCAAGCACTCTTGCTTCCCAGGTCGGTCAATGACTCAACGACCTGCCAAAATTCATTGAAATCCTAAACATCTTCTTTACGTTTAATTTCATCGACCTGCTGAATTACGTCTCCTATGACCGTGGCGCGACCCCCTGCGGAAATCGAATAGCTGTCCCCGCCATCGGTAACAGCCTATACTGTCAGTAGCCTATATAGCCTGTTCATGCTCTAGGAAATGTCCGAATTTAAATTTTCTTTCAATTATATAGATGTGCACTGCGTTGTGGCTGGTAGTTCAACAAAGGGATGTCCGAATATATAGCATTGCAAATTTACCATCCCGCCTTAAAGCAATATTATCCCACGTGCATTGATATACATGAAATAAAGTCAAATGAGCGCATGTGCGTATACATATGCCTACACATGCATGCATAATTACATGCATGCATAATTACATACATGCATAATATTGCATGCATGCATAATTGCAAGCATGCATTCACGTGTAACGCATGCATTCACTTACTAGCAAGAAAACATTAAGCAATTGATGTTTTGTCCAGCGTCCAGTGACGATCGTCGAGCGAATTTCAAGACGATGTCGATCAAGTTGGGGGATCACGACACGGAATCACCGTTCGACCTCGTCCTTCAGACAGGACAGATCAGTCCGTACTGTAGCGCAGAAACCATGGACCAATTCCAGGCAGCACTACGCACTGGAAAGACTCAGAACATCAGACAGGCAATCATCACCACGCCGGCATGGTAAGCAATTTCATCATCATCGTCGTCATCAGCCTCCTCCTTTTCTTCCTCATCATCGTCGTCGTCTTCGTCATCGTCGTCGTCGTCATCGTCATTGTCGTTGCCGTCGTCGTCGTAGTCGTTGTCGTCGTCATCATCATCATCATCGTCATCATCATCATCATCATCATCATCATCATCATCATCATCATCACATTAATTATCGTCGTCGTCATCATCATCATCATCATCATCATCATCATCATCATCATCATCATCATCATCATCATCATCATCATCATCATCATCATCATCATCATCATCATCATCATCATCATCATCATCATCATCATCATCATCATCATCATCATCATCATCATCATCATCATCATCATCATCATCATCATCATCATCATCATCATCATCATCATCATCATCATCATCATCATCATCATTGTCAACATCATCATCAACATCATCAACATCAACATCGTCATCGTATCATAACCAGATGCAGCTGCAGCATAATCATTATTATCATCATCATAAGATCAGCTCATCCCTTCACCATTCTCAGTATCCTCTGAATTGTTGAGATTGATGTCTGTAGCACTGAGGCAGTTTTGGACGGACTTCGAGTTCTTCCCGACTCATACTACGATCAGCACTACTACTCACCGGTCATCTACAACTTCCGGTCAACAGAAGGCAACCGGAAATACCTGGTCCGCTTCCGTGTCATACCTAAGGACGGAACGAAGGAGACGGGGCGCCTCTTACCCGAACAACACGCAGACAGTTGGACACTCCTGTGAGTATCACTCTTTACTCAACGAAATAAATTAAATTAAATTAAATTAAGAGTGAGCTATACATGGTAACACCGCCGTCATGTTTGTTTGTATGCGCACTTGTTATAGCGCCCCTTCAAGCTCCCTACTCAGAGGCGCTCCCGACTGCAGAGCGGACACTGCATCGGAGTTTCACGCCGAAGCGCTGAGCAATTGCGAGTGAAGGACTCGCCCAAGGTCCCTACGCGGCGACTTGAGGTGGATTCGAACCTCGAACCTTCCGGCTTCAGGGCAACGATACCACCACTGCACCACCACGTCCCTCATTGGCGGTAGATGGCGCAGCGTCTGGAAATCTCTGACCCCGACTTGCCCTTGACGACGGTCGAGGTCACACCAAAGAACAGTAGCCTACTGCTGTTGGTTTCTTTCTTGCTCAACTCTTTGCATATAGAAAATGTGTTTATTCCGCATCGAATTTTCACATCTTTAACTTCCACAGTGACCCAAATTGAATAAGGAACTAACAAAGTGAAAGAGCACAGAGGATGTGCAATGTGCATCTTCATGGTGTTATGGTAATTGAAACGGCGCCCTGAAGCAGTGTAACCAAATCTACTCCAACTATAGGCTACCGAACAAAGTACATAGTCAGTATGGCTGCAGGGTTAAAACGTTAGACAGTTGGTTACTGGGCTAAAATAAGAAACAGATGAGGATCACAAGAATCTCGCATATCCTTTTAAATCGAGTCACTGCCATCGTAAATCAAACCACGATGGCTAGCCGTGTTAAAGCTGAACTGTTGTTTTGACAAACAGTGCAACAACATGTCAGTATCACTTTGGAAAGACCCGATGGCTAGTAACGGTGTATGCACAGTGGCTGTTGGCTGTGAAGTGTGTATTGCGTATGGGTCTGAGACCCAGAAATGAATACAGATGCCTTTTTGTTATATAAGTTGGCGTTATAAAGAGCAGAGTCGACAGTCTGACGTCAAGTAAATTGAATAGCTTCATGTTTTAGTGAATCATAAGAGAATGAGTCAATGTCATGTGTGACTTGTGCCACTCCCAAGGTCACTTGAATTTAGGCAGCAGCTCATTTGCATTGTCTAAAAGTTCTGGGTGGTGCATTTGTCTATGGCTATTTTAATTTAATTGTAATACCCCCCGTCTGCTTACATTTAGGTCCAGTGTATGTATGCAAGTAGCCTATATAAGTATGTATGTATGTATGTATGTATGTATATATGTATGTAGGTATGTAAGTAAGTGTGTATGTTAGTAAGCATGTAAGTATAATTATGTGTATGTATGTCAGCATGTATTATTGTAAGTTTGTATGCATGTATGTATGTATGCATGCATATTCATATGTACGTATGTACGCACGTATATACGTACATGCTCACATACATACTTACATACATACTCACACACATACCTATACATACTTACAAACATACTTACATACATACATACATACATACATACATACATACATACATACATACATACTTACATATATACATATTACATACATACTTACATATACACATATACATTCATACATACATACAACATGCATACATACATACATACATACATACATACATTCATACATACATACATACATATATACATACATGCATGCATACACATACATACATACATACATACATACATACATACATACATAAATACATACATACATACATACATGCATGCATACATACATACATACATACATACATACATACATACATACATACATACATACATACATACATACATACATACATACAATGTATGTATGTCATACATACATACATACATGTACATACATGTACATGCATACATGCATAAATGCACACATGCATGCATACATACATACATAAAACTGGCCCTAAATGTAAACAGACGGGGAGTAATGGCATGGGTAATGTCCTACGAAGGGTAATGGTCGGGGGATAATGGCAGGGGGTAATGGTATGGGGCAATGTGCCGGGGGTTGGGGGGGTAAAGTCCTGATAACATACCGTTTTCAAGCTCTGTTCAGGCTCGACTGTTCTGCAAGTAGAGACCGGAGGTCGATTCCGGGGTCAGTGAATCTGTAGTCGCATCTCAGATGACTTGCTTAGACTTAGACTTAAACTTAGCTCCTCCTGTTCCGATCGAAACATTGGTCGATGAGGTTAACACGAAATGCACCACTGTCATTCGTGACAATATGTCAGATGGTAAATTATTTTACAGCGTCATCGGCTGAATCTTTTTGTTTGCATAATTTCAATGACGTGGTTTGTGCATAAAATATTACCGAATGATTTGACCTTTTGAAGTCACGTGACGCATGGTCTACGTTTACTTTACAGGTCTCAGGATTACGTTCCACAGACTTCGAAACTCGGCGACTACCTTCGCAACGAGTACAAGCGCCGTTTCGAAGGCACAGACACGGCAGGCAAGGGAACTCCGGAGTACGACATCCAGGTTCAGCTGCACGAGGTCTCGAACGGCGATACTGACAAGACGAACAGGTGGTACAACCCTCTCTTCATCTGGAACGAACCCTACCACCCATGGATCAGCCTGGCGACCCTGACGACCTCCGACCTTCTGCCAGGGCGCAGTACCCAGTCCACCCAGTTCACCGTAGCTCGTCTTCCCAGTAAGACGCTCAGCTTCCCTCCATCCTCCTCCACGCAAGACTTCAACAGTGTCCCTGAGATGCTTGCCGTAGCGGCCACTGCTGAGCCGAGGATGGACTCATCAGCCACTGTAGCTCATGGAGTCAGCGCCAAACAAGCGGAATATTATCTCTATTGCGTGACGGGAGATAGGATGTCGGCTGGAACATTGAGTGACGTCTACGTCAGCATCGTAGGTAAGGAGGAATCGGTAGAGTCAAGAGAAAGGATGATTAGGGTAGTTAAAACTCCGCAACTGGTTGCACTCTGCCAGTGCCAGTCCCAAGCCTGGGGTAAAGGAGGAGGGCGTCGCTAATGGTCTTTGTTACCACACAGTGACGTTAAACTGCAAAATAATACACATTCACAGGGTAATTAATTGACAGTTAATTAAAACCAACACTATATAATATTATAAGCGCTTGCTGTGTGTTAAAAATATACAGCAATCCACACTGATAAAATAGACTAAATTAATGTGCCTCAAATGATCATATCAAACAGGTATAGGTATAATCAGTTAATGAATGCCAATCAAATAAGCAAGCAAGCAATCAATGAGTCAGCCAATCAATCAATCAGTCAATCAAACAAACAATCAATCAATCAATTAATCAGTCAGTCAGTTATTCAATCAATCGGTCACTCAGCGAATCGATCGATCAATCGATCCAACAATCAACCAACCAACCAATCAATCAATGGGACACTTAATTTCATTGCAATACTGTACAAGCGTATATTGTACTATTGTAGGCACGACAGGGCGAACTGATTACCATAAGTTGGAGCCAAGATACAAGACAGACTTCGAACGCGCGGGAAAAGCTACGTTCGTCATTCTCGACCGACCAATCGGGTACTTGCGCTACATGAAGTTCTTCAAGGACAAACAGGCGACGTCCAGCGACTGGTACTTGGACTACGTGATACTCAGTACCCCGTACAACAACAAATCCTATACGTTGCCTGTTTACAGATGGCTCACAGATGAAGTCAACCTGCTCTCAGTTCGAGATGGACCAGGTCAGTTAACTTCGAGACTATAAATGTGGAGATTGTAATGTATTTACCTACTGCTAACGAGCAACGGAACCCTATCAGGGATAGGCTGTTGCTGTGGTGGTTCTGTTAACTTGCTATATCGTAGTACTTTGTGCTGTGGTATGTCATGTTGTCATAGTTGAAAACTGGTTGTATCTCAAAGATAGCCAACTTTAATTGTATCTTATAAGTATGAGACTTACTTTGTTTTCCTCTATGGACAAATGAATTGGACTAAGTTCTGTAAATATTCCGATGCTATTGGGACGAATGAAGATGACGGAGGCTGCACAAGATGACGGTGCAATGTAACTTCCCGTAACTTGTCGACCTTTTAACCAGTGAGATTAAATCTACCAATGCAGTTTATTATTTCATCCGCTGAACTGTACGAATTAGGATTTAATGTTCATACTGGCTGCGTCGTCAATAAATAAGTCTTTAGTTGTTGTCTTATATATTAAGGCTTAGTACCATTTGAGGTTTCTATGTTTCTAAGCGTCTACCCACTGCCTGAACTCTGCGTGTTGGCGTTCTTACTAAGTTAACAACAACCTAACTTCCTTGTTATTCTTTTTGCTGCAATTCTGACAGGAGAAGCATATCCAATAATAATAATAATAATATGTAGAGATTAAAGTGCCATGGGTTCATAAGCAACCGATTAAGAAAACCGTAGCAACGATTCAGAAAAAATTCCAACTAAGTTCATGTGGCTATTATATATAATGCATTAATCTTAGGATTCGCTAAATGCTTATAAATGATAGTTTTAAACTGGCACACTTATTTCTCAAGCCCAATGCAATTTTCGAATAGTGCAGACTACAAATTGTGTTTTTGTGGGTGCGTAACTGCAGGAGTTTTACTCGGGGTGGAAGGTCGCGATGACATGAAAGTGCAGAGGCAGCTGGAGATTTCGTTTCGCCGACTGCAGCTGAAATGGCGCGTCATTCACGGCCAGAACCCTTACTCCATGTTACCCGGATACCTACAGAACGGGGAACTGCTGAGTACCATTCCAGGCGACCTTCAGTCGGACGCCGTCGGTCCACTGGAAGTACAGTGGAGGGAACACAGGGCTGGAAAGTTCTCCAGTAAGCAGAACAACATTTACTCATGTAGCCTATAAATTTCATACGCTTGTATCTCTTTTAACCATTGAACATTTGAAAATATGTAGCCTATATGTAGGTCTGCATAGGCTACATATATTTGTGAGTATTTTTTATATGCATACATTATTGCCATTTCATATAATAAATATATTATTGCAAACCGTTACCTACCTTATAGTCAGACGAATGATATAATAACATGCACAATGGCAACAATTAGGCCTACGTCAGGTACCTGGTAGTGCATGTATATGGTCATGCATAGCCCAGCCAGAACTGTTAAACCCTGCTCTATAATTATGAGGTTCGTTCATTTTATCCGGCTCTTATGCCTTAGGCATGCTACTCTGAATAGCTATTTTTTTAGTAGCCATATAATTATACATTTAAATGCGATGTAGCACATATTGCCTTAAAACTAGCAAATTTTGCGCGAAAGTTACGAGGCCTGTATACGTGCAGAAGTGTAGGGATCTAACATGAAGAAATGACCTGATCTGACTGGTAGACTACACAGTTGTGTCTGGCTACGTATTTAATCACAGAAGAGGGGACTAATTATTATGGTCGGATGTGTTTCATGAATGCTTCTGTGTCTGATTGTCCTAGTTTCGACGCACTCTTTTCTAGAACTGACTCTGCTCTTTTTGGCTCTATCCTCTCAAACCTTTGTCACATAATTCACATCCTTCACGACCTCCTCCCTCCCGTAAGGTGTTTCCCCCATACAATACTCTACCCAGACCACATGATTTTAACCCTTCCTAGAGTTGATTCGTTTGTCAAAAGAAATTTTATTATGAGAATGCTGTATGGCTATGCAATAGGTCTAAATGTTTCTATATTTTTTTCTTCCGCAAACTAGACCTACTGAGCGTTGCTGGTAGTGTAATAGAGAATATTCCTACTTACTTACATGCATCGTCTGTTGTTATTCTGACAGTTTTTAAGACGATCATGAAATTCTTTACTTCGCGAAAGGCGACAATCAGCGTTGAGTTTGAGAAGACACTGGCCGACACGATTGCAGACAAGTACGAGAACTCCAAGGTCATGGTTCACATCCTCCGTAACTGGAGAGAGGACACGGAATTCGCCAGACAGGTAAAATCTATAGGCTCAAATCTATAGGCCCGTAGGCTTGCCTGTGGAGTGCGGACCCATGTAACAGTCACAAGATGCACTCGCCATCACATAAAATTAATTAATTATAGGCAAATTAAACTGTTTTGAGCCACGATGAACATGTAAGCCCTTTAGCAGGCCAAAATGTTCATTTGAATTATATACTGTATGAACATTGGACATTGTATACAATTATATCTTCTATACATTGGCCTAATGGCATATATGCCATTAGGCCAATGTATAGAAGATATAATTGTTTGTTTGTTTGTTTGTAAGTGCACTTGTTATAGCGCCCCTTCAAGCTCTCTACTCAGGGGCGCTCCCGACTACAGAGCGGACACGGCATTGGAGTTTCACGCCGAAGCGCTGAGCAATTGCGAGTGAAAGACTTGCTCAAGGTCCCTAAACATGGCGACTTGAGGTGGATTCGAACCTGCAACCCTCCGACTGCAAGGCGACGAACATATCCACTACACCACCGCGCCCCACGTTTTTATTATTTATGTATAATCATAATGTGTATCTGTACCATTTTATCTGCTGTGTTTATGTCTGAGTAATAGCCTGGAGCTAGTAAAGACTGGTAAAGACATGATTGTGGTCTGTAACCTACTTAGGCTTTTAGTAAGCCTAGTTCCTCCAAGTTTTTATGGTGCTATAGAAGCTTAACGATGGTTATCGATAGCCTAACAGCTATAATTAGGCCTATTGTTGTTATTTATAATTATCACCACTGCTGCTGGTGCTGCTGTAGCTGCTATGTTTTTTAAAATTTATTCAATTATTACTAGTGTCATTGTTATTGCTGTTATTATTATTATTATTACTACTATTATTATTATTATTATCATCATCATCATCATCATTATTATTATCACTATTATTATTGTTGTTGTTGACATTATTGCCTGTCTGTCTGATCGTTTGACCTTTCCCTTCAGCTAATCAACGGATGTTCACCATTTCGTATCCAGCGATTGGATGCCATTCCAGCGAATTTCCGAGTCACCAACGAAATGGTGGAGGATCGATTGGGACCAGGACGAAGCCTTGAAGGAGAGATGCAGGTTGCTATTAATATTAATATGAAAATATGATCATAGGCTCAAATGTAAAATTACATGTACAGTCTCGTCTCGTCTCGTCTTTAGCCATCTTCGCTCCGAAGTTGGGCCGCACCATGAACTGTCTGTCTCCAAATACATCTGTCTTCGGCTGCCCTCATCAGTTGACACATGTTTAGACCAGTCCAAGACCTTATATTCTCCATCCAATTGGCCCTCGGTCTTCCACACGCACGTGCTCCTCTTGTTGTTCCCTGCATAATTTCTTGTACAGTGTGCACAGGTAATTAATCATTTTATTCTTATTATTGTCACTATTATTTTTTTAATAATCCAAGTACCGGTACATTATGATCCACCAGGGATGCATCATCATCAGCATCATCAGCATCAGCATCGTCATTAGCATCATCATCATCATCATCATCATCATCGTCATCATCATCATCATCGTCATCGTCATCGTCGTCGTCGTCGTCATCGTCGTCGTCGTCGTCGTCGTCATCGTCATCATCATCATCATTGGACATTTCATTGTGAGAATTGGTAGACCCATCATTGTAAATTAAAACAGCAATGTGAGTCAGAGGAGCGATTACAGCCAGTTGCCAGACAAAGACTTTTCACGTTTATGAGTGATGTATGAAAATAAATTCCAAAACAGTGAGTTTTAGGTGATTCTTGGAAGAGGAAAAGAGTTCGAACATCGGATATAATAATTGTATGGTCCGTTACTTAGGTGCAGCAACATGGAATGCACGAGAAGCCAAAACAGTTCTCCATCATGTCTCTGTCAATAATTATTTCTGAAGGCCCTATAGTCAATGCATTATTTATATAAAAATTTGTGTTTAAAAATGTGCAATTAAATCTTTAAACAAAAATTAAAAAAAGTGAGTACTGTGTTGTAGGCTTATATATAATTATACTTAGGCTAGGCCTATGATCCAAATCATTGAATAATTGCCATGTAGCCTATAGCCACGTTGGCTTGCACGTTATACGACAACACTCGTAGTAGACCATAATTCAATTTTCCTATACATCGCCTGCATCCTTATTACAACTTGACCTAATTTGAAAACTGCCTTTCGTTCTAAATTGAAAACATGTCTCTTTTAGTCTGCTTATTGATGGCATTGTTAGGCTACCTTTTTGCTAGTCCTGTAAAAAAGGCTGTAAACATCATCTGTTCTTTTAATTTTATATAGGCCTATGGTCGAATAAGTATACTGTAAGCTTAGCTTTTGTGTTTTTTCAGGATGGTCGAATATTCTTAATTTCGTTTCCAGATCTTCTGGAACCTGCAATAATCTGCTTAGCTGAAGCAGGTAGGTTTATAACATGTCTCTCCTCAACCAAAACCTATGAAAACTCTTTGTTTTGTTTTCGGCGTATAGGCCCAGTTATGTTGCGCCAAGATTCTATTTGTGGGACAAAAATCCTGCGATTATCTCTCTTTTGACTTTCGAAAATAGGATGATTACAAAGTACTGAACGTTTGGCCGAATTGGCAGCTAATTTCACAAACTCAACAATAGGTAGTAATAACTGCAGGCGGCATTTAATCTTACGCATCCCAAAAACACTTTTGTAGTCTGCACTATTCGAAAATTGCATTGGGCTTGAGAAATAAGTGTGCCAGTTTATTTACACACACACACACACACACACACACACACAAAACACAAACACAAACACACACACACACACACACAAACAAACAAACACAAACACACTTAAGCCTGCATCAATGGTGGTGAATATCGTCTGTTTTTTTGTTCAGATGCGAGTCGAAGTAATCAGAGGAGACCGAAAGGAAAGCTTCCACCGAGGTTCATCTGCGCTCCAATGGTCTTGCTCTATTCCACGAGAGGTCAGTCTGTCATCATCGCCAAAAACCATCGTCATCGTCATCGTCGTCATCGTCATTACACCGAACGACCACCATGACTCCTTAAGTGCTGTTAGCAATGACACCGCCACCAACTAAAATAAATACGTTGTTGTCATCATCATCATGGTCATCATTATCATAGTCGTTGTCATCCCTACCTACCAACAACAACAACAACAACAACAATAAAAGTCACATCGTCATCATCATCGTCACCACCGCCATCGTAATCATCAATAACATCGTTCTCCTTTATTTCGACTAAATGCTGCTGTTCTCCCCTCAGCTGCACAAGCTGAGCATATTGTTGTTCCACTCTCACTTGTAGGCGACCAACCTGCAATCATCCCTTTGGCGATCCAACTGAACGAAGCTCAGACCCCAGTCGGTGGTGAGCCCCTCATCTTTACGAAACGCGACGACATCGGGACCTACTCTGACTGGATGGTGGCGAAGATGTGGGTCCGCGTGGCCGCCACGAATACCCTCATCATCGGAGCGAACATCTCGATGCGTCTCATGATGGAGCCCGTTGCACTGGCTCTCCTCCGCAATCTACCCGCCGTTCATCCAGTCCACAAGCTGCTCATACAACACCTCAAGGACATCGTCGCCATCAACGCCGTCTACCGACAACACGTTCTGCCGATGGATGGCGCTCTGGCGGAGGTTCTTGCCATCACGAAAGGAGTTCATCTGCAGTACATGGCGAAACTCATCTCGGAGACGAAGATACTCGGATCGTTCGACGGGGAGAAGACTTTCCGTCGACTGAAGTTACTCACTGACGATGACATCCTGCCAGGTATGAATTCTATTATGATTAGAACCTTGGGAGTCAAGTGACTACTGTAACAGCCGTCTGTGTACTGCAATTATAGGACTAGACACGGGTCGTACTTTTTTGTTATTTTTTTTAACCAGGAGGGATTGCAGCTTTTTACAGGACAGTTTTCACAAGATGAAACTGTTTTGGAGCCTACATTTAAGTAGGAATTTTTTCCCAAGTTGAAATAACTTCACTTTAACTAAAGCTGAATCTCTGAACTTTTGAGTTTATTTCTATTTGAGTAGTCGTTTGAAACTGATGACGATAATGACGATGCTAATGCTGATGACGAGGATGATGACGATGATGATAATGACGATGCTGCTGCTGATGATGATAATGACGATGATGATAATGACGATGCTGCTGCTGACGATGATGACAATGACGATGCTGCTGCTGCTGATGATGACGATACTGCTGCTGCTGATGCTGCTGCTGCTGCTGCTGCTGCTGATGATGATGTTTTGGTGGTTGTGGTGGTGGTGGCGGTGATGATAGTGGTAGTGGTGATGATGATCATGACAACGAGGACGACAGTGATGATGATGGCGACGATGATGTTGAATTGACGCCACATTGCATTCGAACAGCAGTAGGATTAAACTATATATATCAGAGATGAGCATGTGTCTAATTAAATTTTAGGTTACTGGCTGCGAGATGACCTCCTGCGTCACTGGTCGGCCATTAAAGACTTCGTGGCTGAGATCATCGCCGTCTACTACAAATCAGATTCGGATGTTTCGTCTGATACAGAACTCGGAAGCTTCATCGAGGACCTGCGTCAGGATGGCGGACTGCCATCAGTCGTAAGTGGTCTAACCATGACTCTGATTTGATGACGATGACGAGGTACAAGAAGAACGACAATTATATGACGTTGGCCGTGACGTTGACGCTTCCAATGACGATGACGTTGACCATGACGTTGACGCTTACAATGACGATGACGTTGACCATGTTATTGACGCTTCCAATGACGTTCACCATGACGTTGACGCTTCCAATGACGTTGACCATGACGTTGATGCTTCCAGTGACGTTGACCATGACGTTGACGCTTCCAATGACGATGATAGTGATGACACTGAAGGAGACGACAATGAAAAAGGACTGCTTGCTGTGTTTTGTTTTGCCAATTAGCCTATAATTATGCTATTCGTTCGTACTCACATTTTGACATCATGTAGTCTATACGTGCAGAACGCGCTTATAGCGGTTATTTTAAGAGGTGCTATCTGTATTAATGTTCTGTGTCACCACATTGCATTCGAACAACAGACAATTGATAATGTGGTAGTAAACGAAACTGAAACACATTTCTTGTAGACTTCACCTGAGACGATCGATGAATTGGTTCAATTCATCGCTGCCGTCATTTTCATGTAAGTCTCTCTTTCTTATAATTTATTATGTACTCTCAAAAGCAAAATGTCAACTTACAGCTGAAATAATTTTGGTAATTCTTTACTGTACTAGATTGAATTGTATTGTATTGTATTGTATATTTGTTCATCGATTAGCGCTATATATAGTTAGTGCCAATCGAACTACAAAACCATGTCGATGAAGAGCTTGTGATTTGAACATGCTACAGAAAAATACATAGCGATAGCAGATAATCATGTAAACACGCATGGTTTATAATGTATAATTGTAGGCCTATATGCCATCGCCGTTGTATATTAATTTGTAGGCCTATAGATCTTATGTGAACCTATAATAATTATTAGGTTATGTTAGGCCTAAATTGCGCTTGTTAAGAATATCATAGACAAACTATAGGTCTATATTACAGACACTTAGTTATAGACCTATAGTTTATCTGGGATATTCTTAACAAGCGCAATTTGAGCTTGAAGAACCAAGCAGAGCCATACTTAATGTTATAGAGTCTCTGTAACATTAAGTATGGCTCTGCCTGGTTCTTCAACCTTCTATAATATAGAATTAAAGGCGGTCATGGTTAAGTTTACAAGATAAAGACCATTGGGAATAAGTGGCGCTATAGATGTCGTATATAGTATTATAACATATAATAATGTTAGTGTGGCCATCTGTATAGGTGCACCTCCCACCAGGCGGCCACCAGCCGAGGTCTGCTGGACACATTCGCCTACTGCCCCAACTCCCCTCCGTGCATGATGAGACCCCCGCCTACGACGAGACATCCGAAGGGTTAC
Organism: Lumbricus terrestris; assembly: GCA_949752735.1. Lineage (NCBI taxonomy): Eukaryota > Metazoa > Annelida > Clitellata > Crassiclitellata > Lumbricidae > Lumbricus > Lumbricus terrestris. The sequence continues at coordinate 35,002,180 of OX457037.1, read as the reverse complement.
ACGGAACAAGAGATGAAGGACATGCTACCCAACCCAGATCACGTCGAACGGTTCATCGGATTCGTCATGCTACTGTTCGGAGGATACAAACCAGCTGAGGTATCTATATGGACCCGCTGCTGGTCATCGTCATCATCGTCGTCGTCGTCGTTATGGTTGTCGTCGTCATCATCGTCGTCGTCGTCCTCATCATCATCATCATCATCATCATCATCATCATCATCATCATCATCATCATCATCATCATCATCATCATCATCGTCATCACCACCACATCACATAATTAACATCATCATCACCACCAAATAATCAACATCATCATCATCATCGTCGTCGTCGTCGTCTTCGTAATCGACATACAGGCCTACATGCATCGGGGTCTACCCATTATATGCCGTTTTCTTGGGTTAACTTTATGTGATTTTTGGATCAAACTCATTGTTCCCGTATGTATGTATAATAATAACAGAATAAAAAAATTATAAGCTTAGTGTTTATGCATTGTGTTTTATCGCTGTGAATTGCAGTTGCCTTTGTTTCTTGGCGTCATTAAAGAAATTGAATCGAATCGAAATTAATGTGACTTGTCTTATGTAAACTGTTTCCCTTAAATTCATACCACCATCAGTAACGTGTTTGATGATAAAGGTTTTCATAACTAACTTTAGTTGGCCTTTATTTGGTCGAGAATCATATACGGTAGCCTAAACCACCGTGTAGCGACCCTCAGCAAGTCCTTCACTCGCAATGGATCATGCGCCTCAGCGTAAAAATCAGATTCAGTGTCCGCGCTGTAGTCGGGAGTGCCTCTGCGTAGTAATCTTGAGGGGCGCTATAACAAGTGCTCATACATACGTACATTCATTATGTTTTCTTCTGCAGGTTCCCCTCGGAAGTTATCCAGATCGATACTTTACGGAAGCACCATGTCTGGTCGCCATCGACAACTTCCGTCGTCGACTTCGTCAGGTCTCGGAGGACATTCGTCTGCGAAACGCAAACATCGACTGTCCCTTCGAGTACCTTCTACCGAACAAGGTCCACCAGTGGTTCACTGTCTGAACCAAACAACGATGACAATCCATCTTCCATCTTTATTATCTTAAGAACCATAACTTTGCCGTAACGTATATAATAACGGCGTTTTGCAAACAATATGTAGTAGAGGCAAACTCACTGCACCGCCGACTTAATTTGAGCTTAGGCACAGCGACGACACAAATAACACACCATCGCGGGTTGCGTGTTATAATCGAGTGCGTACTATATAAGCTGAAAAAGACTCCAAGGCTTGATAGAATATCTGCAACAGCTTCATAACACTTCGCTGACTTTGCTAATATATTGCTTGCCGTGTGGGTAAATGCAGCAACGATATTGCAGGGCAAATTATTGCCCTTAACTCGAATCTTTATATTTGTATAGATTAGGGCCCTCTTTGCATTTTTGTGATATTAGGCATCATTTCACCAATGTTGTCCTTAACTTTGAATAGTTGAATCATTTTTAGATTTGTAAACGACACAGTGTTTTAAGCTTTCAATGTTATTTTGATAACAGTCTAACCTTTACTGACCAATGACGATGGACTTATTCGTATTTAGCATTTCAGCGCGCATTTAACTCCGTAAACTTAATTGTGAAATATTAAGCTTATTATAATACTTGAAGTTTGCAGATAATTTTGAGACAAATGTCTGTAATATGTGTATGATATTTTTTGCTACTGCAGTTTGTGTGATGAAGAGATATTATTATTTGCTGCTTGGATCATTATAACAAATGAAACGACCACCTTGAATTGTTTCTGTTCTTCCTTTGTTGGGCCTCCAGGCAGCATGAGAATTGTAGAAAAATTACTGGGGGTCAGATGTTGATTTATGTGGACTTGGGTTGTGCAATGAGGACTTCACTCAGGGTGAGAATTACGGGGGATTTGGGGTTTCAACTCCCCAATCGTTTTTAGGGCTTCATAGCAAAGTCTGGTTTTCACATCCTAATTCCAAGTGGATCAGAGTCCAACATCCTCCCACCCCCCCCCCGTGTTTCCCCACAATCCTCACACTGACTTTACTATATGGCGTCCTAAGAAAGACTATGAATCCCAACACCCCAACCCCCGGAAATTCTCACCCTGCCTCCAGGCAATAGCCAATTAGTTCAATAACCCATAAAACAACCTGTCTAGCTTAGTTTATCAACCTGAGTGACTATTAAACCTAATCGCTTTGACGATCATTCTTCACCCTAATTTCTTTGGGTAGCCTATCTTTTAAGTGAAGAGCGTTGTCGTTTGCACAACTCTAGGTTACCAACCGAGCCATATGATATCCAACTCAGCACCACGCCTTTGGAATGATCTGCCTGCTGAGTTCCGATCCTTTTCAGTTCCTCCTCCATCATTACTAATCACACACCATCATCTTCCTCAGGCTCCTCTATCCATCACACCTCGGGCTTTTCATTCGAAACCAAAGACGCTGCTTTTCAAGAACTCTTACCCTGTCTCAGCTGATCCTCCACCCTCCAATCGTTCGACGTGATCTGGGTTGGGCAGCATGTCCTTCATCTCTTGTTCCGGCTCAGACGACACCCACCTTAGTAGCTGTTCCACCCCTCTGATCCTACGATAACTCGACCCGGACCACCATGGACTACTCTTACGGACAGCCCTTTTGACTCAACGAAGCGCTCGTGAATAAGCCGGTGCCCCGCGCCTGGCTTTCGAGTGGCGCTTTAGCCAACTGTTCAAAATGCGCTAATTTTTTAGTTTCAGCCACCATTGACATGATATAAATGTGAAAATAAAACAACCAATTTTTGCTTTCAATATTAATTAATTGTTCAGAGAATTGTTTAGGCAGACCAGTTTGTTTCGGCCTACACTGGTCGGTTCAAGAGATAGCCTACCCTTGTTAAATTAACATTTCATTTTAATCGGATCTAATTAACGAGTACGATTAATGCGTAAAAACTTTTTATTGCAAATTTTTAACGCGTTAATCGCATGCGTTAATCGCGATTAATCAACAGTCCTACTAATATTAAAATCGTTTAAGTTTTCGCCTACGACGCCCTTCAGAGCGAAATTTGGACTGGGAAGTAGAAATTAAAAAATGAGAGAAACTGATGGAATTCTGCAAAGACAAAGACTAGTAGTGACTAACACATGATTTCGACAAGAAAAAAGACGAAGGTATACGTGGAATCACTAGGGGACATTGAAAGAGTCGAGGACAGGATGATCTTAGTGACAATACGGGGATACCCATGCAGTGAACATAACAATTGTACAAGTGTAGGCTATATGTCTACCGGTACATCAACACATGATGAAGAGGAGGTGGATGTCATGTACGAAAAAATAACGAAATGCCTTGAACACATCAAAGGGACGGATTATGTGGTAGTAATGGGAGACTGGAACGCAGTAGTAGGGGAAGGGGAACAAGAGGGGATAATAGAGAAATTTGGACTGGGAAGTAGAAATTAAAGATGAGAGAAACTGATGGAACTCTGCAAAAGACAAAGACTAGTAGTGACTAACACATGATTTCAACAAGAAAAAGACGAAGGTATACGTCAGCTGTTCCCAACCCGTGGCCCGCGGGCCAAAAGTGGCCCGCCAGGTCTCAGAAAATGGCCCTCATCTCTGAAAGAATTATCAAAAATATATGAAAAAATTAACAATTTGAACAGTATAGAACACATTATTATTTTCTATTACAAGTTATTTTTATTTTAACGTCGATAAATAACATAAAACATTATATTTTGAATCAATTATAACAATAATTTTATATGCTTTTAGTTAATACAATTTTAACCTTGTGGCCCCCTAATGTCCTTCAACTAAAAAAAAGTGGCCCTCGTGTCCTCGAACTTAGAAAAAGTGGCCCTCAAGTCAAAAAAGGTTGGGAACCACTGGTATACGTGGAAATCACTAGAGGACAGATCTGGATCAACACACGAGCAGGGAGCCAGTCGATTTAAGCTGCATCATAAACGTTGGAATTTTGTTTGCAACGTGACGCAATGATTACGTCACCGCGCGCCATTGTTCGATCCGCGGCGCTGTCGATCGCAGACGGGTAATAATTATTACTTTCATTAATTAATTTTATATTTAGTAATTAAATATTGTAACCCGAGCTATGGTGGACATGCCGAAATGTGAATCGGTGTTCGTAGAAGACGGACGCATCCGACGACAGCTTTTGAAATTCCAGAATCTGCATGCTGACTTTCATCGATGTTCTTCTGATTTCTGCTCCATCTGCAACTCTTCTTCTGCCATCGAATGCCTTTCGTCTATCGTGGACATCAGGTCAACCCAGATAATTACAGGACATTGAATTTTATCGAAATTTGGGCATAATTATTGAATCGGGGACCGACGTGTCGGTTAGGTTAGGTCATATTATAGGCGTCGTGCGGGTCGGTTATGGCTGAGGTTAGGCGTCGTGAGTGTCCGCTATAGGTTCAGGTTAAGCGTCGCGATATTCGGCTAGGTTCAGGTTAGGCGTCGCGATATTCGGCTAGGTTCAGGTTAGGCGTCGCGATATTCGGTTAGATTCCGGTTAGGCGTCGCGATATTCGGTTAGGTTCAGGTTAGGCGTCGCAATATTCGGTTAGGTTCAGGTTAGGCGTCGCGATATTCGGTTAGGTTCAGGTTAGGCGTCGCGATATTCGGTTAGGTTCAGGTTAGGCGTCGCGATATTCGGTTAGGTTCAGGTTAGGCGTCGCGATATTCGGTTAGGTTCAGGTTAGGCGTCGCAATATTCGGTTAGGTTCAGGTTAGGCGTCGCGATATTCGGTTAGGTTCAGATTAGGCGTCGCGATATTCGGTTAGATTCCGGTTAGGCGTCGCGATATTCGGTTAGATTCCGGTTAGGCGTCGCGATATTCGGTTAGGTTCAGGTTAGGCGTCGCAATATTCGGTTAGATTCCGGTTAAGCGTCGCGATATTCGGTTAGATTCCGGTTAAGCGTCGCGATATTCGGTTAGGTTCAGGTTAGGCGTCGCGATATTCGGTTAGATTCAGGTTAGGCATCGCGATATTCGGTTAGATTCAGGTTAGGCGTCACGATGTTCGGTTAGATTCCGGTTTGGCGTCGCGATATTCGGCTAGGTTCAGGTTAGGCGTCGCGATATTCGGTTAGATTGCGGTTAGGCGTCGCGATATTCGTTTAGGTTCAGGTTAGGCGTCGCGATATTCGGTTAGGTTCAGGTTAGGCGTCGCGATATTCGGTTAGGTTCAGATTAGGCGTCGCGATATTCGGTTAGATTCCGGTTAGGCGTCGCGATATTCGGTTAGATTCCGGTTAGGCGTCGCGATATTCGGTTAGGTTCAGGTTAGGCGTCGCAATATTCGGTTAGATTCCGGTTAAGCGTCGCGATATTCGGTTAGGTTCAGGTTAGGCGTCGCGATATTCGGTTATATTCCGGTTAAGCGTCGCGATATTCGGTTAGATTCCGGTTAGGCGTCGCGATATTCGGTTAGGTTCAGGTTAGGCGTCGCGATATTCGGTTAGGTTCAGGTTAAACGTCGCGATATTCGGTTAGATTCCGGTTAGGCGTCGCGATATTCGGTTAGGTTCCGGTTAGGCGTCGCGATATTCGGTTAGGTTCAGGTTAGGCGTCGCGATATTCGGTTAGATTCCGGTTAAGCGTCGCAATATTCGGTTAGATTCCGGTTAAGCATCGCGATATTCGGTTAGATTCCGGTTAAGCGTCGCGATATTCGGTTAGATTCCGGTTAAGCGTCGCGATATTCGGTTAGATTCCGGTTAAGCGTCGCGATATTCGGTTAGATTCCAGTTAAGCGTCGCGATATTCGGTTAGATTCCGGTTAGGCGTCGCGATATTCGGTTAGGTTCAGGTTAGGCGTCGCGATATTCGGTTAGGTTCAGGTTAGGCGTCGCAATATTCGGTTAGGTTCAGGTTAGGCGTCGCGATATTCGGCTAGGTTCAGGTTAGGCGTCGCGATATTCGGTTAGATTCCGGTTAGGCGTCGCGATATTCGGTTAGGTTCAGGTTAGGCGTCGCAATATTCGGTTAGGTTCAGGTTAGGCGTCGCGATATTCGGTTAGGTTCAGGTTAGGCGTCGCGATATTCGGTTAGGTTCAGGTTAGGCGTCGCGATATTCGGTTAGGTTCAGGTTAGGCGTCGCGATATTCGGTTAGGTTCAGGTTAGGCGTCGCAATATTCGGTTAGGTTCAGGTTAGGCGTCGCGATATTCGTTTAGGTTCAGGTTAGGCGTCGCGATATTCGGTTAGGTTCAGGTTAGGCGTCGCGATATTCGGTTAGGTTCAGATTAGGCGTCGCGATATTCGGTTAGATTCCGGTTAGGCGTCGCGATATTCGGTTAGATTCCGGTTAGGCGTCGCGATATTCGGTTAGGTTCAGGTTAGGCGTCGCAATATTCGGTTAGATTCCGGTTAAGCGTCGCGATATTCGGTTAGATTCCGGTTAAGCGTCGCGATATTCGGTTAGGTTCAGGTTAGGCGTCGCGATATTCGGTTAGATTCAGGTTAGGCATCGCGATATTCGGTTAGATTCAGGTTAGGCGTCACGATGTTCGGTTAGATTCCGGTTTGGCGTCGCGATATTCGGCTAGGTTCAGGTTAGGCGTCGCGATATTCGGTTAGATTGCGGTTAGGCGTCGCGATATTCGTTTAGGTTCAGGTTAGGCGTCGCGATATTCGGTTAGGTTCAGGTTAGGCGTCGCGATATTCGGTTAGGTTCAGATTAGGCGTCGCGATATTCGGTTAGATTCCGGTTAGGCGTCGCGATATTCGGTTAGATTCCGGTTAGGCGTCGCGATATTCGGTTAGGTTCAGGTTAGGCGTCGCAATATTCGGTTAGATTCCGGTTAAGCGTCGCGATATTCGGTTAGGTTCAGGTTAGGCGTCGCGATATTCGGTTATATTCCGGTTAAGCGTCGCGATATTCGGTTAGATTCCGGTTAGGCGTCGCGATATTCGGTTAGGTTCAGGTTAGGCGTCGCGATATTCGGTTAGGTTCAGGTTAAACGTCGCGATATTCGGTTAGATTCCGGTTAGGCGTCGCGATATTCGGTTAGGTTCCGGTTAGGCGTCGCGATATTCGGTTAGGTTCAGGTTAGGCGTCGCGATATTCGGTTAGATTCCGGTTAAGCGTCGCAATATTCGGTTAGATTCCGGTTAAGCATCGCGATATTCGGTTAGATTCCGGTTAAGCGTCGCGATATTCGGTTAGATTCCGGTTAAGCGTCGCGATATTCGGTTAGATTCCGGTTAAGCGTCGCGATATTCGGTTAGATTCCAGTTAAGCGTCGCGATATTCGGTTAGATTCCGGTTAGGCGTCGCGATATTCGGTTAGGTTCAGGTTAGGCGTCGCGATATTCGGTTAGGTTCAGGTTAGGCGTCGCGATATTCGGTTAGATTCCGGTTAGGCGTCGCGATATTCGGTTAGGTTCAGGTTAGGCGTCGCAATATTCGGTTAGGTTCAGGTTAGGCGTCGCGATATTCGGTTAGGTTCAGGTTAGGCGTCGCGATATTCGGTTAGGTTCAGGTTAGGCGTCGCGATATTCGGTTAGGTTCAGGTTAGGCGTCGCGATATTCGGTTAGGTTCAGGTTAGGCGTCGCAATATTCGGTTAGGTTCAGGTTAGGCGTCGCGATATTCGTTTAGGTTCAGGTTAGGCGTCGCGATATTCGGTTAGGTTCAGGTTAGGCGTCGCGATATTCGGTTAGGTTCAGATTAGGCGTCGCGATATTCGGTTAGATTCCGGTTAGGCGTCGCGATATTCGGTTAGATTCCGGTTAGGCGTCGCGATATTCGGTTAGGTTCAGGTTAGGCGTCGCAATATTCGGTTAGATTCCGGTTAAGCGTCGCGATATTCGGTTAGATTCCGGTTAAGCGTCGCGATATTCGGTTAGGTTCAGGTTAGGCGTCGCGATATTCGGTTAGATTCAGGTTAGGCATCGCGATATTCGGTTAGATTCAGGTTAGGCGTCACGATGTTCGGTTAGATTCCGGTTTGGCGTCGCGATATTCGGCTAGGTTCAGGTTAGGCGTCGCGATATTCGGTTAGATTGCGGTTAGGCGTCGCGATATTCGTTTAGGTTCAGGTTAGGCGTCGCGATATTCGGTTAGGTTCAGGTTAGGCGTCGCGATATTCGGTTAGGTTCAGATTAGGCGTCGCGATATTCGGTTAGATTCCGGTTAGGCGTCGCGATATTCGGTTAGATTCCGGTTAGGCGTCGCGATATTCGGTTAGGTTCAGGTTAGGCGTCGCAATATTCGGTTAGATTCCGGTTAAGCGTCGCGATATTCGGTTAGGTTCAGGTTAGGCGTCGCGATATTCGGTTATATTCCGGTTAAGCGTCGCGATATTCGGTTAGATTCCGGTTAGGCGTCGCGATATTCGGTTAGGTTCAGGTTAGGCGTCGCGATATTCGGTTAGGTTCAGGTTAAACGTCGCGATATTCGGTTAGATTCCGGTTAGGCGTCGCGATATTCGGTTAGGTTCCGGTTAGGCGTCGCGATATTCGGTTAGGTTCAGGTTAGGCGTCGCGATATTCGGTTAGATTCCGGTTAAGCGTCGCAATATTCGGTTAGATTCCGGTTAAGCATCGCGATATTCGGTTAGATTCCGGTTAAGCGTCGCGATATTCGGTTAGATTCCGGTTAAGCGTCGCGATATTCGGTTAGATTCCGGTTAAGCGTCGCGATATTCGGTTAGATTCCAGTTAAGCGTCGCGATATTCGGTTAGATTCCGGTTAGGCGTCGCGATATTCGGTTAGGTTCAGGTTAGGCGTCGCGATATTCGGTTAGGTTCAGGTTAGGCGTCGCGATATTCGGTTAGATTCCGGTTAGGCGTCGCGATATTCGGTTAGGTTCAGGTTAGGCGTCGCGATATTCGGTTAGGTTCAGGTTAGGCGTCGCGATATTCGGTTAGATTCCGGTTAGGCGTCGCGATATTCGGTTAGGTTCAGGTTAGGCGTCGCGATATTCGGTTAGGTTCAGGTTATGCGTCGCGATATTCGGTTAGGTTCAGGTTAGGCGTCGCGATATTCGGTTAGGTTCAGGTTAGGCGTCGCGATATTCGGTTAGATTCCGGTTAGGCGTCGCGATATTCGGTTAGATTCCGGTTTAGCGTCGCGATATTCGGTTAGGTTCAGGTTAGGCGTCGCGATATTCGGTTAGGTTCAGGTTAGGCGTCGCGATATTCGGTTAGGT
>OX457037.1:34887955-34987955 GCA_949752735.1 Lumbricus terrestris | reverse complement strand
TGACCTTTTTCATTTCTTTTTAGTCATTTGTTCGAAATCTTTGGAAATGGTCCTTTTACATAACCCGCCAAACTGTCTGTCAAACCTCGTGCGTATTTGGGGGGGGGGCTAAAGGGCTAAAGGGAGTAAATCGTGCAAATATATTATTTTTACATGGGTAAAAAAAGGATCGCCTTTTTTAGGGGGGCTTAGCCCCCCTAACTCCCCCTAGCGCCGCTCCTGGAGGGCACCCGGCAGTGAACGCAAAAAAGAAGAAGAAGAAGTCAGCGAGTTCTATACCATACAGCAATGCGGCAGCAGCGGCACGATTGAAATGCATTTCAAAGTCATAACAAAACTGGTCGGCGGTGTTTGTCCAGATAGGCGATTTTAAGAGCGCCGTCAGAAAATCGTAATAGTAATCTCGAGACTTCTACAGCTCCCACAAAAGCCAAGTCGCGAGAACCAGCTTATTCACAGGCGCTTAATCAAAACAAAATCGATAGGCAGCGGATCAAGTCCGGAGAGTCAGGCAGGTATACATATAGGCTATAGATGGACGCCTAAGGTGGGTGATGTTTAGAGTTGAAATGACGAGGGATGCGAGGAGAAGTGGAAGAATCAGGATAGGATTTGTGAAAGAGCAATGTTTTCAGTTTTGAGTGAAATACCTGTGGGGTCATAGCGATCGAGAGGCAAAATGGCAATTAAGTATATAAGCTATGGTTTATTCTGGTCGAATTAGACAACGAGACTGCTGCAATGCGGCACGATTCCAAAGCAATTTTAAGTAGGCCTAAAGCAAATTGGTAGTTTTTTTATTTTTAGAGTGCCGCCAGAAAATCGCGAGTAGTGGGGTTGGATAATATAGTAGGAAACTCTTCTTGAGGAGCAACTCAGATATTTTCTGCCCAAGCAAATTAAGTCTGCCGAAATAGTTATCGAGAATGCTGCGCTGTGGCACGATTCCAATGCATTTACAAGTCGAACAAACTGGTCGGTGTTTGGCCAGTTTGAGTGATTTTTAGATCACCGCAAGAAAATCGCTAGTAAAGATGCGCATTGGTTTCTGGGGCTCTGCCCCGACCCCGCTGTGGATCTCGAGCTTGCGACGTTTTCCCCAGACCCATATTATAGTCGGTTAGTCGGTAGGGCCGGTAGGCCTTTGGCCCTCGCGCCTTAGGCGCTTGCATTATGAGCACACTCAAGGGATTCTAGTTGACGAAAACCAATGACAGGAGAATTATCCAATCGCGCAAACCAAAATAGGCATGCGAACGTGTTTATGTTGCGCCTCAATAAATGCCTCACTGCTAATTTAGCCATTTTGAAACTATTTCCAGCACCTGAAAGCACATAAAGTGTAGAAATAATAATTGTTTTTTTAATTTTGCAAAGGTTCAATGGGATTATGGGAGGCATAAAAAATACACTACCGTATGAAAATTGAGGTGCTAAATAAACGCGTTCACCAGCTTATTAATAATTGCGGTGCTCTTGTATTAAGAATCGTCGTTGGTTGTAGTGCTGCATTGTGGGATTTATGTTGAGGCGAAGTCAGTGTTATGGGGACGAAATCTTTCATTCAGACGATGTTAGATTTGCATTTCTTTGCAGTCGTCACCTGACAAATAAATAATATCTGGATTAGTAATTTCTTCGTTTGCGCCATCGGGTAATTTTGCTGTCGTTGGTTTTCGTCCGTTGACGTTTCAGTGTTTTGAAGGAGGTGCCTGCCCGCAATGTCTCCGTTAGCGTCTATGAAGCAGAAGAAGAAGCGAATCCGAGCGGTTCAGCAGAAGTTACGGGTCTTTCGAGCAAAGGAACCACTCCTCAGCGTCCTCATGTGGGGCGTCAACTACTCGGTAAGTACAGTTTATCGGCGCTGCTGGATTAGGATTAGGATTAGGATTTGTTCTGTGCATTTGGCTAAATTGGAGTAAATCGTGTCTCATCAAGGAGGTGGGGCTGAGATGTTGACGCTTTAACTTGCAATTGTGTGTATGTGTGTGTGTGTGTGTGTGTGTGTGTGTTTGTTTGTGTTTAAGGCTTCTGAAGTTAACGAGTAATAATCGATTAATCGCTAATTAATTTTTCGGTTAGATATATGTTTATTGTTTGACGATTGATAGAAGACCCCTGTTATATTTGGTCCATGTGATCCGAAGCGGCCTTCCTTTAGTGTTACGCCTACAATCTGGACTCTACCACAATTCTTCCTAGCCAAACTTAAAACTGTTCTTTTTGGGCTCGCCGAAGTCTCTGAGTAGTTTTGTTAAAATGCCGTGTATAAATATATGCGATTACATTTACATTACATTTACATAAATTATCTGGTAAAAGTCCAGAACTGCTCGGTAGCAAGTAAACACCTACGGCGATCGATAGCCCAATGTTTCCCAACCTTGTGACCTACCTCGATCGATAACCCAATGTTTATGTAAAAGTTAGTAAGTCAGTCATTGATCAGGAAAAATAATTTCTTTGTTGAAGAAGAATGCAGATTACAGAAGACATAAATCTTAACTAGGTATACTAGCAGAACAGACAGCCTGCAATACACGGCGCTATTAGCAACCTACAAAGCATGTCCGCCCATCGGGGGCTCGAACTCGTTGCCTCTCGCTCTCTATGCCAGCGTGTCATCCATTGCGCTACCCCCGAATATTGTCTGGAATATTTCAAGAATATATTCAGACTAATATTATAGTCTCCGAGGGCGAATTTTCTGAAGCAGATCCCCGGGGGAGTAGGCCTTCCTGTGGCGGTATAGTCTCCAAGGGGGAGGATTTAAGAGGCAACCCTGTCACGTGACACAGGCACTATCCATAGGTAGATTTTGCTGTGCATGTATTATTTAGCTTATTTAAGCATATTAATATTTATGAAAATATACCTTTTCATGGTATTTTGACAACTAGCTGACTTGCTTACTTTCGCGGAAACATTGGGCTATCGATCGCCGTAGGCAAGAGGGCTCGCGGAAACATTGGACTATCTATCGCTGTAAGTGAGACCGCTCTATTCTGCACTTATCTGTGGCGACCATATTGTTTACTTGCTACCGAGCCATCCTAGACCTCTACTATTTATCGAATGAATGAGTGAACGAAATATTCGATAAGGTGCCCCACTATTGTGACCCTAGTGATTAATAAATCCTGTACGGTTTACGTATAAATATTTCTCCCTACTGAAAACGTAACTAAACTATGGCAGACATGTTGTATTGAAGGCTATATGTTGCGAGTTGTGCTTGGTGATTGATTCCTTGAAATATACACACTTACACAGGCTATCAATGCATAGAGGGGTGTGTTTGATATGGCCTATCATGTTGTCATGATCAGGGTTGATTAGCAGCATGACGGTCAGGTTAGGCATCGTTGTTAGACATCATGAGGGTTGGTTAAAGTTCTGTTAGGGTTAGAGTTATGCTAAGTTTTGTATTGCCAAGTTTTGTAATGACAACACTTGGTTAGACCTTTTGTTAGGCGTCCTGACAGTCAATTTTATGTTTGTCATATTGTCTAATGATGACACTCACGTTAACCTTCACCATATTTGCACCCCCTGACACTGTTTCATACTTTGGACATGCGGGTTAGGTAAGGTTAGGCATCGTTGAGGGTCAGTTAGAGTCAGGTTTAGGTTTAAGTTATTCCAATTCGGAATTCACTCTGTTTCTCTTTGTTTAAATGTAAACTTAAAAATCTACTGATGGAAGCTGCTAAGCTTCTTAATATCATATACGAATCATCCAAGCCTTGCATTCCTTCATTTTTACTGTTTTGCTTATGCTTGATCCTGATGTACAGAGTTGTTGGATGGATGATGTTGGAAAATATGACATGAAATTAAGTCATTACGTTAAGATGTAGTTAAAAAGGTTCTCTCCCTTTGCTTTTTGTGAGCAGTCACTGAGCACCAATATTCTTCGAGTGGGAAAAGATGTTTTGTTATTGTTACACGAGGCAATAAAAACCGTGGTTAATGGTTATGATTTATAGTTATACGCAAAGACCTGTTTGGGGATATTTAGGAAAACAGAACTGCACTTTTATGTCTTACTGTTCTGGAGACTAAGGAGGAAGACATCTTAAGGACTGGAAAAGCATTCTAGAACCATTTGTGACTTTATGTTTGCATGCTTTTTCTATGAACGACTTTTTGATATATGTGATTGCAGACATGTGCTAAATTAATTATTGAAATTATTTTGTGGTGATTCCTGATGCTTGGGGTAATTGACGCATTGATACTAAAGACCAGTGTGTACATTATTAATGAGGTCAGCAAATGAGGTCACTTGGCCATTCTGTCAATGTCACGCTCTTATTGGTTCAAAAACTCTAAAACTACTTAGTAAAGCAGTTTTCAAATTTAGATGGTTCTAACAGAATAATTTAATAGCATAGTTACTTTCTGTGTCCTTTCAATGGAAGTATTCTTTTCGAGGAGAGGCAAGAACGAAAAAAGATGTGAACTTGCTTTGAAATTTGCCGAATACAAAATACTTGTTTCACAGGATCTAAGGTTTACAGTAGCAAAGTCATTTAAAGCGATGTTTTAGCTTGTTCGATTCAATTTGGTGAGCTGATCACAGATCAAGAACCTTCTAAATTAGAGTCGTCATGTCATTATTTTGGTTGTTCCTGATTAAAGTAATTAACAGTCTCCTATTACTTCTGGCTGGCATGGGTACGCTGTTGCTTTCATTAATACATCAATCGCTTTGAAACTAACCTAACATCAAAAGACATTTAATCTGTTCAAAATGTTCCCAGTCAATGAGGAATATGCCGTAATTTAATTATCAGATCTATGCATTTTTGGTTACAAGTACTAGTATCAGGACACCATGCACTAATATAATACGACTGTATTTGAAAGGTTCTTACACACTAACCACCTCAGAGAGACGTGGACATGCACTGTTTGCATTACAAGCCAAATGCTTGACCCATTGGCATTTCCAATGCCTCTGAGAGCTATCTCTGTTTCATAATGTTTATAAACAAAATGAATGCAGTTGGTTTGGAAACTGTATTCTCGGTAAGGTTATGTAACATTTTACGCATTGTTTATTGTGGATGCGACAAATGTGCACTGCGAGTTTAAGTCAACGTCTAAGTACTAGACAATTTTTGCTGACTCTATCAATGAATTGATTGGATTCGCATTTATGCGTGGCAACTAGAATTTCTACTTTTACCATTCAGCCATGCAGTCTAATATTTACTGTGAAATGGTTTATAAAATCCTGATTATAGTAATTTAGATTGTAGAACCCACTTTACCAAGGCATTCTCATTACAAAACTTCATCGGTGTTACTATATGAATACATGATGCTATATTGAAATTCACTTCACGCGAATAAGCTTAAAATGTAATGTTCATCGACTTATGTTGCTTGAGTTATATTATTGACATGCTGTGAGATGTTGTGTTACTTAAGATGTGCTGTATTTAGTGTCTTGATGTATGTGTGTACTGTGTATGCATTTATACATATGTGACCCATCTGACCAAAACCAGGCTATGTTGCAACACACGCTTTTGAGATAATGACCAAAAATGTGATGAACACTCATTTTTTTCAATTTTTGGTTTTTGACAGAAAATGATGGGTAAATTTGTTTTAAACACATTAAAACAACAATTTGTGAAAAAATCAAATTTTTAATTATATTTTAGATGATTTTTAAAGTAGTTATTATTTAAATAATTTAATGATTTTTCCAGAAGTTTTTCACTTTCTTGCCATTAATAGCCATATTCGGCGTAAGGCTAGCATAACAAATGGTTTTAGATGATTTTTAAAGTAGTTATTATTTAAATAATTTAATGATTTTTCCAGAAGTTTTCCACTTTCTTGCCATTAATAGCCATATTCGGCGTAAGGCTAGCATAACAAATGAGGCATCAATTGGTAAAAAACCTAGACTTCCTTCTCCCATATTATGTAATCTAATCTATTTATTTGTTGTGAATTTAATTCAATTCTGAACATGGTAGCTAAAGAATCTTGGAATCCAAAGTTAAAGAAATCCTTAAATGCATTTTTCTTAGATTTGTAATTCGAACGGTTGCACTGTATTTGTGCTCATAACTTTGGACAGGAACATGGTAGAACAATAAGATTTGTGTCATTTTAAGAGACTTTATTCTTTAAAAAGATACGTGACACTCAAATTGTACAAAAATCGACTAAAGCCTGGTTTTGGTCAGATGGGTCACATATATATGCAAGTACACTAGAAACTGTTGATACATGATGCCTGCAATTAAACGTACATGCAAGTATACCTGTTACTCATTATGCAATGTGAGGTGTAATGTGAAACTTAATCTGATACACTGGCTACTGACCACATAAGTTCTGTACATGTATGTCAATGATCATGTCAGTTATCATTCAGCTAGCGCTGTAAATTCAGCAGATTGCATCGTCCTATAATGCATGATTGCTAACTAATTTCAATCGTGCTGGAGTTTCCTGTTGGTACACTTGTTTGTTGAGGTGTCCAGTCAAAAGCGCGCACGCAAAAGCGCGCAGACAAATGCGCGCAGTAACAAAATCGCGCAGACAAATGCGCGCAAATAAGAACACATAGACCCAATAAATTTTACTTTTATTTTATTGAATCAGCATCTAAACATAATGAAAGAGATTGTTAGAAATATAGAAACAGAGCATATAAAGTTATGCTCATTGAAGTTCAAATTCTAGGCTCAACATATCCTATCGTCATTGTTCTTCAACGTAACATTTAATCCTAAAGGCAATGAAATATAGACGAAACGTTCTTAAACGCAATGTAGTAAAGACGAAAATAAGGCGAGTGGATGCCTTTGAGTAGCCGCCGCTGACCACTATCAAAGACTCCGATGAGAAAACATACGAAAGAATAGACTGCGAAAATAAGGCGAACCTTTAAGGAATATACGCCGAAAATCAGCATAACAAGTCGGACATATGGAGAGCCTATGAAACACTTATGATACATTGTTCTTTTTAATTGTTCTCATCATTTCCTTTTTTGCGCGCTTTTTTGCGCGCTTTTGTCAGCGCTCTTTTGGCTGGGAAGGTCCCTGTTGCGCGCTTTGCGCGCAATTGTCTGCGCGCATTTGTCTGCGCGCATTTGTCTGCGCGCTTTTGCGTGCGCGCATTTGTTACGGCGCCGTTTGTTGAACTTGTTCTTCAGTTGTGCCTCAGTCTTTTTTTGTGGTATTTTGTTTTGCACGGTTTCTTGGCGTACATGACTGCTTGACAAAGAATGGTCTTCCTTTTGTGGAGTCAGTCAATGTATGTCCAGAGAGTTTTGTCATCTGCAACTGGGTACTATTTAACTTAGCAGGAGAGGTGTAGTACCCTATATGGGTCGTGATGAAGTAATGTTGACAAATAGATTGATGCACCATTCAATCTATTGACAAATACCTGTTCAAAATGAAATAGCGAGAGGCTCCAGGGAGGACCAGGTCTACCTCATATTCCACCAATGAAGGATTGCTGAACAGTGGCTTTGTCATTCATTTGCTGTGGGTTGCTGTCATCTCTTCACATTATTATGAGAGACTCTGAGCAAATACAGATCTGTTTTATATATCTATCTATCTATGTAATTTATATAGCGCCCCTTCAAGGAATCTACTCAGAGGCGCTCCCGACCCAGGCCCGGTCAAAAAGAAAAGTCTTAAGCAATCCATAGAATGAGCCCGACGTGTTCCGAGGGTGGGAACGCAGGTTAGAGGGAAGGTCATTCCAAACGGAAGGGCCAGTGACCGAAAATGCCCTGCTCTGCAGGGCATTTTCAGGGCAGTGGCAGGGCAGTGGCAGTGCGGGCGTAAGGAACCATAAAGTCACCTCTAGAGGCCGAGCGTAGAGATCGGCGACCTACAGTAGTAGAGGTCAAAGTGAATAACTCACAGAGATAAGGTGGTGCTGTGCCCAAGACACAGCGCCAAGCAAAAGAAGCAACCCTGAAGTGGATGCGTGACTGAACTGGAAGCCAGTGTAAGACATCACGAATGTAATCAGAGATGTGGCCAAACTTAGGGACGCCACCCACCAGGCGAGCAGCCGCCCGCAGAACCCTCTCCAAACAACGCAGACGAACCTGGGGAAGGCCAAAGTAGAGAGAAGAGCAGTAATCCAATCGATTAGCAATAAAGGCGTGAACCAAGGTGGAAGCGGAAGAGGAAGACAGAGAGCGAGACACGATTCGCAACTGACGCAAATGGTAGTAGCAAGAACAAGTCAAGGCCTTAAGATGATCAACAAAGGACAGCTCCTGGTCCAGGATAATACCAAGATTGCGCACAGAGGTGGAAAAGACAAAGGTGGGGAATTCAGAGGCTAGAGACCCTAGATCTAGTTTAGCCAGCTGTTGACGAGTTCCAAGCCAGATATAAGTGTAAGATATATATGTACCCAGCGACTTGAGGGTGTGTCTCATATTCCACCAATGAAGGATAGCTGAACCATGCTACCAGTAGCTGTCATCCTGTCATCACTGGCATGGGTCCAGAGACTCTGAACTTGGCGCTATAATTGTATCCACTCTGGATGAGAATGCATTGTTTGGTCTCCATGTTTTTGCGTAGGCGCGCCTCATGTGATTCTTATAGTTTTCTGGCCATTGTCTTCATTGCTGATGAAATTTCTGTTCGTAATCGCATTTAACATCATGTCTATAGGAGCCTATCAGAGCACACACCTCTCATTAGTTTTCTCTTGAAATGGTTGTATATGATTTCCTAATTGCAATTCTTTGATGTATAATGCTATTGTGACCATGGATTTTGAATTCATATAGATGCAGACGAGCTCATTTGCTAAGCTGACATGTATTAAGATATTAAGATAGTGCATGATAAAAGTTAGATCGTATCTTTATATAGGGAGTTTAAGTGCAGGGGAGTGCTTAATAGCTTCGAACGTGGTCCACGTGCGGAACTGTCACACTGTAGGTGCGGGACTAAAATCCCTGACGGACATGTTTTAAGATGTCTGCATCACTTGGAACGCTCCAGAACGACTTTCTGGTTCATTTTTTCAGCTATTTAAAAAATTGTATGGACAGGGCAGTTCTTGGCAAAATGTGCAGTTCTAAATGGATTTGTTCAGTTGTAGAAACACTTCTGTGTGGCCAGAAAGAGTTTTAAAAAGGTCATTGTCATCCAATTGCATTTTACCATTGTAATTTATCATGGAGGATGGGAAGGGGGAAGAAGAGATTGTACAATTCTAAAATTCCTTTAAAAAGGCCTGGTATGGACTGCAGAACTCTTCCATGATTGTTTTGAATTTTTTTCAAAACTCATAACTTCCATAGTTGTTATCAATTTTTCACTTCGGGACCTCTTTCTAGAAAAAACTCACTGCTGCCAAGTAACATCAAAGAGCAGTTGAATATGCTGACCACAGTGACCAGTAACCATAGTGTCCGTTGGTAGTTCATCTGGTCAGTGTGGGACTGACCGCCTGCCCTGAGTGCCCTCATATGGTGTATACCAGAAAGAATGGCGTTGCTAATGTTTCATGGTTGCTTCAAATTTTAAAGCCCTGAGCACTGTTTTTTCTCTAGCGTAAAAGAAAAATGCATTTAAAGATTTCTTTATAGATATATTTTATTGTTCTTGTAGATAAGTGAACTGGGTCATGTGACAATTCCAGTGATGCTAATGCCGGATGACTTCAAGTCCTACATCAAAATACGAATTGACAACCATCTCTTCAACAAGTCAGTCTCCTCGCAGTAATTCTGTATTTTGAGATTGAAATTCCTTTTCTCTAGCTGCTTGGAGAGTTGTGATTGCCATTTGGCATTTTCATCATGAATCATGATTTTGCTGTTGATTAATAAGAAGTTACATGTAACCAAATACTGCCTAAGTTATATTGAAGTTATCCTAAGAACGAAGCTTACAATAGTACAGTGCTAGTAAAAAAAGCTCAGTCCACCTAAAATAATTGCCATGACTCTGGCCTCCACGCATGAAATTAGTTATTTTATGTGCAGTTATTAACGTCATGTTTCAAATTTCTGGACGAAGTTGCATCATTGATTATGTAACGACAAAAGACAATACTGATGCATGCTTGAGCGCTGTGATAAAGCGTCATCGCGATATTGATGAAGCCACCAAATCCACTTTGATTCCTAGAATAGTTATTTTGCGTGTAGGTTGCAGAACTACCATTGATCAACAAGCAAATGGTTGCTCCAGGGACCAAATCTATCAACTTGTGCTGAAAACAAATCACCAATCTGCTGTGACCAAATCACCAATCTGCAGACAAATGGCTTACATGGGTCTGTAGGCCTAAGGCTTGTCCATGCTTCAAGAAGCCAATTCGTCATGCGTTCACATGGGTCAAGCTGATGGGCAAAGCAACTAGTTTTTTTAATTTAAAAAGTCCGACAGGTTATGAATGAGTCTGATGCACAGACTTGGCAGCAATAATTGTCTAATTGCGTCAGAAATTATTGAGCAATTTCTCTGGTGTTTAACAATATTCTGCGTAAGTGATACCAAGAGATGCGCCTACTCTCTAGCAGCAGTGGACATTGTCTGAACCCCTCATGATCTTCATGATTGTGGACTTTTGAATCCTATTAGAAATAAAGAATTGTTTACGTTTGCATGGTCTTTGTCATGCTGACCTTTGGGGTTGTTGGGCAAATGGCTGTTTAATGTTTACATAAGTTACATGAAACTCATTATGTAGGTGAACAGTGGATGACCTTTGTGCGGTGTCATTACACTGTTGACCTTTGTGTGGTGTCATTACACTGTTGACCTTTGTGTGGTGTCATTACACTGTTGACCTTTGTGCGGTGTCATTACACTGTTGACCTTTGTGTGGTGTCATTACACTGTTGACCTTTGTGTGGTGTCATTACACTGTTGACCTTTGTGTGGTGTCATTGCACTGTTGACCTTTGTGTGGTGTCATTACACTGTTGACCTTTGTGTGGTGTCATTACACTGTTGACCTTTGTGTGGTGTCATTACACTGTTGACCTTTGTGTGGTGTCATTGCACTGTTGACCTTTGTGTGGTGTCATTACACTGTTGACCTTTGTGTGGTGTCATTACACTGTTGACCTTTGTGTGGTGTCACACTGTCATTACTCAACAATGAATTGGCAGTGCACTAAACTATAACATGATAACATGCTTTGCTGTAACTGAGAGATCTGATATTAAACAGTCAGGGAATGAATTCCAAATTTAGTTGAGCATTTGAAAATGACTTCCACATTACACGACTTTATTACAGGGCGATTCTTGATATGTGACTCACAGAGATAGTGCTATAATAAGGTTGGAATGTGTCTGACATTCATTGGAAACAAATGAATCTCTTTGAAGCCATTCCTGGTATTGCATTCTTTTATCAATCCTGAAGACCTTGATGTTAACTCAGTTCAGTCAACAGCTGCTGTTGCTTGTACAACAGTTTCCTATTTAGTGAAGCCATGATTCATAAGAGAACTTACGGTACTGAAAGAGATATCCATTCTGTCCATACACTTGTTAATCTCACAGTTGTTTACAAGGCCGGGGCCAGGATTTGATTTCGGGGGGTGTTTCACTCACCCATTTCCCTTCCTAAAAAACTGATGACCTTTTTAGTCCTCCAGCATTCTCTTTCTCCCATTTCTCCATTTCGGGGGGTGTTTTCATGGTTTTATTTCATGGTTTTTACATCATGTGCTCGTAAATGCATTATATTATTTTTTTTGCATTTTCCATTTGGGGGAGGGGTGTTCAAACACCCAAAACACCCCCCTAGCTACGGCCTTGGTTGTTTAGCTGTTTGATATATCATGTATGTGCTTGTATGTACGAGCGCTTATTATAGCTTCTCTTCAAGACTTCTACTCAGAGGCACTCCCGACTACAGCACAGACATTGAATCGGAGTTACACATCGAAACGCATGAGCAATTGTGAGTAGACGACTTGCTCAGGTTCCCTAAGCGATGGCTTGAGGCGGATTCAAACCCACAACCTTACGGCGGCATAATTTGTGACGTCTTTTTCTGTTCTTTCTGTCCAGCATAGTTGTGGTCTTCCTAAGTTTGTGTCTTTTTCCTGTAACACATTGACCGCCTACACGCCATGTTAAATGACTGGCTGAAGTGCGAGTTAACTCATACTTGGCAGTCAACATGTTAAATTGTGTGTGTAGTAAGCCGTGTGGGATTCTGTCCCGCAGGCATTCTTTCCACATGTTGTTGAATGTTGGCGTTTTCATTGCAACTTAATCCTCCATTGTTGTGTGCTTATTCATGGACCGTTGCTTTTCATCATTTCTGATATTTTTATCTTTATCTCTTAGTTCATTAGTGGTTGATTACGACTCAGCAGTTCCGTATGTTGTTGAAATGGCTTGGTGGAGAGCCAGTAATTGATATAATATTATTTTTGTGCTAGGCTAAATTTTATCTCTGTCTGTCAGACTACTAATGATGGTGATATGCTATTAATTGGTACTGTGCTGCTGTCATAATTAGCAAAGCAATTAATCCTAGATTTTATTGCCTATTTTTGCACTGTTAAAAAATTCCTACCATCAGTTAAGTTTAGTCACACCGAGTTCAATTACACCTCAAAGCCGGTGATAATTTTTAACTCTTTTGTGCATTTTTAATTACGCATTAGAGCCTGGTGTAATTTTTTAACTGGTGTGTGCATTTAGGATGCAGCAACCCTGCTGTACAGTTGTTATGCGATTGCCATGATAATGTTGCTTTCTTTTGTTTGCACCAGACAATGCATAAACTATATAATATATATATATGTGTATGTGTATACTGTGAGTGTTAGCTACCTATTACCCCTCTGGGCTTCCTTACTTGGACTCTCCTTGACTATGTGGGAGTTGAGGGAAGGGCAGGGCCTATTTAAAGGGCTACTACTGTAGGGGCTTGCTTCTTGTCGTGGGTCTACTCTGTGGTGTGTGTTCGACTCCTGTTGAGCGTGGCGTGTGGTTCGTGTTCTACGACGTTTGTCTTCTTCGATTGCCGTCCCACCCCGTTGGTGAACTGGCCTACATCCGTCTTCCTTTGGGCTCCGTTAGCCTGGTGTGTCTTCACGTCAGCTCTGTCGAATCAGCTGTATCGGTCGTACTTCATGTCAGCTTTGGGTAACGTTAACCTACTCCTTGTCAGACTGCTCTGTTATTGAATAAATCGATGTTATTTTACATTACGGACCTGAGTATTACTCATCATCTTCTAGACTAGAGCAAGTGAACCCAACAGATGGGGTCTCTCGGGATTTTTTTCACGATAATTTGAAATTTGCGTCAAAAAGGGGCGTTGTTTCCGTGAAATTTAGCGAATAGTACGGTGGTAATTCCGTTGGAAAAGTGGTATATGGTGGTTGGCCGTGAAGACAGGTCAATGGTTGTTGTTTTTGGAGAATTAGGTCGGGAAAATTAGTGCGGGAAATTTCGACGTTTTGCGATATTGAGTTTTGCGAGTTTTGTAAATTTGGTCGAGACAGTTTTGAAGTGAGCTGTCGTGGGTGAATTTTTTGCGCTGTGCGTTGGTCTGCACGTCGAATAGTCGACAGGGCGTAGAGGTAAAATGGCGTCGTTAGAGGAGGAGTTAATTCCTGAATTTGGGGATGTCAGAGACATACCAAGTGACACACTTCGACTGGTGAGTGAGACATATGGTGAGGAAGTGGAGGACGTGTCTAGGTCACAGGTGAGGAGAATGGCTATGAAACCATTGTCACCGAAATTGGGTAGTGCAGCTTGGAAACTTAAGGCACAGGCTAAGAAAGAGGAGGCCGAGTTAGAGCGCTTGCACTTAAAAGAGGACAGAGAGTGGGAGAGAGAGAAGGAGCGAATGAGATTCGAGGAGAAGAAAATGCAAATTGAAGCAGAGAGAGAGGAGAAGAAAATGCAGATTGCAGCAGAGGAGAATAAATTGAGGATTGAAGCAGAGAGAGAGGAGAATAAATTGAGGATTGAAGCAGAGGAGACGAAAAGGAGATTTGACATGGAGGAGAAACGAATGAATATGGAATTTGAGAAGCAGAGATTAGAAATGGACGGACGGAGAATAGAAGGAGGTGGTGCTGTCGAACGACCAGCGCATGGAAATGAGGATTTGCGTTTTGGGGCAGCTCTGAAATTTGTGCCAAAATTTGATTCGGCCGATATCGAACATTATTTTGCGGCGTTTGAGCAAGCAATGACGTTGCATCAAATTCCGATGGGAAAATGGTCGTCCCTCCTACAGCCACAGTTGTCGGGGAAGGCGGCGAAAGTTTTTGCGGCTTTATCGTTGGAGGAGTGCGTCCAATATGATATTGTGAAGAGTGCGCTATTGACGGCGTACGAACGTATTCCGGAATTTTATCGAAAGAAATTTCGGGGGTTGCGAAAAGAACCGAGGGAAACGTATGCGAATTATGCATTTCGACTGCAGAGTCCTTTTCAGAGATGGATTGAGGGTACAAACTCGTGGGAGGAGTTAGCAAAATTTAAAGAGGTAATTCTCATGGAGCAGTTTGTACAAGCGTTACCTATTGAAGTACACAGGTGGCTGATAGATAAGAGTCCTGATACTGTTGCAAGTGCTGCACGTTTAGCGGATGAATATGCAGTGTTATACAAGCAGGGGCCGAACCATTATTCTGGGGGGTTCCGCAGGGATTTTTTCGACCGTACACGAGGATTCTCATCTGATGAAAGTGAGAAGAAAGATGTATGGGAGCGTCAAGGCGTGGGGTACAAGGATGGTACGCGTCGTGATACAAATTGGGGTAGACGTTCGCCTCAAAGAGGAACGTATGGGTTTAATAAGCCTGTGCGGGAAAATGATGACGTCACTGGTTTTGGGGAACCGGTCACGTGCGCATTTTGTAGAGCGCCAGGTCATACGAAGGCCAGTTGTTGGAAATTAAAACGAAAGGAGGGGACTCAAATGGAAAATTGGAGGGGTGCGAAACCTGTGGGTTTGGTTCAGACTGTTTCGGCGCCTGTTAAACCACAGAGTTTTCCGAAGCCAATTGAATCTGTTGATAAACTGTATGCACCATTTTGTGTGATTGGATGTGTAATTGATGATGAGGGTGCACGAAAGGAGGCGGTATTCTTGAGGGACAGTGGAGCGCTGCAGTCTTTGGTGTCTAATGAATGGTTGAATGAGCATGAGTTTGTACACATGAATGAAACGAGATTACTCAGAGGTATATCTGGTTCTATTGTGGAATGTCCTCTGGTGAAAGTGAATGTTGATTGTGCATTTGTTCAAGGTGAGGTGTTATGCTGTCTAATGAATTCACTTCCAATGGCTGGGGTGCATTGCATTGTGGGTAATGATACAGCGCTGGCAGGACAGGTGTTGGAGGTCGCGGTGACGACTCGTGCACAGGCTAGAGCACATGCAGTGAGACAGAGTGAGAGGGAGACGGCGGGGTGCAGTGAAGCGGCGCCCGAGCAGTCGGAGATAGTGGGTCAAAGTACGGAGTCGGCCGACCAAGAGCGAACGCCAGGTGAAATAATTGACAGACAAGTTGAACGAATGAATTTCGATGAAGGCGACTTATCGAGTTTATTTGCAGCGACAGAATCTGTTGTGACAGAAAGATCGGAGCTATATGTTAGCCGACAGGAATTAATATTGCGCCAGCGCCGGTGTCCTGAATTGAGACCATTGTATGCACAAGTAGACGAGACGGTGTCTGTCGGTGGGCGTGTACAACCGTATGCGTTGGTGGACGAGGTCTTGGTGCGTCGATGGGAGGAGAAGTGTACACCATTAGGAATGGGTGTGGTACAAATAGTTGTGCCTCGTGACTTAAGACAGAAGTTGTTGCATGTGGCCCATGATATACCAGCGGCTGGGCATTTGGGTACTAGAAAGACACTGGATCGGTTGACGAAGCATTTCTGGTGGCCTCATGTGAATCGAGACGTTCGTGAGTATTGTCGTTCATGTGATGTGTGTCAACGCTTAGGCAAAGGAAACAGAAATTATAGGGCGCCCATGGTCAGTATGCCTGTAATGGAGGAAGTGTTTCAACGCTTGGCAATGGATATCGTAGGCCCATTGAGTGTATGTGAGGGAACGGGGAATAGGTTTATTCTCACGGTCATTGATTTGGCTTCCCATTTTCCATTTGCGTTTCCGTTGAAGAATCATACGGCGCAGGATGTGGCTAAATGTTTGTGTGAAGTTTTTTCGCTTTTCGGATTTCCGAAAGAATTGTTATCTGATTGTGGCTCAGAATTCATGTCTGATTTGATGCAAGTGTTTGTGCATGAATGTGGTATTGTGCAGTTGAAAACTAGTCCTTATAGACCACAAACGAATGGCTCGTGCGAACGCTTTCATCGTACTATGAAAGATATGTTGAAGGCGTTGGCTGAAACATATCCGGGTTCTTGGGATGCAATGTTGCCGTGGATCTTGTTTGCATATAGAGAGGTTCCGGTACAGGGTACTGGCTTTTCTGCTTTTGATTTGATGTATGGCAGAAATGTGCGTGGCATGTTGCAATTGATGAAGGAAGAATGGTTGGCGAAAGATGTTGTACATGAAGTGTCTGGCAAGAACGTGATTGACTATGTTTTACAATTACGTGAACGTATGCGTGTTGGATTGAAACTTGCTGGTGAAAATGCTGTTGATGCGAAAAGTAAATCGAAGCAACTGTATGATAAGCAGTCACGTGCTGTGTCTTTTGAGGAAGGTGAAAAGGTTTTACTCTTGATTCCGTTGGTGGGTAAACCTTTACAGACCAAATATTGTGGACCGTATGTGGTTGTACGTCGACTTGGTCCGGTCGATTATTTAGTGAGTACCCCGGATCGAAGAAAAACGGAACGGGTGGTACATGTGAATCTGATGAAGCGCTATGTGGATCGTATGGATGTGGTGTATGAGCGACCGAATGAGGAGGTGGTGGCTTCTGTGTTGGTGGTAAATCCGGATGTGAGGATGAATGATGTGACTTTAGAGGATAAGGTCTTACAATGTGAAGTGTCTGCTGAATGTCGTGCGGAATTGCGGGATGTTTTGCATGACTTTGCACATGTGTTTAGTGAAGTACCGGGTAAAACATCTATGGTGTCTCATAGAATTGATTTGGTTGAAGGTGCTCGCCCTGTTCGACAATACCCTTACAGGTTAAATCCTGAGAAAATGGCGAGGGTGGATAAACAGGTGCAATCGTTCTTAGGATTAGCGGGATACTATCAGAGGTACTTGCCTCATTTCTCTGATATTACTTTGCCGCTCACGGCTTTGACAAAGAAAGGGATTCCTTTTAGATGGAATGAGGAAGCGGAGGTTGCTTTTCTTGATCTAAAATCTCATCTGGCTTCTAGACCTATCTTAATACCTCCTGACTTTACTAAACAGTTTTGTGTGGGTGTTGATGCTTCTCAATTCTGTCTGGGAGCGTGCTTGTTTCAGATGAAGGATGGATTGGAACACCCGATCTGCTATTTGAGTCGGAAGCTGCTGCCGCAGGAGATTCGCTATTCGACCATAGAGAAGGAAGCGCTGGCACTGATGGTCGCCTTGCGGGCCTTTAGTGTCTACTTTGGATCCGCAGTCGTCCTGGTGTTCACCGATCATAAACCTTTGCAGTTCATCCATCAGATGGCGAACAAAAATATGAAGCTCTTGCGATGGAGTTTGGAGCTTGAACAGTACAACTTGGACATTAGACATCGTCCAGGCGAATGGAATGTTCTGCCGGACATTCTGAGTCGTCCATCTGCGTAATGTGAGTGGGAGCGGGTGAGGGCACACGTCAATCAGTGTCTCCACTTGTCTCCTCACAGCGGAGTCGTCGGGCGTGCTAGAGATGCTCTCTGGTACGTCTATCCTCGTCGTATGTCAATGGAACATTCTGTCATGAAAAGTCAAACACTGTCCAGAAACAGTTTCCATGGAACGTTCTGTCATGAAAAGTCAAACACTGTCCAGAAACAGTTTCAATGGAACATTCTGTCAGGAAAAGTCAAACACTGTCCAGAAACAGTTTCAATGGAACGTTCTGTCATAAAAGGAAAGCACGGAATTCTTCGGCAATGAACTCTTCAGTGTGTCTGTAGTGTAGGGTGGCTTGTGCCGATGACCATTATACATTTTGGTTCATTTTTGATACACCAGTTGGTGTCCAAATTTTTTCTTGTGTTTCAGATATAGTTTTTTGGACATTTGAACTATTGATGTGTATGTATATATATCGTGATTACGTGTGAACTGATGATTTGGGTTATATGAAGTTTGTGTATTCAGATCATGATTATATCGGACTCTTACGTTATTTATGAGTGCGATGCATTATTTAGTTAAGTCTTGCTGAATTGCTTAGTACGTGTAATGGCTTGTACTGAGTGATTTTGCATTTAGGCGTAGCATTGTTCGTATAGTTCGTCGTCCCCGTTGGACTCCTCATGTTCTGGTGGGGGGGTATGTGAGTGTTAGCTACCTATTACCCCTCTGGGCTTCCTTACTTGGACTCTCCTTGACTATGTGGGAGTTGAGGGAAGGGCAGGGCCTATTTAAAGGGCTACTACTGTAGGGGCTTGCTTCTTGTCGTGGGTCTACTCTGTGGTGTGTGTTCGACTCCTGTTGAGCGTGGCGTGTGGTTCGTGTTCTACGACGTTTGTCTTCTTCGATTGCCGTCCCACCCCGTTGGTGAACTGGCCTACATCCGTCTTCCTTTGGGCTCCGTTAGCCTGGTGTGTCTTCACGTCAGCTCTGTCGAATCAGCTGTATCGGTCGTACTTCATGTCAGCTTTGGGTAACGTTAACCTACTCCTTGTCAGACTGCTCTGTTATTGAATAAATCGATGTTATTTTACATTACGGACCTGAGTATTACTCATCATCTTCTAGACTAGAGCAAGTGAACCCAACAATACTATATAGTATATATATACATTGTATGTGCAATGTGTATATATAATATATAACGTATATAATTATATATATAAATTTATTATATATAATAATATTTATATTTTGTTTGGATGTGTTGACCCAATAATAAAGATGACAAACAATTACTAATAGGAAACAGCCAGTTTTAATGAGTTTATAAGTGTCAAGTGTAAACTTTCTTCATCTAACTCAGTCTAATTATAAAATTTCTGAAGCTAGACTGTAATTGAGTACTCAGCAGACCGACATTTCCTTAACTAACTTATTACCATACTAGTTAATCGTGGGTACAATTTATGCTTAAAAGTCAAAATGACAAACTCAAATGCTTATATTCTGCCTTCTGAACTCATGCACACCCAAACACATACATACACACTCACGCACGAACACTTTATTAATATGCACAACATTAAACATTATGCAGCATATGAATGATGCACATACTTGCGATTTTTTCTCAACACTAAACTGCTGTGAATTTCCTTAAAATATAGAGAAATTACATGTATAAAGGAAACACCAAGCTTTCGATTATTTTTGAAGTCTCCTTTTGTATCTGTTCAATAATAATTTGTATCACAGCTTTTTATGAGAATCTCAAGGGCATTTGTCACTAGCCTAATTTGATGCTGCAAATTTTAATTGTGACTAGCTTTGTTCCTAGTTGAATGCTGTGCACACAAGTGGTGGAGATCTTCTGCCTAGGTCCCTGAAGGGAATAATAGCCCGCCTTTGAAATCCCACGTCCACTACCGACAAAGCACAGTCTGACTTTATTCCAGACCCATAATTTATTCCTCATTGTTTTTCTGAGCAGACAAATTGGGTGAAAATTAACTTTCTGACTCACAGCACATGATCGCTGTCATCATCAGCTGACCTTTAACCTTTGTGCGGCTAATGGTTGTGTGTGGACTATGGCTGATTGCCAGTGATTGGTCAGACGTTAGAATTCTCGGCTTTAGCATGGAGAATGGAGGTTCTAACCTCAATGCAGGCGTTCAGTTACCATGTAGGATTTTGAGCATTTGCTCTGAGCCGTCGATGTTCTCTCATGTGGTCATGTGTCATTCATGTGGTCATGTGTCATTCATGGGGTCATGTGTCATTCATGTGGTTATGTGTCATTCATGTGGTCATGTGTCATTCATGTGGTCATGTTTCATTCATGTGGTCATGTGTCATTCATGTGCTCATGTGTCATTCATGTGGTCATGTGTCATTCATGTGGTCATGTGTCATTCATGTGGTCATGTGTCATTCATGTGGTCATGTGTCATTCATGTGGTCATGTGTCATTCATGTGGTCATGTGTCATTCTTGTGGTCATGTGTCATTCATGTGGTCATGTGTCATTCATGTGGTCATGTGTCATTCATGTGGTCATGTGTCATTCATGTGGTCATGTGTCATTCATGTGGTCATGTGTCATTCATGTGGTCATGTGTCATTCATGTGGTCGTGTGTCATTCACGTCGTCATGTGTCATTCATGTGGTCATGTGTCATTCATGTGGTCATGTATGCGCGTCTGAACTTTGGAAGAACGGCCAATCGGCCATTTATCAAATTGCAGTTGTATTGTATTGTATATTGTATTGTATTGTGGTGTATCTATGTGTATGCTGCTGGATCATTGTTGCTTGGAAATTCATCGATGGTACGTCACAAGGCCGTTGCCTGCTAGCGACAGGTGGCTGTGGTGGACAATCAGTGCACTGTCAAAGAAAAGCACTCGGGGTTATTGTGGAAGAACCAATCTCAAGGTTGTCTGCTATAGCGACAGGTTACTGTGGTGGACAATTGGTGCACTGTTAAAAAAAGCACTCA
This sequence comes from Lumbricus terrestris, assembly GCA_949752735.1. Taxonomy (NCBI): domain Eukaryota; kingdom Metazoa; phylum Annelida; class Clitellata; order Crassiclitellata; family Lumbricidae; genus Lumbricus; species Lumbricus terrestris. The sequence continues at coordinate 34,967,205 of OX457037.1, read as the reverse complement.
GGGTTATTGTGGAAGAACCAATCTCAAGGTTTTCTGCGTGCAAATGCTGCATAGGCGCTAACGATTTGAATTTGTTCATATGAGTAAACCTTTTTTTCAACATGTATAACATGCATAGACCGGCTTGCATCGCAGTCAGATCTGATAAATAACGGCCAGGCCATATCTATGATCCTGTCCAAGCTAAAGCTTTTGTAGCTCCTTTACCGTAGTGCTTGAGGCATTGACCGCGAAACTTCAGCTGAAATTAAAGTTGTGTGGAGAAGCACAGTTCAGTTGAAATCCAAATCCAGTAAGTGAGAGAAATCGTAATTATTGTAAATCTATTCGGTACAAATATCAAGGGCTGAGTAAATTCAGCACAGACACGAATAGTTCATCTGAAACATAGACTTTGAAGAAAAAGAATCTGAGTGTATGGAAGCAGTGTCGATGCGCAAATTGAGAAGATCTTTCCCTAAGTGCATCATGATAATGTATCCAAATCGATGTACAATTGTACATCATAATACGGCCATATATCGATTTGCCATACAATCATTTTCAGTGGTTACTGCATTGACTGTACATGGGGAAAACATACATGTCTGTTGACCACAAATTCTGAGGCATGGTCTCATGTGCATGTAATTGTGTGTTTGGGATCATTAAGCAATATAGATAGAGTTCAGAGCCAGTAGTCATAAATTACCCAGCCTTCTACCCGTCATGTGTTCCGGGTTCTAGTTGCATATGTGCAATGACCTGTCAGAATTAGATTGGTCCATGCGAAATGATTGTTTATACATCTAATGCGAGCACCGCAGGATATTGGCCACTTTGGATTTGGTGTAGATAAAACTGCATGCAGACAGTTGCGCATTACATAAATCAACACGTTAAACACGAAAAGCAACCATATAGTAAGCAATGTATCACTACATGTATAACCATTGGGTATCAGTAGATCCAGTAAAGAAGCTATTTTGATCACAGTGTTGTGCTGTTAAATTAGTAATGCGCACTGGACACTGGTGTGCTCATTATCCAGTGAGATGATTGCATAAAAACATCTGATTAATTTAGTTTGTATGGGTGTTCAAGTACAGTGACCCCTAAGTGACTCATAGTTTTACATGTATTGTGTGTGTGTGTGCGCTCGCGCGTGTGTGTGTGTATATGTGTGTGTGTGAGATTCATTTAGTTCTATATAGGGTAATCTTGTCATTCAACATGCTTGTAATCAGAGTAGCTGTTTTGAGTTAAATTTGGTAACTAGTTATATAGTTGGTTTATGTTGCGGCGTTGTTGCTGTATAACATTTAAAGGAATAAAATTCATCAATTGTTAGATGATGCTGGCATTGATGATGCTGGCAGCTGACCTGACTCAGGACTTAGAAATCAGTTGAGTGTTTCCTGCCATGTAGATTGCTGACATGCGAGTTGTAAATACAGTCAGGTGGTGGTAGTTGCAGTTTAACATCGCTGTGTGGTAACAAAGACCATTAGCGATGCCCTCCTCCTTTATCCAGGCTTGGGACTGGCACTGATAGAGTGCAACTAGTGGCAGAGTTCTAAATACAGTCAGGGATTGATAGTAACTTGGTTATTGCTGAATGTTGAATGAATAAAAGTTTTTTTAGTTGTCCATTGATATAATTGCTAAGTACTTGTTACTTTTTGGTATAAGACTAGCAACTATGCAGCCGTTTTTTTTACTGAACTTGATACTGTGTTTTAGTTAAATATTTCTCCCTGTAGGAAATTACCAGTTCTCATAGATTGTGGTAGATCAATTTTACTTTGGTAAGAATTAATTCAAAAACTAATCTGTTAGCAGTTTTGGTGATGTGACGGTTGCAGCACAAGCTGAAGAGCACATAAATTCTCAAATTCATTCAGTCCTTTTTTTCTGGAGTTTCATCTCGTATATTGAAATCCGAAATGTGACATTATCGAACAGTGTGAAGCCCTGTTTTACGTGTTTTTTAACACTCAAGGTAAATGAATTTGCATATTTTAGCATCCCAAAAATGTTTCTTGCAATAGCTGTTTTGGTGGACTATTGAGATTTGCAACTTCAGTGCTTATTAAGTATTTTACCCTTTGATGACGAATGTGCACTAAAATATATGGGATACTGATGCAGATCATTACTAGCCGTGTACCAACCAACGTATAGGATTTCCCATACTTTTTACCACACTATGGTCGGTAAAGGGTTAAAGTATTTCATCTTATTTCCTACTGGTATATCCTATCTGCAGTGCTGAACTCCTTTTAATGTTGTTTCCTTTGGCAATATACAACCATTATTTTGTCTTTTTTCATGTGATGATTAAATTCTACAAAACGTTCTTTGAGATAATTTAATTTGTAATTAGTCCCATACATGCAAGGTTTACCTTTTTGAAAAGTTTTATGTATGCTTATATGCGTGGACTGGTATACTGTAACATACAAAAAAGACGTTACTGTAGGGACGCAAGTTCTAGTTTAGCTGTCTATGTTGTGAGTTGGAATGGGTCCCCAGTGAACTACATATTCCGCGTTCAGAATATCAAAATGTCTGGAGTGCCAGATGATCCCGTTCTGTTATGTTTTCCAATCGATTGCTACAGTATCCCGGGTGAACATCGATTTACTTTGTATCATAAAACTTTCTGTGGTCATCCACATTATCATGATCTCCTACACAGCTATATTAATCCTGTTAATTTATTTTTGTCATCTTCTTTAAAGTGAATAACACCTACGGACTGGAACAAAGTTAACCTAAGCTGAGAATTTGAAACCTATTTCAATTGGCTCTGTTTTATTGCACTGTGGTAAAGATTTGTTCTGCTTAAGAATTGTCAGCTAATGATGACAAAATGCCTGTCTGTGCATTTTAAATTACGGTAATCTATGCTGCACTGTGAAGCAGCTGTCTGCTGGCTTGCTACGTTTCAGCTTCATTGCCTGCATAAATCGAATTAGTGTTGGTAGCAGTGGGGAAATTTTTGACATTATAGTCCTGCCTGCTGCACAGTTTTTCTTAAGGGATGCTGTTATAACTGCTCTAAGTCATGAATACTTTTGTAATGGATGGGATGGAGTTTTCTTGTGACCACACTGTGCGTTTTAAAGTGCTTTAAATGTGAACTGTAACATGTTGCATTGCCAGTGTGGTTTCCACAAAATGGCCGTAGGTGTATATCATGATTTATTTTCTTTAAAATTCAGCCTGTCTGGTTTCCAGGTTTATCTAAACCATCTCCAAAAAATAGTTTTGCCAAAAACTTTACCACCTGCCAACTGGAAACCAGTTTAATCACACCATTTTTTTATTCTACGTTTTCCTCCGCATAGTCTGCATGCATTCCATATTTCCTAAACTAATGCTTTATGCCTACAATGTCCTACTTGTATGAATTGTATGATAACGTATTGTATTTGCTATGTGTGATTTTCTCACAGCTGTCCATGATCTTCTGTTAATTTGATAATTAAATATATGGTGATTTAAAGCTGTTTTTAACCAAACTGGGTAGTAACCCAGATTTTCCAGTTGTGGAGAGAGTAAAGTTGAAATTGTTTCTGGATGATTTTGTAGGGACAACATGCCGAGTCATTTCAAGTTCAAGGAATGGTGCCCCCTAGTGTTCAGAAACTTGCGTGAGCGATTTGGTATTGACGAAGAAAGCTACTTGGTAATTATAAACAAATTTACTCTACCATATAATGAAACAGGATTTGCGGAAAGACTTTTATTGGATGTAAGCGTATTTAACGGCCAGCAATGTATTTATAATTTGAAAGGTTATAATAACATTATAATAAATCACTTTCATTTTGCCTATGTGCTTAAGTATCCCTCTTTGTCGGGATGAACTTATAGGCAGTAACAGCTGGCACATTATCACGTTTATGTTAAACGTGTCTAATTTGCGCTGTTTATCTTTGTTTCAACCAGTTTTAAAAATTGTTCTTGATATGTGTGTGTGTGTGTGTGTGTGACACTTTGCGTGTGTTTATATGATATCACAATCCAGTGACATTATGATCAGTTTGATGGTGCAGGGCAGTTGTGCATTAAGCTGTGCATTATATGTGCGTTTGTTCTTTTGGGCGCATTGGTGTCATGAATCCGCTTCTTAGTAGTTTCCTTGAAGGGGCACTATATAAGTTTCCGAATGTATTGAGAATTTGCTTAAGGGCACGACTCAGTGAGTGTGCGTGATAGGGGACCTTGAAACCACACATCACGTTTTTTTATTTTTTGCTTAGTGACTATGCCTGACCTGCCGAGAAAGAAAAGCGACGGCAAAAAGCGCACAAAGACATTCATTTGATTTAATGTCTGCGGCTGGCTTTGTGTATTGAAGATCACTATCTGCAGCCTGACCATTGTGCTTCTTGCATTAATATTAAAGTCATCGCAGCTCAAAACGTCTTTGTTTCTCTGTGTTAACTCAACTTCTACTGTGATGTGGGCTGCGGAAATTAAATGTTATTGGTGGTGATGGTGTAATGACTAAACGTTACAGCGGTTACAACGTGTCCTGCTTACTAATGATGGTTATAGAAAGGCGCTGAATGTGAGCTACTATTTCTAAGGATGAGTTGGCTGTTTGATGAAAATACTGACCGGTGATTCAGTGAGACGTGGTTTCTGATCGTTACGTCCACGCTGACTCATTTCCTTTGTCTGCATTTATGGAAGTTTGTTTGTTAGAGGAAGTGTGTTACAATTTACATATTTAAACGCGAGTATGATTCGATACAAGTCCTCTTGCAGTTTTTAAATTCGAACTTCTCATTTGGCAACATGCAGCTCAAGCAGTCTTGAACTTGAGAACTCTGCAAATTTATACAGAGAAGTGAACAGTAAAATACATCTTATCATAATGAGTTAAATTAAATATTCATAAGATGTCGAGTCATTGATTATATATTTTTATTTAATTATGCGAGCTTAAACAATATTGACAATCCTGTTTGATTTATTGTCTTGGAGGATAGAAAAGGAAGTTTAGTACTGTACCCTGTAAGGAAAAGCTATATCAAGGCTAGGTGTTTATATAAGCTTGTGGTGAGGAAATGAAAGTACATTTTTAGATATATAGGGTTTCTATGTTGAATATCTCGTGGCACTGTCTCTTGGATATGGTTATCTGATCTATGGCAATCAAAATCAAAATTGCAATTTAAGTCCATGAAATCCAGGTTTTTGTAGATGGGTTGTTTATATATTTTGTAATGAGGAACTTATGTATGAAATCTGGTGGTCTTGATTTTGACGGCCATCTGTAATCATGACTTACACCATCTCAGATTACCTGAACCTTGTCCAACAATCTCCAGGTGATGAATTTCAATCAGTATGGATGCTAATTGACTGAACTGGAGATGATCCAAATTTGTTGTCAGTTGGCACTTGCCCTTCACCAAAACATGGATAAATTAACACAATATTGCACAGAATAAGGGATCATTATGTTCTGATAAGGGAGTCCTCTTAGTTCCTTTTGCTCGTACTACTACCATGAAGAATCGAGCCTTTTCTGTGGTTGGCCCAGTGGTCTGGAATGGCCTTCCTTTTGAGCTACGCCTACACCCTGGGACTCTCTACCAGGATCCTTCCTTACTAATTTAAAACTGTTCTTTTTGGGTGCGCTGGAGTCGGGAGCGCCTCTTAGTAGTTTTTTCTTGAAGGAGCGCTATATAAATGTCCAAATGAATGAATGAAAAACACAGAGATACTTGCAGCTAGAGACCTGTGTGAAAAATATTCGCGTTGCTAATTTATTGCTTTGTAAGGCAATAAATTAGGAACCTGGATATTTTTCGCAGATGTCTCTAATTGCTAATCTCCCTCTGTTTCACTTTGCGTGTTGTTCATATAATTAGGATTATTGATTTAGTGCAAGGAAATTTGTTTAAAACGGAGCAGTAATTAAAATAGGATGTCAGTTTTTCTACGGAGTTGCAAGTGCCCATTTGTGCCTTTTTGTGTGGGAACCCATGGTAGTAACTATAATTTGGTATTTGAATGTTTACTTTGAAATAATTTTATTTGTTGTCAGGTAGTTATATATGTACCAGTACTTAATGATTTAATGTAATCAAGCAATTAAGCCATAAATGAAGCGGTGAATAATTAATAATATGATAAATTCGTTTATTGAGAAAACATATGACAAAGCGCAGAAATGTTAACATATTTTGAATTTAATAAGAAAAATAAATTAGAATGAGAGCATTAAATATTGCATCTGTAAAGGAACAAGGCAGTAGGTGTTGAATTTGGAAGTCATTGAACTGTGTTTGGGTGGACAATAATTGTCTTGCGAATGTTGTGCTCAGCCCAGATGTAGGAGTTACTTTCCCTTATATTCCATTCCCTGTAAGCCATTTGTTTTAATTTATTTATTTCTTGCATTTCTATAGAGCCCGAACCAATGTCATTCAGTTTGGAGCATATTCTTTGTATAGGGTTTTGATTTCCTGTTAAAATATCCAGAGATTATACAACTTACACAACTCAGTCTATTACTGCACACCAGATGCTTGCAATATAGAATTGACTTTCACAAATGAACCTGGGTTTGTTCTGATTGTGAACGTTCTTTCACATATTGCATATATATATGGGACGTTTCAGCTTTCGTTGACCAAACACTGTCCGCTGGAACTGGACTCTCCGGGGCGAAGTGGGGCGAGGTTTCTCATGTCGTATGACCGGAAATTTGTCGTGAAAACGCTTGCGAGTGAAGAAGTTACGGAGATGCACAGAATTCTGAAAGACTACCACCAGGTACGTTGCTGATCATTTGTGTGAAATATTACAAACTTTGTCCATCATCAGTGATTGGTTATTTTTTATTAAGTAACGATATGGTTCTTAAATGCTGCTTACAATTACGGGCATCAAATATTTGCTTCACTGGTTGAGTGATGCTTTGGTTAAAGTGTTAGTGGTCAACCTACAACTAGATGGCCAGTCTAGGTATGACATTTTATCGGGTATATAACTAAAGTGGTTAGGAAATTTATACTTGGAACTATTTCTATGATCTTGGCTTTTCGTTCATGTACAACATTGTACATACAATGTCATACATGTGGATCAGGGGCAGATCCAGGGGGCCAATCCGGTCATGGCCCCCAATTTAGAAATTTCTTTATTTTTGACCAGCTATTCTGTCTCGGAAAGTTGACGTCGCCCCCCATGAGCAGTCCCGTAGGCCCTCCCCATGCCCACAAGGTCCGTACGACTAAATAAGGTCTTCAACTATTTTGGCGGATGAAATGGTATCTTTTTCTTGGGAATTCGAGACAAATGACAAACAAAGGACATCAGATTTTTCGGCGACCAAGACGAAAATTAGTCCCTGTCCCAAGACCGAATTTTTTTGTATCCGCTCTTAATGTGGATCTGAGTGGTATTTATAGAAGAATTTTCAAGAATTCTATGCTTACCATGTGTTTTGTGAGGTTGCACTGTTCTTAATATACTAAAGACAAAGTAAAGTTAGTGACTATTATGTTGGTGATCATTTCCAACATTAGTGAAGATAGCATAAAATTAGATTTCCAGATTGCTGCTCACTTAGTAAGTACAGTTTCATTGTTTTTGCTGCTTATTTGTCAGTATGTTGTGGAGCGGCATGCAGATACTCTGCTGCCTCAGTACCTCGGAATGTATCGCTTGACTGTCAATGACACCGAAACATACCTCGTCATCATGCGTAACATCTTCAGCTCTCGACTCACCATTCACAAGAAATACGACCTCAAGGTACGCCATCTTAAGAATCACCTTTTCAAATCTGCTGGATGAACACATTAAGGTTTTTAAGGGACACGGTTCAAATAGCCGCACATATGCAATGTAGATGCTTGCATACATACAAGATAGGTAAGCTTTTTCACTAAATAAATTTGCATTTCTTAGGTGGCCACAGCTATTTTCTTGATTGCTGACTTAATGGTTTTGGTGGCTTCTCCTGCTTGCCACCTGCTTGGGGTTAAAACCTCATTATGCATTCAAAGCGTCAATTTCTTATTGAACTTACATAAAAAAATGTTGGATTACACGAAACATAAACCTGCGAGTTGTAAACATTGAGTAGTGAGTTCTGCATTGCCTTGAAGATGCATATTGTGTGGGGCTCAGGTTAAAATTCTATGTTTATAGATATTTTACTCTAAATTCTATGTTTATAGATATTTTACTGTAAATTCGATGTTTATAGATATTTTACTCTAAATTCTATGTTTATAGATATTTTACTCTAAATTCTATGTTTATAGATATTTTACTCTAAATTCTATGTTTATAGATATTTTACTCTTTATTTTACTCTTCTAAATTCTATGTTTATAGATATTTTACAATGTGGTTTCTGTTCAGCTTTAGGTCAATTATAAACTGACACAAAAAATGACTTTTCTGGTTATCAGGGCTATAAGACAGCATTGTTTTGTGTGGACATTTAGTATAGGTTGGAAATTTTGAGGATGAATGAGAAGAAGTCTGATGTTTTTGTTTCTAGGGTTCAACAGTTGATCGACAAGCAAGTGACAAGGAGAGAGCAAAGGATTTTCCGACATTCAAAGACAATGACTTTGTAAATGATGGCATCAATCTGCACCTGGAACCAGACCAGCGTGCTAAGCTCATCAACACCCTTGAATCGGACACTGGGGTAGGCTCAAATTGGGGGAAGGGTTTCCATTGCTCCTATAATAAAAGAGTACAGAAGGCATCAGATGTTTGCTTACCTGCTTGAATGATGTTTTATAAAAGTCTGATGGATTGAGCATAACTAGTCAAGCTTTGTGAAGCCCTGAGATCAATATGGTCAGATAGCAACTTCTCTCACCTTTAATTTATGTTGGAATTCTTTCTGAACAAGGAAGACTTGGAAACACGTATAAATTCCATCTCCTATATTCATTCTGGTGTAACACAATGATTACTGTGGGACTTGTACATCCGATTGCATATAAGCACACCTTGTTGTGCATGCGGAGAGTACATGGTTGAGCCATCTGTGAGATGCTTACTGTTTTGGGACCGTGAGCAAGTCCATCACTCACCATTCCTCAATTTGCCATTGATTATGGTGCTTAATAAATGCATAACGTTGATATAAACAAATTTATAATTTGGATTTAATCTTCATTTTGAGATACATGCTTCTCTTCTCGGATCAAAGACTTGTTGCACAACTCCTTGAGATGGTTTTTGATAAAGCATCATGGAGATATTGGGAAATAGTTTTAAACCAAAATATTTGTCAGTTCGGTCATGTTTTAGTTTGATTTCGTGTTTTTCTACGAAAGGTCAATAGTGGATTTTTTGGGCATTCTCATCTGAAACTTTGTACCTGTTCATCACCAGCCATTTCAATATTTTAGCGTAAAGCTTTTGTAACTCTTTGCCAGCTTTATTCTTCAGATTTGCTGCGGGTTCTTTGTTCATCATTGAACAATGAACATCTAGGCTATTGCACTTCCAACATGAGTGCTCATGCTGAAGGCATATTACTTTGCTTGATAAAATTTCTGCTAGAGAACTCGTTTGCGATTCTAAATGTAATTGGCCCTCAAGGGGTGAGTGAGGTTAATTTTCTGTTACTGTCATAATTATTGTTGTTATGAAAATGTTGAATAATAAAATAATTAATTAATAACTGATAGGATATTTACTTCTTTTAATCCTGTAGTTTCTGGCCAATCTGAATCTGATGGACTACAGTCTGCTCGTTGGCATCCACGACTCGGATCGTCCGGACCCGCAGATCAACGACCCATTTGACAGTGAGGAGAATGGGGTTGACGATGAGGACGTAGAGGAGGCTGTGAACAGTGGGGCAGCTGCTTGTCCCACCCCACCCGACAGTCCAATGGGCTACGAGAGGCAGATGTCTTCGGAAGAATTCGACCCAAAACTCGAAACCTTTGCCGTGAAATGTGGTGATCGTAAGCTTAGTTTCTGTGTGTCCGCCTAAAAATTTTCTGACATCCAAAACACATGGGTTGGGGTGGTTTAGGGGTGCATTCGGCTGGAAGGTTGCGGGTTGAAATCGACCTCAGGCCGCCGCGTAGGGACCCCTGAGCAAGTCCTTCACTCGCAATTGCTCGGGCGCTTTGGCGTGAAACACCGATTCAGTGTTCGCGCTGTAGTCAGGCGTGCCTCTTGAGTAGAAATGTTTAATAGGTGCTATAACAACTGCTCAGACATACATACATGCATCATACACAGATATATACATGGTACTTGCATAGGCAACACTTCTGTGTAGTCAATAAAATGCTCTGTAGTCTGTATTGATTGTGTGAATAAACACACACACAGTGAGTTAAAAAACTAAAACCTGAATGGCATGGCACAGTCATTAATTGATGATGTACAGTGCTTGTTCGTCTGTATATTGAGTTGAAGTCTCACTGTAGTGTGTGTGAAAATTGTCTATCTAATTGACAGTTTAAAAAGACAGCTAATGATCATGCAGGCCAAGGTTCATTTGAATTGGTAATCACACACCATCACATTTCCTCTTTGAATTTTTTTGGCTAGGATGTTGTAAACCTTTCTTGTTTTTGATACAAATATAAAAGTGTTAATTTTTTTCATTGATCGTTCTGTCTCTAGCATTTTGTAGGATTGGTTGTCATTGTCAATTGTAGCTTATTGTTTTCTTTTTTCTTGCATTTGCTATAGCACTTCTTTAAGCCAATTACTCAGAGGCGCTCACGACTATAGCGTAGACACTGTATCGGGGTTTCACGCTGAAGCACACGAGCAATTGAGAGTGAAGGACTTGCTCATTGTCCCTATGTCCCTATATAAAACTCTTTTTCTTACCTATAAGATGTTTTGGGTCAAACGCCTCGCTACCTTTGCGATCTTATTAGGAAGCCTTTCTCTGCTACCGTTGGACGTCCTCTCCGCTCTTTAGACCGTCATAATCTTCTTGTACCACAATCTCGGACTGCCACAGCCCAACATCGCGCCTTTGCCTCTGTCTGCCCTTTACTGTGGAATGGTGTTCCTACTATTATTCGTGCCCAAATTTTATCTGGAGGCTTTGCATTTTCTGCCCGTTGTCTTAAGACTTTTCTTTTTCCAGGAGTTCTTCGCACTGATTAGGTTGTACTGTGACAGGCGCTTTATAAATCCCAAAATAGAATAGAATAGAATGTGGTGGTTTGCGGTGGATTCCAACCTCTGGCTCCAAAGCACCGAACCCACCACTACACCAACCACGCCCCACAAATTATTTGCGTGTTTCTACATCAGAACTTTGCTAAATTTATTAATTACTAATAGGTGGTCTTGATCTCTCTTGATTTTCACTAATACTTTTTTGTGAGTTGACTTATGCAGCCAATATGCACGAGGATCATTTTGAGAGTAATGTTTGTAATTAGTTCTAACTTACTGCCATACCTAGTAGTTGTAACTATGACAGGAAAATGGTACGGAATAAAGTGATTGGAAATTGAATTGCAGAATGTGGAAAGCAGGAGATCTACTACATGGCTCTCATCGACATCCTCACTCACTACGGCGTTAAGAAGCGGACTGCACAAGCCGCCAAGACCGTAAAGCACGGCGCTGGTGCGGAAATATCGACCGTGAAGCCAGACCAGTATGCTCGTCGATTTATGGAGTTCATTGACCGAGTCTTCAAGTAGAACGGATCAATGGATGCTTCTGCCGCCGCTGTACGCAAGGTCACGGATGTCTTAACTTTGCCGTGGGAACTGTTTCTTTGGCTGATGATTATTCTACTGATTATCTTGAACTTTGGCAATATTATGCATGCTGCATACTTTCCGCCACTCGTGGTTTTAAAATGGCCAAACATGTAAAGTGATTTGTGAAGTTTGATGAGGTTCTGTGCCAAAGTAATTGGCTTGGTTTCTTCGTCTCGCTGTCTTTCACCGAAGCGGGGAAACTTGCTGACCCGAGGTTTATAAACCCACGAGTCGTATAAACATACATGCACGTTTTGAATCTCCTGAATTGCAGTGCTTTGCGTCAACATGATGTGAAGGCATTCTGTCATTTTGAGTGCTTTACAGGGGCTGGTTCTTTGTCTGCAGAATGAAAATGGCAGCTGTTGTGGGACGTTACTTAGAGACATCATATTATGTAGTGGAGGAGTGTAGGAGGGAGAGTATTTTGTGAGCATTACGTATGAGGTTCATACTTAGTGAAAAGACTGTAGACGTGCAACTATTTTGGAGCATTACATTTTGGCAGAGGTTGTATTTAGCGGTAGAGCGCACAACCGGATTGGTAGCTTGGGCATCTAAGGCTGATGTGAAAATTACTATCTGACAATGCTGCTTGCATTTATGCGCTATTGTATATATGATGATTGTCTTTGCTTACAGTTCTGACTATTCTGTGTTGCACAAGTATTCTGCTGATCAATATTTCCGTGCGTACTTCATGTTGTACATGTGCACTTCATGTAATACATGTGCACTTCATGTAATACACGTGCACTTCATGTAATACATGTGCACTTCATGTAATACATGTGCACTTCATGTAATACATGTGCACTTCATGTAATACATGCGCACTTCTTGTTGTAGCATTCTGAGCATCTGATATTTTGTATAATTTGTGTATATATGTATATGTAGCTGGATGGTTAATAATGTCTCAAGTGGGTGGAATTATAATTACTGTTTCGCATCAAACAGATGATACATGAGATGAGATAGTTTCTCTTACTAACTTCTGTTTTATCTGTGTGTTAAATCCACTTATCTAACTAAAAACTTTCCTCGACATTTTGAACGATTTCATCAGATGATGTCATGCGCTACTCCTGCCCAGTACTAAGTTTGTTGTCCTATCAACAGATCTAGATCTCAAAATGGTTCAGTTGTAAAGAAACATGCCGTGTAGCCTTGACTACCATACATGTCTTGCAATGCCTAAGGTAAAGTAAAATCTCACCCATTGCAGTCAGGTTCATCCTTGTCCATCAGTTTGAACTGGTAGCTTCATGTCGTTTGTGTGAAACTCAGTTTTCAGTTATTTGAATTGGAATGCATTAACTAGGAAATTGAATTCATAGTAATGTTAGTCAAGAGTGTTGCTATGTTTAAATATTTATTTGCCTTTTAGTAGGCGATGTCAAATATCATTAACGGACTGCTTGCAGTTAATTAAATTAAAACACATTCAATTATGCATGCATTGTATATATTATACATGAATATATGTATACAGTGTCTTACAGACACTTAATTGCACGTTTTTCTGTACATTGCAAACGCACTGCCTGATGTCAACTACTAAAGCTAAAGTCATTAACCCTTTAATGCCGATATGGTAGTAAATGGTATGGGAGATCCTATACCCTCCGGCATTAAAGGGTTAAGAGCAAGAATTTGATCAATAACAGTGCTTTAAGAAGCAGAATAGCTCAGCCAATAGATTCCGATCCAACGTAGATAGTAGACCCGGATTAGATTGTGTTGAAGTATAGCAACAATGTCAGGCGATGTGACACATGAACCTCGACCATAACCAGTCCTTTGTCGATTGTAGAAGCGCTTGTGAATAAGCTGGTGCCCTGTGCTTGGCTTTCGAGTGGCGCTTCAGATTTTTGGAGATTATGATTAGAGACCTGTAGGTTCGTGTATGACTCTGCCGCAGCATCCCTCGCAGCTGGCAATTGTTGGTAGAATCGTTGGCGCCAATTGGAAGAGTCCATGTGATGACCAGAAACCCCTTGGCTGGAAGAGTCCATGTGATGACCAGAAACCCCTTGGCTGGAAGAGTCCATGTGATGACCAGAAACCCCTTGGCTGGAAGAGTCAGTGTGATGACCAGAAACCCCTTGGCTGGAAGAGTCAGTGTGATGACCAGAAACCCCTCGGCTGGAAGAGTCCATGTGATGACCAGAAACCCTTTGGCTGGAAGAGTCCATGTGAGAGAGACACAAAATCTGATCTGAGACTCGGAATATTTGTATGAAAATTTTATGTTGAGTTAGACTAACATGCTGTGTTCTGCATCTAAGGTTTCACAATGAAGTGTTCCATTATTCAAGTTGTTGCTGCGTGTTGTGTATGTTATGATGCAATATGATGTAATGTTTGGCCTCCTTGATGGAGAGAAGTCACCGAAACAGAGAAAATCAAATTTCGAATGTATTGAGGACATTTTTTCACACTTTGGGTTTTTGAATTGTTTTGAGCTTGTACTGGGTCTAAGTTGTTATGCTGGGGATTCAAAAATTACTGATGTTGTGTAAGTGAAGCTCATTATTTTATATGAGAGAAATGATGAATCTAAAATAAGACATCATTAGTAGGATTCATGTGATCTCTTTGTTGTTCTTTTGGACTGCTGGAGTGTGTCAATTTTTTAGGCATGAAACAAGCTTTGCGAATTTGATATATATTGACTAGCTTTTTTAAATTAAAACTAAGTTGTTACGAAGTTGTACACCTAAAAGTAAAGCTCAGTTTTAGTGGTTCATATGTGTAGTTTTTAGTAGCCGTAGTTTTGATGTCAGTAAATTGAAAATGTTGGTTTAAGTTACAGGTAAATTACTGTTAATTAACCTTTATTTTGTGCTATGTTTAACCGGCTATGCTGCACGGTGCCTACATTATGTAGATCTGAATGAAATACTATTGTGGGGCGCGGTGGTCTAGTGGTTGGTTCAGTACCCTGTAGCCGATTCGAATCCACCTCAAGCCGCCATGTTGGGACCATGAGCAAGTCGTTCGCTCGTTATTGCTTGTGTGCTTCAGCATGAAACTTCGATGCAGTGTCCGTGCTGTGGTCGGGAGCGCCTCTGAGTAGAGAGCTTGAAGGGGTGCTATACCAAATGCGAGAAATAAATAAATTAAATAAATAAAAATGCTTTATTTATGACTAGCCAAAGCTAACCACTTGTAGTATCTTAACCTTATCCTTTGAAGTTGCATGTCTCATGGCAATGCAATGGTGGCATATAATATGTATACATGTTAATATGAGCGTAATTTGTGTAAAAATGGATATTGTAACAGGGTACAGTGTTAAATGTTTTTCTCACTGTCCACTTTTATCCGTATATGTTTTCAGTCGGTGTTTGATGATTCGTGTTCTGTGATAAATCAAATGTCTGGAACTGGATAAAGTTTTAGTCACAAAATTTAATTTCAAGAACAGTTTGAATTTCACGTAGCTGATCTCCAAGTTATCTCCATAGAATGAATGCTGCTATGGCTAATGAAGAGACCATTGATGTTGGAAGAAATAAGAGCATGAAGAATGTGAATGTAACAGTGCAGTGTAAAGTATTTACCGGTATGTTTTTCTCCATCTTGGATGCGATTAACTGAACCTATTTGTACCTACCTGTACTGATATCATATTACACTTGCGCAAGTTTGACTGTAAATGTGCATAACTTTTGGAGCAATGGTTTTAAATTCGTACTATTTTTAAGTCAGTTTTCTCATAAACTCAATCAATAACTGGTCACCTTTGAACTTTGTAGTTTGATAGGTTTTCAACGAGAGAAATGTTGGCTAACTTTCCTGATAGTAGCAACCAACATGGGGGGGGGGCGTATCTGGTTCAGAAAAACCCCGGATTTTGTTCCTTTCTTCAAGCAGGCAACACACACACACACGCACACACCGATGCATACACACACAGAGTGTTCTCATGTAGAATTTTGATTAGTGGATTATCTGTAGTTCTACATTATATCACTGTCTCTCTTCTCCCGCACCTTTATTAGGTGCTTATTTCTGTGTCTTAATGTGTGAACCTGCAGGCAACAAACCACTTCTTCTCTTATTTGCTCTTTGCATCATTTGGGTCATGGAGGACTTTATATGCTTGGAGACAGTGGCAGTTGTCTGTAAACAACTTGTATAGTTTAACTGAATGTATGTGTAAATAATAAAGAATTTTGAACTTTCTCTGTTCATGGTCCAACAAAGTTATTACGTAACATCTCTACCATTGCTCCTCATGTTCTTGTCTCATCAGTCTGCTGTTGTGTCAGTGCTTCTATGCTTTCGCTTGTTTTACATTAGTTCCCGTATAGTCTGCTTGATGTGAAATGTTAATAATGATGATGATATTAAGAATGCACGATATTACTTCAAGCACCGAAACCATTCTGCTTCTGTACATCTTGTGGCATGATTTTATGCTGTGAATACTAGTTTCCATACACATGTATCTGGTTTTCTTTTTATTTATTTAGAACTGTTAATTAGTGTATTTGTATAATACAATATATATAGGTGATTTAATAGGTTGACCTTGCCAGTGGTTTTGATAATTAATCAAGCTTGAATGTACGCAACTGGCCGGTAAAAATCAAATTTTCATTTACTGTTCTTTCTCTGAAGTTGAT
Source organism: Lumbricus terrestris (assembly GCA_949752735.1). Classification (NCBI taxonomy): domain Eukaryota; kingdom Metazoa; phylum Annelida; class Clitellata; order Crassiclitellata; family Lumbricidae; genus Lumbricus; species Lumbricus terrestris. The sequence continues at coordinate 34,950,833 of OX457037.1, read as the reverse complement.
TTGCTCAATTGACTTTGTGTCATTTTTCTTTTGCACTTTCATAATTTGAATGTGTTCGGCATTTCCATGCTCATGCAATGAATATTAAGTAACTGTCAATTGTCAATGGAAACTATTGTCTGAAAACTTTGCGAGTCTGCTGAACAGAGACGTTCATGAGAAGCCTTGGAAACATTCGTATCTTTGCGGGAACATTTTAAGCTTTTATATACGCAATGCTTTGTCTCGGGTCCTTTGTCTCGGGTCCTTTATCCCGGGTTGTTTGGGTTCCATTGTTTTGGAATACAGAAAACAATGTGGAATAAAGTTGTTGTCTTTGTGTTGTAAGTTGGATCGGCATTGTTCCTGTGGTCAATAGAGCGTAAAACTCTTTGTTTATAGATTCCAGAACAACGGGTTTGAGCAGACTGATTGTAATTTACCCCAAGCCATTTGCTCCCAAAACCTATGCACTGGAGGCTGAGTTATATATTTTATGGTGCTGCTTCTCTTAGATGTAACTGTGCCCATAGCAGAATATATATAATTATTATATTCATTGTTGCTGGGTCTTGGTTTCGTGATTACCTCATAATGATGAGCCAGTTTGTGTGGTTGAATTGTTATAAACAAGACGGTTATATCGACCTCAATGTTTGCCAAAGACATAGTCTGAATAGGAATAGCAAAAAGCTATCTAACTAGTGCTGTGTCCACAGCCAATGTATCACTGGTCCAGTGGCGGTGCCAGGATTTCAGTTTCGGGGGGGCTGAAGCCCCGCGGCGAAAATTTCACATTTTCATCCGTCCAAATTTCTGACGACCTTTTTTTTAGTCATCGACCGAAATCTCATGAAAATTTTCCATTTTCGCCGCCAAAATTTCTGACGACCTTTTTTTTGTTTTTGTCGTCAGCTGAAAATTGTGGATATTTCAACGGTAAAAAATTTGGATGGCGCTTTTTTTAGGGGGGCTGAGCCTCTTGTAGGGGGGCTTAGCCCCAGCCCCCCGTAGCGCCGCCACTGCACTGGTCAAGTTTAATTCTTAGAATCCCTACATGCTGGGTGTGCATTTAAATCTAACCCTTAGCATCCCTACATGTTGGTGTGTATGGGATGGTAATTTGGCACTGAGGCTCGCATGAGTGGAGGTTTTTATGTAGAGTCATTAAAACGGGTGTAGGCCCTATAGATATGTTTGTATTGTCTATCCTCTCTGGGCGCATTGCACATCCTATTCATTTCATTCATTCGCAAACTTATATAGCGCACCTTCAAGGAAAACTACTCAGAGGCGCTCCCGACTCCAGCGATTAGGACCTGCTATTATCTTCCATTACATTCCGGACGTTTATTTTAGTTTTGCGATATTCATTGCACACTTTATGTGTTCAGTTGCACCTTTGTTTTACGCAAAAACAGGCATCTGAATAAATTCCATATTTTGACTACTGAATGTACAGCCGTAATGTGTGTTGTTAATAATGTTTGTGTTAATAATGTTTGTGTTAATTGGTTTGTGATGACGAATCTCGTTTCCATTGTCGCCAGATTTGCATTGTTGTCAAGCCATTGTGTTCTTTTGCACATTTTGTCGTATTTCAAGGACATTCGGAGAAACTTAGACGGTAATTACTTAGAATAATAACAATAAATGAGATATTAATTAAATTGTGTAATTAATTACGATGTTAATTACTTAACGCATGATGTGGTCTCGTCTGTTCAGTTTTGTTCTTGCGATAAAATCGTTTTTAAAATATATTATTACGTAGAAATCGTTTCTGTAATGTACTGAGCTTGTTGTTATCAATGGAATTCATCCATGTCTGATATGCTGATGCTGCTGGTCTGTGAGACTGTGACATTGATATATGTATGTCTGTCTACTTCTCTGTCTGTTTGTCTGTCTGTGTCTGCCTCTTTGTCTGTCTGCCTCTTTGTCTGTCTGCCTCTTTGTCTGTAGGTTTGTCTGCCTCTTTGTCTGTCTGTTTGTCTGTCTGCATCTCTCTGTCTGTTTGTCTGTCTGCTTGTCTGTCTGCATCTCTGTCTGTCTGTCTGTTTGTCTGTCTGCTTGTCTGTCTGCATCTCTGTCTGTCTGTCTGTCTGTTTGTCTGTCTGCATCTCTGTCTGTCTGCCTCTCTGTGTCTGTCTGTATGTCTGTCTGTGTCTTTATGTCTGTCTGTGTGTCTGTCTGTCTCTGCCTGTTTGTCTGTCTGTCTGTTTGTCTGCCTCTCTATCTGTCTGTTTGTCTCTCTGTCTGTCTGTTTGCATCTCTGTCTGTATGTCTGTCTGTCTGTCTTGTTCTCTATGCCGTTCTGTTTATGCGTTTGCCTTATCCATGCAGCTTTTTTTCAGTTACTTCTCCTCTGTCTATGCATCTGCTTGTGTTTGTTCTGCCACATTGTCTGGTATCTCAGTTTGAGGTGGCTAAAGCATTTGCCACATGCGCATGTTTGTGTGTTTGAATGGCTTTAATTGGATGGCGCTACTCCAACCTTCTTCTACTGACAATCAATGAGCAGATTTGTTGTAACCAACAACAAGAAGTTGTCGTGTTATACAAGAGTCGTACACCATCCATCTCAATCTCTTGTAGTCTTTCGTCATCCTTCTCTCGTCTCAAAGCCTACGTTTCTCTCAGGGGTTGCACGCACTGGGAGCGCTTCTGAAAGGCTCTGGCTGCAAGAGCGGTTTACAAATGGTCAGACACAATACGATACAATACAATACTCTGCTGTCCGTCTAACATCCTTTTGTCTCAGCTATGACCAGTGGCGTAGCCAGGAATTTTTGATGGGGGGGTTTTATGGCCGGAAACCCTGTTTTTTGCTATTTTTTCTTACTTAAATGGAAGAATAACCTTTAAAAACCTTTTTTCCGGAGCCAATGGGGGGGTTTTAACCCCCGAACCCCACCCCTTGCCTACGCCACTGCCTATGACGACGAATGTTGACCACAGAAACATATGCCATCCCTAAGCCCTATCACAGTCTGTCAAGTTCTGTCGCACTTCTTCAGACACTTCACCTGAGGATTAAGTAGCATATACATGTAGATTGACCTCGGCGTCAACACGATGTGTGTATCACCAAAACATTTACCAAACACAACTCCTGCGATATTCATTCACTGTCTCTGACTCTCTGGCTGGAATGAAAGTCTCGCTCGTGCCACTTGGGGATCGCTGGAGAAGCGATTGTAGAAACCGAAGTTGGGTGTAGTTAATCGCCAGGGCCCGTATGCACATGAGGGTATAACTCGTATATTTGGCTTAAATCTGGCCTATACAGGAATACTGGGTTATTTCCGTATGCACGGCTTGAGATTAGCGAATAAAACTAGGTATAACGTTATTCCAATTCCGAGGAAGGAGTACGCCGGCTACTCCCATTGTGAACAATAGACGGCCGACGTTAGCTGGACAGCGCGAACAATAGGCAGCCGTCGACATTTCCCTGGGGCCCGTCTTTAGGTCTGAATCTGTTTACCCCACGCTGCACCGACCGCATATAAATATCTTTCACGCATGCGCGCTCAGCTATAACCCATTGAATTGGGGGGAAGAGCAAGCGTCATGCATCGTCGGGTGCAAGGCAGTGGCATAGGCAAGGGGGGGTTTCGGGGGTTAAAACCCCCCCATTGGCTCCGAAAAAAAGATTTTTTAAGGTTATTTTTCCATTTAAGTAAGAAAAAATAGCAAAAAACAGGGTTTCCGGCCATAAAACCCCCCCATGAAAAATTCCTGGCTACGCCACTGGTGCAAGGAATGTGTAGATTAGTTATTCTCGTTGCTATTTTTTCTCGTGCATATGGATACATTCCAATGGCTATATCGGGAATTGCAAAGCAGCGTTTAGGCACTATATGTGATTACCTTATGCTGTGTCCTGTGCATACCAGCCCTGATGGCCATAGTTGTACGTCTCTCGCTCCTACATTGAGCTGTAAGCTTACATACGGTATCAATCGTCCTAAGCTGACACTGATTGATCGTAGGCATCGTTTTTAGCAAGCGGATTGGTCTACTCAACAGCTGAGCGGTTACCATTCAACGAGTTAACCGGGTTCAGTGCTGTTTATTGACATCTGCATCAGTCTGTCAGAGACATATTAGAAAGTCAACTTAGCCAGACGCGGGGCACCAGCTTATTCACGAGCGTTGAGTCAAAAGGGACGTCTGTAAGAGTAGGTCTCTAGTTCAAAGGTGGTCCGGATCGAGTTAGATGGTCCAGGTCGAGTAAGCGGTAAGAGCTAGGTCAGGGCTGTCTGTAAAATCGGGGTTACCACACTTCTGGAAAGTCAGGGAATTTCACTGTTGGTCAGGGATAGAAAATTAGAAATTGCTGAGAAAAGAAAAATGTTGATTTTCAATTGCAATTTAAAATATTGATGCAGTTTGTTCAATTGTTTCGCAGATTTGAATCACATCTGAGTATTGTGTTGGCTATTTTGAAGAGCGATTAATATGCTGTCAAGCATATTCGCTCATTTGAATAGGCCTATTTATTATATAGTGGGCTTATTTCTTAATAACGTGAAAACAGAACACCACATTTAGTTGAACTTTACTTCTCAGAGCAAATAGGCCTTTGGAAAGGGAGGAGGTGCTTGTAAAAATATATTTAAAATGTTTATTGTCCTAATGTACCTTTCTTGCTGAAATTTTGTTGAAGGTTATCTGGAAGGTCAGGGAAATTCCGATAATTTTAAAGCAATAAAATGAGTGGGTTTCCTGAACATATATCGAAGGAGGTCTCAGCGGTTATGTAAAAAGCTGCTGCAGCAGGAGTAAGGACTTGTTACAAGAACTTGGATATTGATAATGCTAGGAACAAGACCAGTAGCACGTACGGTGATCTTTAAGACCAATAACTAAGACCTCTGTTGAGGCGCTTATGCGGCAATTGGGGCTAATTTTTCAGAGATATCCGGCTTTCTGGCCTCTCTCAGGCAAATTAAGTCATACAAGGTCACACCTAACTATGCGTATTCTGAGATATATTATAGCTAGGCCTACGTATTTTGTGAGAGAGATCTCGATATTGATAACAAGAACAAGGTCACCACAGTCAGACTAGTGGCGGCGCCAGGATTTCAGTTTTGGGGTGGGGACTGAGGCGGAGGGAGTTTTTCATTTTCATTCAGCAAAATTTCTGACGATTTTTTTACAGTCACAAATCTCAAGAAAATATTTCATTTTTCCAGTCCAAAAAAGCTGACGACCTTTTTAATCGTTTCATTCATTCATTCAGAGCACTTATATAGCACCCCGTCAAGAAACTACTCAGAGGCGCTCCCAGTCCAATCACGAACAAAAAAGAGACTTGGTCGTTTGGTCGAAATCTCATAAAAATATTTCATTTTCCCTGTCCCAAAAAACCTGATGACCTTTTTAGGGGGGGGGCTTAGAGTCGAAATTTCGTGAAAATATTTCATTTTCCCTGTCTAAAAAACATGGCGACTTTATGAGGAGACTTAGACACCCTAGCACCCCCTGGCGCCGCCACTGACCACGGTAGCCTCCAAGACCAACCAAGACTTGGACTCGAGTACACTCTGAAATGGTCAAAAGTTACACAAATTAATTGCTTTATTGTTAGTTTTTCAGAAGTTCAGCCTTCAAACAAATGATTGCCCCGAGCTAGGCCTACCACCATTTCTTCTGGTAACAACGGCAAGACCAAGACAATGACATTCAAGACTATAATTGGCACCAAAACTATTCTCTCGAAAAACAAGTTTGTGTCTTGGGGCTGCTTCCTTCACCAGTAGGCAACAATATATTAAGGTATAGCCTATGTCTAAGCCTTGAACCTTTCTATTTAATTGTCTCTTCATTGTCTTTAACTTTACTTGGCATTTATGGCTGTCCTTGCGACCCACAATAATATACATGTAACACGAGGTCGCTGCCTGCATGTTTAGGAGTTAGGACGCTATTTTATATGTTCCTAGTCATATCCCGAATACGGGACGCTATGCATCAGTCCAAAAACATGGACGTAATATATAGGTTCATGGCTTGTGTGTGATTTAACCCTTTCGCTACCGGAGGTAAAAAATTCCTGTGACCGGAGAAATATTGGAAAATTCGACTTTTATCTTTTTTGACGGTAGTGATTATAATTAGCTGTGAGTATGCTGAATTTTTACTGATGATCATAAAGGTTATGTAAAAACAAAAGTTAGTCGTATTTTTCATTTATATAGCGCCTCTTCAAAGACAACTATTCAACTCAAAATAATAGAACCATATGATGTTATGGCAATAGTTCAAGTTTGCATTACGTGTCCACAATTCAGATGGCTAAATGTAAGCTTTGTCAGGGTCGTCAAATGTAAGCTTTGCCAGGGGCGCCAAATGCATGCTTTGCCTGGGGCGCCAAATCATGCTTTGCCTGGGACGCCAAATGTATGCTTTGCCAGGGGCGCCAAATGATGCTTTGCCTGGGGCGCCAAATGATGCTTTGCCTGGGGCGCCAAATGTATGCTTTGCCAGGGGCGCCAAATCATGCTTTGCCTGGGGCGCCAAATGTATGCTTTGCCAGGGGCGCCAAATGTATGCTTTGCCTGGAGCGCAAAATGTATGCTTTGCCAGGGGCGCCAAATGTATGCTTTGCCTGGGGCACCAAATGTATGCTTTGCCTGGGGCACCAAATGTATGCTTTGCCAGGGGCGCCAATTGTAAGCATTGCCAGGGGCGCCAAATGTAAGCTTTGCCATATGGGCTAGGGCTGGCCCTGCTTCTATAGGGGCTTTCCGAGGCATGCCACTCACAATTAAACAGCTTAAACAGACAGCGTAGTTCCGCCGGATATATCCGGCACTGAGGGCATACGATTTATTTCCTCCGCCGGATATATCCGGCGTCCTAGGTATCGAATGAGTTAGGACAGTCAAGATGTTCAATGTCGAGCACTAAAGCAGACGGTCTGCAGTCTGCAGACGATTTCGCTTGAAATATGACCGCTGCGTGTCAGCTATAGGTGCGCCCAGTAATTCCGAGCGCAAGATCAATGCGCGCGTAAAAGCGACGACATGGAACATAGATACCAAGGGTGCTGCATGGTTTATGTATTAAGCGTATACAGTCGCGCAACGTGTTTGCACCGCCTCTGGTGTCGTGTTTTGCAACTATTACGGAGTTCCTGCTTCTCCGTTACAAATCACTTCCACTGCTGCGCGTTTATAAGCATAAACTGTTTCACAGACTTCAACGGTTCAGTCTCCTGTGAACTGAGTGAACAATCCCAGCTGTAGCTACATGGGTCGGGAGCGCCTCTGAGTAGCTCGCCTACTTGAAGGACGCTGCAAAAATGAAATGGAGTGGAGTAGTAGCATTGTAGCAACAAGTTAAAACTTGCACTGTAATGCACTATGGGGTTAATTGCACCTATAGTTATTAAATAGCAGACATTCGTTGGCTATTGACACTGACAGAAGACACAATGACAGTCAGCCAACAGACAGACGGACAGACAGACGGACAGACAGACAGACATACATACAGGCAGGCAGACAGACGGACGGATAGCTGAAAGAAGAAACGACAGGTAACCAATGATTTTGTCCAAGCTATTAGCCCTGTGCTGATTTTAAGTGGCCCGCCTAAACTAGTCAGATGCTTTCAAATTTTGTGAAAATAAAGAAACACAAACAGCAGACCAACTAGGCTTATAATGGCTATAAGCTCGTAAGTTGTTGTGTTATAAATCTGACAAAACGATTGCATCGTCCGTTGGTCTAATCGTAGGTCAAACAATTTTCTACAGCACCCACGAAAACCAAGCACAGAGCAATAGCTTACTCAAGAACGCTGGATCTGATGATAAAATATAAGATATAATTTGCTTGGAGACCGTTCCCTTCAGAGTTGAATAAAGCTGCCCGATCCAGTAAATGACTTACCAAACAGTTTATGAGGCGCAGATTGCCTGGTGCATTAGTTTTCTTTAAGTAGGAGATTTTCCAAGCAGGTCTGCCTTTGATGGCTTTTGTTTCCTGTTTACAGCTGGGCGGAAATAATGGTATGCGTGATAGTTGCACTTGCACATGCATTCTTTTTATATCAGGTTTTTAATCTCTTCTGTTTGTGCATGAAATCCTATCCTTCTATTATTGTTTGCCATCATCTTTGGTAGCAAATATAAAAGACCTCGTCTACATTTCCTGCTGTTATATTAGGCTATTATAGTATCATATGGTCTTCGATAGGCTAATGGTGAAAATGTTGACTATATAATTTTTGTGGCCTATAAATGTAGACCTATGTACGAGCACATGTCATTGCACTCTTCAAGCACTCTTCAAGCTCTCTGCTCAAAGGCGCTCCTGACTACAGCGCGGACACTGAATCGGAATTTCACGCCGAACCGTATGAGCAGGACTTGCTCAAGGTCGGTTTACGTGACGGCTTGAGTTGGATTCGAACTTGCAACCTCCCGGCTCCAAGGACCCTGCACCACCGCAACCCAATTAGGCCTATGTCTTTTACTTTGGCACTTTTCTGACTAACTTAAATAATTTAAATTCTTTAAGTCGCAATTAAGCAAATTATTTCGTAAACAAACTTTATACCTACTCGAAACACTATTTCCATTTAACAAATCGATTAACCATGGAACATAGTAACTGTTAGCCTATTAGTTGGACTAACATATAGGCGGAAATCGGAGGGAATTCAGTTCGTTTGGGTTGACGAGCATTATGGGATACGGATCGGTTGGAGAAGTTATGGCGAACCGTTACTGTCGGAGAACGGAAAAGATCGAAATATGAGTCTAATCGGGAAAAGCGCGTTCGTTGGCTGGGAGTATTGTATGGTATTGTATTGTTACCGTATTGTATTGCATTCTATTGCTTCTGACCATTTATATGCGCTTCTCGCAGCAAGAGCCTTTCAGAAGCTCTCCCAATGTGTGGTGTGCAACCTCGAGAGCAAATGCAGTTGTTTTGAGACCACCGGAGAGAGCGAACTGATGATGGAAATCCATTCCATAAGGGCAGACCTAGGCCTATATGTAAGCAAATGCTCAGGATTGATCCTTGGCTGTCCTGACGCGGGGTATTGTTTCCATCTCTTTCTGTCTCTGCAATTGCCTGTGTTTTCTGTCTCTGTCTGTCTCTGTCTCTCTGTCTGTCTCTCTCTGTCCGTCTGTATGTATATAGGCCTATATATGTCTGGCTGTTTGTCTGTCTCTTTGTCCGTCTGTATAAGTCTGTCTGACTGCATCTCATTTTGCAATGCACCGATGAGAGTATATAAGCAGCCGTAACTTTGATTAATAACCTAATTCACTGAGTGCAAGTCAACTCAATCCAACGAACGAACCTCCTCCTCTACTCCTCCGTCCTTTTCCTTCTCCTCCTCCTCCCTCTACTCCTCTTCTTCCTCCCTCCGATTACTCCACAACGTACCCATCGTCTCGATGGTCCGTTATGTCCGCCAGAATAAACTCGACGCAGACGATTCAACCGTTAAATGTGCACCGACCCCCACCCACCAACCGCCCCACCCCACTCTCCCTATCGTAGCGATGTCACAACTGATCAGTGATGTTTTGTCTTTGCTGCTGACGACAAAAGGGAGGACGAAGTATTTAACGATGGCGTTCAATCCTTAGGCCATAATGCCATTACGATTAATCCTGCTGTATATATAATATATACGGTCCTGTGATATATTCTGCAAACACGTTCGGCTGCAGGGTACAGACATTTTACCGCGTGGGCGAGTAATCTCGTCTCTGCTTTTGTATAATCTAATGGCGTCCTGTTTATCCAGTCGTTTTCCGCGCTCTAATGACAGTTTGACGTTCTGCGACCAATGGAAGAGTACACAACTACACATCCTTCTGCCTCTGTCTCTTCCCTTTCTCATTCTTATTCTCATTCTCTGTCTAGACTGCCTGTCTCTCTGTATGTCTGTCTGTCTGTCTGTCTGTCTGCCTGTCTGTCTGTCTGTCTGTCTGTCTGTCTGTCTGTCTGTCTCTCTCTCTCTCTCTCTCAGAGAGATTCTTACTTTCGATAATGTATAGGCCTAGATTTATTTTCCTTATGACGAAAGAGACATTTGCAACCTTCGTTTAAAACTTTAAATGCATCTATACTACGATAGTTTGGATGTAGTGACTGTTGTCTAATTATGGAATAACCCCAATCAGTGTACAACTGTACGTGTAAACAGCACAATTGCAGCATTATTATCAACATACTGTCCTCTTGATGATTTGGCAGCTATGGCTTGCGTTCATTATTAAGTACAGAAGGAAGTCATTTACATCAGGCATAAAACAGATACCGCCAGAGATTACTTAACAGGCGCTTTATTATATACATGCATACATATATACATACATACATACATACATACATACATACATACATACATACATACATGCATACATGTATACATACATACATACATACATACATACATACATACATACATACATACATACATACATACATACATACATACATACATACATACATACATACATACATACATACTATGTATGTATGTATGTATGTATGTATGTATGTATGTATGTATGTAATACATACATACATACATACATACATACATACATACATACATACATACATACATACATACATACATACATACATACATACATACATACATACATACATACATACATACATACATACATACATACATACATACATACATACATAGTATGTATGTATGTATTACCGGTAAGGGTAAGGGTATGTATTACATACATACATACATACATACATACATACATACATACATACATACATACATACATACATACATACATACATACATACATACATACATACATACATACATACATGCATGCATGCATACATACATACATACATAAACACACACACACACACACATAAATACATGCATACATTCATAGTATTACATGGATTGACCTGTATAATACATACATCGATATAGGTCAACAAATAAAAGCTGTATACATAATTATGTTGATGGAGTTGTCCCTGAAAGAATTTAAAAATTGATACTACCCTCTATAGCAGGGGTTCTCAAACTGTGGTACGCGTACCCCCAGGGGTACGCCAGGTGCCGGTAAGGGGTACGCGAAAAATTCCAGAAATATAAAATTTCTTTGAGTTTTTGGACTTTGTGTCCATCTTTCTTTGATTAGCAGTGATTTTTAACGTTGCAACATGTAACAGTATCGTCATTTCTTTCTTTCATAGCATATAATTAGACTCGCATACAATGCAGTGCATGCAACATATTTTTATGCTTAGGCCTATTACTATAATTTGGAAACAAATAAGCCTAATGTATAAATTGTTGAGAGTACCAAAGTCAGAATATCTCACACTGTATAATATAGAGCTCAAATAGCAGAGAGCTGAATTGGTCAAATGATTAATTTTTGGTCGAACTTTAAATTTTGTGATTCCTTTCAGCATGTCATATCTGGGTGAAACTGTTAAATATTCTTGCTATAAAAAAACATGGGGTAAAATTGCGTTTGAAAATGACAACTATTAGGCTATCGGTAAACCAGATGTTGTAAATCTGTGCTAGTCTGAACAAGCATATAGGTAGGTTCTTTCCTCTTTCTTACATAGGTTGTAGGCCTAGAACAATATTCTTCATTTAAAAATTATTGTTGATGAGATTATAGACTCTGATAAACGATGTCAACAATGAGTAAATGGACTTTTAGTTGTCACTGCCAGAGAACATCGCAATGGCATTTTGTTTTGGATCTGACTTTGCTGGGGGTACGCCATCATTCGATATTTTTACTTGGGGGTACAATAAAAATAAAGTTTGAGAACCCCTGCTCTATAGCGTTGCTTCTTTCCGATGGAAGACAGTTTTGCAAAATTTCACGTGATTCTAGTAATTTTGCTCAATCAACCTTATAACAGTTGACTGTGCTGAGAAGCATCGTATAACAAGTCACAGTTGCATGGGGCATTATTTATCGAAGTAGGCCTTCTGCAATCTGCAGTCAATAGATTTGACAGCTTAATTGTGTTCATTATTAAGTACAGAAGTAATGAAGTAATTAAGTCAGTCACATCAGACATAGACACAGTGATTACTTCTCAACGTTCCTCAACTGATGAGCTTAATTGTTCTCTGCCAACATGTTTGACAATTGTTTGGGAGATACTCTCGGAGCTGTTACTGTGAACGAATCAATGAATGAACGAACGACCGATTGAATGAATGAATGAAAGAATGAATGAATGAGTGCATGAATGTAAGTATGTACATGTATGCATGAATGAATATGTGAATGAATGAATGAATGAATGTGTGAATGAATAAATGAATGAATGAGTGCGTGTATGTATGAATGAATTTATGAACGAATGAATGAATGAATGAATGAACGAACGAACGAATGAATGAACGAATATATGAATGAATGAATGAATGAATGAATGAATGAATGAATGAACGAATGATGCAACTGGCAATTCAATGCAGTCTGCCAGACATTATAGTTTCCTGGATTGCGAAATGTTTTTACGATTATCTTCAATGATCTGAATTAGTTTTGCGTTTCAGATTCTTTTCTTGTTTCGGATTCATCGAAAACATTCATAGGAGAAAATAAACGTTCGATCAGCAATTCAGCAGCGTCACGTGAAAACCTTTAGGCCAAGTAGTTTGATGACAGCTTCAGCCTCCTTGTTTTGTTTGTTCTTCCTTGTTTTGTTTGTTTTTCCTTGTTTTGTTTGTTTTTTCTTGTTTTGTTTGTTTTACACGATTTCATTGATCATTCCTTTCAAACAGTGCAATGTTTGGACTGCTACTATGACCCAAGCAAGCGGGTGAAGACTAAGCTTAAGTTGCCGATGATCCTTTAGGCCTAAATGCATTTTGTGGCATATATGCAATTGGAAGGAGAAGGATCAGATGAGACAGGATAATAGTTCTTGAAGAGATTAGCCTACTTCAATTTCTAAAAGGAAGCGTGAGATGTGATGGATAGAGTAGCCTGAGGAAGGACCAGATTATATAAGAAGTAGCCTATATGCTAGATTTCGCGGAATCAACTGTTGTACTTGTAGGCTACATATAGCCTATATAGCAGGAAGCATGGTTGCTTGAAGCATCAAATAGCCAATTGATTAGCAGATCTGGCGAGTGTCGTTTTCGTCGTTTTATCATCAGTGACGTCAACGACTGCAGCGCAGACGACAGTCGCGCAGCAGACGACGTTGCGCAGAAATCTGGGCGAAGTCGACGCATGCGCAGGAAATGGCTCAGACTGATTTTCTGCAGCAATCTTTGAGACCCTTAACGATGTGGGGAGAGAGAGTTAAAGACGGGAACAAGGCGAAAGATATATATATATATATATATTGCATAATATATATATATATATATATAATATATATCTGACGGAGAGCTACGGCCCACGGGTATAATGGTCTCATCAATTTGGGATGGAAACGGATTTGGCATAGAGAAATTTGGAAGATGTGCATATATACACAGAAGGGAAGTCATGCATGGATAGAGAAATATTTCTTGAAAGTATCACTTGCATGGGCGAACAAAACACTGACCATATATATTACATATAAAATAAATTATATATATATATATATATATTTCAAAAGTATATATAATTACATATATATTATATATGTCATCTCCATTTCCTGTGGCTGTTGTTTATCAATCACTGAATATTTTGACGGAGTTGTAGGCCCTATATCATAAATTATAATAGTGCCTCTGCATGCACTTCAGCGTCATAAGCAACGATGATGGAATGGCACTCTATCTATTTCTAAGAAACATGCGTGCACCATCGTTAGAATATACTGCTGGACATCATTTCGATCTTATTCAACATAATGTGTTCTGAGTTTCTGACAACATCAGTTTCGATAGCTCTTCCTCTGAAACTATGATGTATAGCCTATAGGCTACAGACATAGGCCTAATAAGCAGATGACTTTTAGCATGCATAGGGGCACATAGGACTCTATACCTAAAAATATTTGAACATTATAACGGAGATCGAATACAAGGGCATAGCATGGGCCTAACAGGTCTATTTGCATGTAATTATTAGAAGACCTATACATTTAATGCAATCCTATAAAATGACTGATTCATTCTGAGCATTTGGGTCGATATCTTTTTCATGATGCACATGGTGTGCTTTCGATTAGGCTGTGTTGTACTATGTGCATAGGGGTCATTGCATAATTACGTAACGCTGAAATTGACCGTTTTCGACCCACCCACCCACCTTGTAACGCTTCGTAACGTTGCCCCTGACCCATCCACCCACCCTCCCCAGCGTTACGTAACGATTGCTACGAAAAATCAGTCGAGATTTAGGTCTATTATATGGCCTAGCCTATGTGAGCGCGTAATTCATATTTTCATAGTGAATTTATTATAGCCTAGTAGGCCTAGCCTATGTGAATTAGGCTTATAAGCTAATTTGACAGTATGCAAGGCCTACAACATGCAGACTGTTTTATTTATATAAGTGATAGTCATGTTTTAAATGCATCAAGAGTAAAAGTTTACACACTGCTGAAAAGTTTCACCGACTAAATTGCTCATTAATAATTAATCATCAAAATAATGGATGAACTAATTATTTGCTTAGTCTGGGCAATTCGGTAATTATTTATAGAAATACTGCGGAGTTCTGTTGAGCATCAATTTTAAATGTTTAAGATTCGTGTCCAGTGTCCACTAAGTAAAATATGCTTCAAAGTTGTTCTTCGATGTCAGAAATTCAAGAGGAGTTAGGCCCCACCACGTGCTTTAATTGTTTCGTTGCCAGAATCGTTGGCAAAACTACAATACTGCATGTATCACGGATCAACAATTTCCGGTTTGCACAAGCGGTAGAATGGCCTAGATAATGTTGACCTGGCATGTAACCGGCGTCTGCTGCCGTATCTTTTTCAGATAATAGACCTACTTCGGTTACGTTTTAAAACGTTTGAATCAATACCACGAAGTTTAACTTCGATCGTATCATGTTTGAACTGGCATTCGATGGTAATTTAATTTTCATTAATTTTTTTCAATGCGTTACGTAACGTTCAGCTCCCTTCACCCACCCACCCACGTAACGTTTCGTAACGTTTTCAGTGACCCCACCCACCCACCCTCGAGCGTTACGTAATTATGCAATGACCCCATATCGGGTTTACAAGTATACTAGCCTAGATAGAAAGAGAAGAAATTGCATCTGAATCGTTTTTCCACCAGTAGGCCTATACTATAGACGTATACAAGGGCGGATACAGAAATTTTCGATGGGGGGGCCAAACTTTTGGGTCTTGGTCCGGGAAACCGGGAAAAAATTTCGCCTTCCATCCGCTGAAAAAACTGATGACTTTTTTTAGTCATCAGCCTCGAATTTCCCAAAAAAGATACCTTTTCCCATCCGGCCTCCACCCAAAATACTGATGACCTTCTTCGCCGCTGCGGGGCACGGACATACGGAGCTACTCTCGGGGGGGGCAAGTCAACTTTTCGGGACAGAATAGCTGGTAAAAAATTTAAAAAAATCTAAATGGGGGACCATGGCCGGATTGGCTCCCATGGATCCGCCCCTGGACGTATATATGATTATATGTATTGTATACTAATCAGATGTATAGTTCAAGATTTCAACGATTGGCTTCCTCCAATTGACTCTTTTTGTGCGTGCATTATGGAGTTTGCGTATAGGCGTATACACTATACATAGTCTATACCGGTACCAAGGCGCCTCAGTTAGGCCTATAGCCGTATATATATATATATATATATATATGTGTGTGTGTGTGTGTGTGTGTGTGTGTGTGTGTGTGTGTGTGTGTCTACGTAGTATGTATCATATTATATATAATTATAGGCCCAGTGAAATATGGAAGTAAGGTGAGGTTTGAAAAGTCTGTGGAAGGTGTGGGAGAAGGGCGAGGAACAGAATGGAACGAGAGATTATAAATAGCAGAAGAAAAGCTGCGAAGCAATTACGACTTATCGCCAGATGAAGGTTGAGTCTGGTTGACCTTAGATAAGCAAAGCCACAGAAGTCGAAGGACGCCAACAACAAAAATCGTATACATAAATACATGCATTATGCATATAATTATATTTATGCATATATAAATGCATACATACATATATACATACATCCACACATACATACATTCATACATCCATACATACGATATGTACATGTAGGCCTACATACACACATAACATAACACCTGACAGTCGCAATAACATAAAATTCGTTGTTTAGCGCAGCTATATATATGAAACCCAAAAGGGGCTGAAACCATTGCCACCTGAGAGCATACATGTACCATGGTTTGGAACGATGCATCACGGTCAACTGTGTGATGTAGTAACAGAATAACAAATTAACAAGCCCTTATCTAGCATTATATATGCATGCGAAAAGTGATGAATTTGGGAAAACAGAGCAAAAATATTGTAGTAATATAAACAAATCGTCGCCTGAGAATTATTTTCGCGTATCTCCAGTTTCGTGAATTCCGAGAAAAACGATAGAAGTTTCGGAACTTTGGACGCAAAAAAGAGACATTCAGTGCAATAAAACTTCAGGCAAAGACGTCATATTAAAGCATCGGCTTTGATTAAGGGATGTTGCATTGAAATTAAAATGAAACTTAGAATGCATACATACACACGTACATAGGCTACATAGCTACATACATACATCTAATTGCATACATACATACATACATAGGCTACATAGTGGGCTACATATGGTTTTTGTGAAATTTGGAAAATGTTGTAAAAAAAGACATACGGTACTGTAGCTTCGAATTTATAAAAAAAACTTTGTCGTATGTTCATCGGTAATTCAGTAGCATGTTGTCCAGTAGCGGCGCTAAGGGAGGGTTAGGGGGGGCTAAGCTCCCTAAAAAAAAGTGGAACCATTTCTTTCCATGTAAAAATGAAAGATACGCACGAGGTTTAGCAGACAGTTTGGCGGATACGAAAAAGAACCCATTTCCCGAGATTACAACCAAATGACTAAAAAAAGAGGCCGTCTGAAATTTTGTCGACTGAAAACGGGAAATTTTCTCCCGCAAATTCAGGCCCCCCCAAAAACTGAAATCCTGGCGCCGCCACTGATGTTGTCGTATATCCAGTTCTGCAGTAGCTTGTTACTGCTTGAAATCTCGTCGCCTGAGAATTATCTTCGCCTATCTCAACCCCATTGAGATAATCGAGGTTGAAGTTTTGGTAAAATTTTTACGGAAAAAATACATGTGAAAATTGGAGGTATAGGCCTACGACCAAACAAACCTGAACATGGACATAGCCTACGACAGTTAGTTTTTGGTGAATATCTTTAAAACGACTTGTCTTATCTCGAGATCCTAACGAATAAAAGTGATGAAAGAGAAGCAATTTTTTGCTACAAATCAAGTCTAAACTCGATTTTGAAAAAATGGAGATACGCGAAGCTAATTCTGAGGCGACGAAATACAATTGAGTGCACACTCCAAAATAACGATGAATTTATATACCGGTACTAAAGTGTAGTTCCTTATAGGATGTTTGACTTATCCTCCTTGTTGAACGTAGGCTCAAAACTCTCGTTTGAATATATAAAGTGACGGCAGAGATCGAATTAGGCCTATGGTATAGGCTATATTATTAAAGTATACGGTATTGTGTGGTCAAGGCATATTATAGCAAAACAGCAACAAATTCCTATTAATTTGGCCAATATTGCACATAATTATGCAATTATGCATACATACTTGATGTATATACTGTATGTATATGGTTTCTCGCGGTCTGTATCATTCGCGCTGATTTATGCCTAGGCCTATTTAATTATAGCACTCCCATCTACACGCCCACGCCATTAAGGCCTACACTCTTAAGTACTTAACTAGCTGTTTTTACTGCATGCCCTGCCACAGAGATTTGTGTGTTTCGCGTATAAGGCATGCACACAGTATAGGCCTACAGGCGAAATGCACTGAAAATGATATCACTTATAACAACTTGCTCTGTCTAGAATGCCATCCTATCCGGATGCAACAAGAGAGCGTGCACATACTGAATCTGTTGACAAGAGAATTGTGCATCTAATAGATGGCGACACCTGTCCTGTTTCGATATACGTATACAATATTATATGTTGTTTGTGATACTGGATCTGTTCCGGGAAAAGGAGAGGGACGGATGCACGTGTGAGGAGAATGCAAAAGATGTATGCATGTATATGTATCTCTATGTATATGGACATTTATGTAGCGCCTTACAATAACCTCACGAAGGCGCATAGATGCTGTATAATGTAGCCGACTAATTTTCGAACATAGCATCAGGATACAGTTGTCAAATTGAGCACGACCCAGATTAAATTATAGACATCCGGACTTTTTTTAGTAAGTGATATGTTTTGAAATCTGTTGTTACACCTGATTTTTCTGCATAGCCTATATAATATACGCAACTGTATGTATATGTATATGAAGATCAATATATAATGCCAAAGCAAATCCATAAGAAACGCATGCCTAAATATTTATTTTTCATGTATACATAGGGTCTATACAATTAGGCCTATTAAGAATCGAGCATTCTATATATACATAGGACCTATACCCCTTAAAGTAGGCTATATGTGTAGGCCTAATTTTTAGTATACCGGTACGCTATATAGAGTGCTTTAAAAAAAGTTGAAAGTTAATAAGCCATAGTTGCTAACTGTTTCCTTTTGGCTATAGAATAAACTCTGTATAAGAAAAATTGCAAGATTAAATGCATTTAAAAGGTCGCTCAGTGAACCAGAGTTTCAATAAACATTCGTATTTTAAATTGCAAATTAAGACATGTGATAATTGACACACAAAATAATACTGGAGGCTGGATACCCAAGAGTACATATCGTTTTTGAGGAGTCTCACGATTTTCTGGCGGCGCTCTAAAAGTCACCACAGGCTTCCAAAATCACTCGATACCGTTTAGGTCCCCGTTTACACTATATAGGGCCTATATATGTAGTTGCGCGTTTAAAACGCCTCAAAATTCCTATAATATAATGTAGGCCTGTAAACATTTCATTTTCTTTTTTATTAGATGCATTTATATAGCGCCTCTTCAAAGGGCTACAATTATGGTAACGGTTCCTTTCAGAGGTGTTCTAAAAACGAATTCGATAAAACTGGACCCGAACCTGGTTTTCATTTCCTTCGACTTTGTTTTCAATTGACTTTGATGACATACTGCAGCTGCGTCCGAATATAATTGGATCGACTGCAGCCACATTGTGACACTCTCATGCCATTCCATTATCGATATAATGGCGAATCCGAATCGAACATAATCGCAATAATTACACGCGACTGCATATTTTTCGTCGCCATTTAGGCCTACACGTGTAGACATTATCATGTATAGATCTATAAATAGGCGTTGGACTATGACTGTACTGCAGGCTATGTATAGCATATACATAACAATTATGTATATGCATAAAATTCATTTAAGTAGTAACGCAGTTTGACTTTTCGAATCAAATTAAGGTGGCAATTGAAATCAGTTTTTTTTTATTTTTCATAGGGCCTATATATATCGTTGTGTGCGTGTTTTCCATTCTCATCATGGCCATAGATTTTACCCGGATTATCCTACGGCCTCCTTCGGACTGTAGATATTCTTTTTTGCCAATCCTCTGACTAGACACATGGCTCTTGAATAAGCTGGTGCCCGGCCCCTGCGCTTGACTTTTGAGTGGTGCTTTGGAAATTTGGGATAACGATTCTCTGCTAACTATAGGATTCTATATGCAGGACCTGTATACGGTGTCTCAATGTCCGCGGAGGGTTCAGATATTTTATAAAAGCAGCTGCCGCATCCACGATTCAATGAATAATTAGCTTACATGTGTGTAGGCCTATGCAGAATATACAGGGTGCGCCCAAAAAGACCCCCTTTAGGTTTTTTGTCAATATCTTGACCAGAAGTAAGAATTTCGAAATGAAATTTTACAGTCTTATAGACAATTCATATTTACACATGATGGTCAGATTCCATCAAAATATTTCAAGCACAACTAAAGTTACACCACTTTTAGTGAGGTCACCCATCGTTTTTTGACGATTTTTTGGCGCACCCTGTATGTACACAGTATACACACATGCATAGCTGATCTTCGATAAACGTATACTATATGCACTGAATTAGGATCTTTTGTATTCGCAGGGTATACCAGTTTATTCATGACTGTGAGAGAGGTGGAACCGGGATGTCAAGTGAAGAATCGGAATTCGATTGCCATGGATAGTGCAGAAAGGAGAGACAGAGGAACTGCGTATACAGGGTAGGACCCCGGTATAGGTGGATTTTGTTGAGAACGAGAAAGCTGGAAAAACGAAGGATTGGATGGAATAGATTAGGGTGGGAATGTCTGAAGAGCTACGATTTCAATTTGGAAAAGAAAGTCTGTAAAGTAGTAAAAAAAATAGAGGTACCTGGTTGAGCGGCGGTTTTGGCTGAAACTTGGTGGAACCGATTCTCTCACCCGATATATATGGTAACTCGACCCGGACCATCTTTGGACTACTCTTACGGACATCCCTTTTGACTCAACGCAACGCTCGTAAATAAGCTGGTGCCCGCGCTTGGTTTTCGAGTAGCGCTTTAGAAATTTGGAGATTACGATTACTATTGCGATTAGGATGAAGACACTTTGCGGGAATATCCTCTGTTCCAGAAATCTAAAAATGAAAGAATCTGGTCATTGCTGTGAATGTAAAACTTTCTAATTAAAACTTGAATAAAATTAACATCAACACGATGTGAAAGTTGTAAACACAGGATTGTAGTTATAGGATAAATACAGCATGGCCTTGCTTTATATATAGGGGCTGTCAGGCCCGCGGGTTAACGAGCTTTTGTTTATGAACAGTTGGCCTATACACATGTACTCGCAACCTTGAACCATTGTGGCTTTGTTAGCCTACAAAGTACAGAAACGTCTGAATAGTACACAGACTTTACACAACTTCATTAAGCTATACATACATGTAGGATATATAAGGATAGCGAGTTGTAATTTATAGCATATTGCAGTGTTTCACATGATTTTTATACATAGGCTACGCGGGCCTGCATATAAACATTATAAAATATAAGCAAACAGCCTACGTATACCATGATAATTATAGAGAATACATAGGCCTATACTCGTGCATGTTTCATGTCTAAATTGGCATTTGTATATATAGAACGGAGCAAAACACTAGTTTGTGGTGTTTTGTTTACTTGCCATTATACTTGCAGCTGCGCAATGGAAACATGCAGAGTCAGAAAATCTCGTATGCGTTATCATTATCGTATCGTATATGAGAATTTATATAGCACCTCTCTCAGTATGAATTCAGAGTTGCTCTCATACAGCGCGATGACCCCAAGGAAATAGGAATTCTTCAAGCAAAGGTTGGCCTATAATAATAAATTATAGCATTCATACGAATGATGCAATACACGGCGGCGTACGGACTATAAACATTGCTCTCAGTTGGATCGTTCAGTGCTATAGGCTACAATTAGTGCAAACTATCGGCTGAGTATAGTAGCCTATATAATTGGGCAATTGCCGAATATGCATCAAATCGGACATCCAGCATTTACACGTTTCAGATATATTATAGTCAATTGCGAAATAGAGAATATCATCAGCGGAATCTTTCGGAATCTAACAGCGGACTCACTGAATGGCAAACGGTAGAACCTTAACCTCCCGCTGTCATTATACGGGATGGTTGGCCGGAGAACAAGCCGTAAAAGGTGACCCAGAGCAGCGATTTGTCTTTCACCCAATTGTCGTTCATGGCAGATCTGATTTAATAGCAAACGAAATGCGAGGGTAGTGTGGGTCCTATTGCACTCGTGAAGCATTTGCACCGACAATCGAAGACTAGTGATGCCTCTAGCAACGACTCTCTCATTAATTTATATAACTTCATTCTGTTAAACATGGGCTACATGAATTCATATATATTACAGAACATCGACACTGTACACTTGTACAGTTATGCTGTTTTCTATAGTAGGCCTATCTCTAAGTGTATTGAATAAATAGGTAATGCGAATAAATAACTAGATTGTGTTACATAATTATACGTATTAAACTCAATAATTTTATGTTTAATAGGCCTAATTATGTAGCCTTCACATGGCACAACTATAGGCCTATAAGACTGGGTTCTATGCCTTCTGCGTCCAGTCTTGCAAAGTTCGCTGAAACGAAGAATTTTAAAAAGGCACACAACATTCAGTGCCTGGGCAAAATGGCAAAAACGCTGCAGAACAAAATAATGAAGAGCGCGATAACGAGCAGTTATTATTTGTTGAATATTTGCTGTATTATAGCAGAGGAAAAGCTCCACTGAGGTTTCAAGTCGAGTATGGTGTATAATAGGTCTATGAATTATATTGTTCGGTCATTGACACGTAAAGATCCCCTGCAGGACAGGTCCACAGCAATGGAAGAAACCGTATATTAACTCTCGCTATAAGCTTTTATATATATAGGCCATGATTGACTATAGATTTCATGGAAATGAGGTTAAATGAAAGATATATAAGACCTAGATTCCAGATAACCTATGGGATCACCGGATCAGCCATTCGTGGTCCTATAATTATAGTATCTGTGGGCAACAAAAAACTATGACCTATATATATCGGATAGAGACATTATTGTCCTCTTATGCCTAGCTTTTACATTCACATAACGTGGCGCAAACAGCTTCGGATTCGTTCTTTCGAGTATTTTAAAGACAACAACTATATATAATTATGTGCATTGTATACTGTAGGCTATATGGGTTATGCATAAGCGAATATAGGTTCAGCCAGTAACGAATTCATTATATATCGACATCATTGTCAAAAAAACAACGACTATTATATAGTCTGTATGACCAGCATAAACGGTTTGGAAAAGAAGATGATGACGGCATGCGGTGAAGGAAGGAGAAGACGCGGAAGACCAAGGAAAAGGTGGATGGATGAAGTACAGGAAAAGTCTGGAATGAGCTTGGAAGAGCTAAGAGAGGCGACAATAAACAGGAGACAATGGAGAGGATACATCATGACTGTCGCCAGAGCTCCAAGAGCTGACGGCACCAGGTGACCAGGTGATGACCAGCATACATCTGTAACATCTACACATGATTTATTGACTATAAATTATAGATCTTAACCATGAGTGTACATAATTTATAATGATATCAACGAATAAACGAGTTTAAAAAAAATTATATATGAATTTGATACTGTAACATTATAAATAATTATGATATTAGACGGTTCCAATGTGTCCAAACAACACTGTTTATATATTGTATTGTATTGTATTGTATTTAAACATTTATAAAGCGCCTCTAGTAGGGTAAACCGTTCAGAGGCGCTCCCAGTGCGCAAGGCCCCGCGAGAAGAAGCAGGTTTTGAGAAGAGACAGAGCAGAGGAGAGACTGACAGACAGAAGAGTTGAGCGAACAGAAGGAGACAGAGAATTCCAGAGAGAAGGATATATATATATTAGGGTGATTCACGTCACAATGGGGAAAAAATTATTTTTTATTTTTGGCTGACATAGTAGATAATTTTGTTCCTTTGATCTTATTCAACACTGCAACCAAATTTCACTGTAATATATTGATGTTTACTGGGTGCTCAATGCCCCTGAAATATTACATGGGACATACATGAAGAAAGCAACGCACCTCCCATTGACGAGACCTGGAATACAGTAATTCTTATTAGATAAAGCTACAGTCTTGAAAGTAAGAATTATCTACATAGTCAAAGGCCATGCATAAACAATCAAGTCTTGCTTTGTTGTTTATTATAAAGAAACCTGCTGAATTTATATATATATATATATATATATATATATTCTGAGCTGCAACATCATTGTTATAAAGCAGGAATATGTTTCCATATGTCTATGAAAAGTGCAATTGCATATTTTTAGCTGTCTGTGTGTTGTTCTTGGCAGTGAGAGAAAGATAGCTAAATTCATTTTATACACTATTCTTAAAGTAAAGTTGTTAAAATTTTCATTCAATGAGCGTTTTTTGGGAAAACGTCATTTTTCTTAATTTTAAGTGGAAGAGTCTTTTTCACTACTGCAACAAGGTTGAAAACACAACTTTGGCTGATTGGAAAACCAGAAGTTACCTTCCGATATTAATGTATTGCCTACAAGAGGCCACACTCCACATACCTTTCTACTTTTTCATCATTGCAATTTTTGAAGAAGGCTGTGTAAAAGAGCTTGAAAATCAAGTCAATCTGAATTTGGAATAAGGCACGAATCCATAAAGCAGTTCAGTCTATAAAATGCCATAGGAAAGAGTTTAGTGATAAAGATAACAGAAGCAACGACTCTGAGTCACAGAAAAGTGAGAAGTATTTGTTGAGAGAACATCTCGTTTTTGATATTGCATTAAGTAAGGTGAGCAAGTTATCAAAAATTATAAGTATAAGCGATTTTTAGCAGATCAGCAAGAATCATGAAAAATGAGCATGACTGTTGTCAATGAGGTGTCATGAGAGAGTTGCAGAGCAAAAGATGAGACAATAAAAGCCAGGTATAAGAAAACAAAATGATAAGAAAATCAGCTAAAGGATCTTGTTCGAGTAACCAGGAAACTAGAGACTACAAGAGCAGTGACTTGAATGATGACGAAGAGGATAGTGACGAAGACGATGACGATGGAGAACACTGATAATTATGATTAAAGATGTCAAGATTTCAATGTACTACAAAAAACATTCGAATAATCTACTCTTCCTGAAGGTTAACAGGAAGATACAACAGCTATAAACCATTCATTTTTCAAAGCAGGATCTGCATTGGATCACATAAACTTGTCAGACAGGAAGTTCACTATCTTGTCAGCAAGAGAAGAATGTGACGGAATTGTGCCTACTGATTCAAGAAGAGACAGCTGGTGATGGAGTTTGTCATTTCAGGCAAAAAGGTGCATCTGGTTGCAAGAAGAACAAAAGTCACTTATTGTGTCAGGACTTGTAGTATCAGAAATCAATTTCAATTGACAGACTGAGAGAAGAATTCCCCCTGAATTTCATGTATTTTAAAGATCTACACGGGTAAACGTGAGAGCATGGATAGCTGGTCCGGTGGCATGTGAGTGAATGACTTGTAGTTGTACAAGGCTACAAGTCGATCTGGCAGCATAGGATTCCTGTTGAATTGTGGACTTTTCTAAGTTAATTTGTAATAGTGAAAGAATATCTGAGTTCTTATCTCCACTTTGAGTTACTAAAAACTCAATTATTTGTATCATTCAACTTTATTTAGTGTGTGCTAAATCACTTGGCCATTATCTCAATTTGTAACTTTGAATACAACTATATGTAAACTTTGTGCTCATTGAGCATAACCTAAAATGCATTTTATTTCGAAATTTCTTGTACATAATTTAATCTGTGCCCAAAAGGAACAAAATTAGCAACTATGCTCATTAAATTTCGAAAATAATTTTTTCTGAATCACCCTAATATATATAGGATATACACACACACACACACACACACACACACACACACACACACACACACACACACACACACACATCAACACACACACACACATCAACACACACATCAACACACACACACACACATCAACACACACACACACACACATCAACACACACGTGTGGGGCGCGGTGGTGTAGTGGTGGCGTCGTTAACTTGAAGTCGGAAGGTTCTAGGTTCGAATCCACCTCAAGTCGCCGCGTAGGGACCTTGGGCAAGTCCTTCACTTGCAATTGCTCAGCGCTTCGGCGTGCGTAAAACTCTGATGCAGTGTCCGCTCTGCAGCCGGGAGCGCCTCTGAGTAGTGTGCTTGAAGGGACGCTATAACAAGTGTATACATTCAAACATACAAACACGTATATAGGCCTATATTTACATATATATAATATATATACATGTGTATATTAGTGTGGTTCACAGATACATGGTAAAAAATAAAGTTCAAGCTAAAAACCAGGGCGCCCTCCCAGTTTGTTAGACTTATCAATAGTATTATTGAGACAAAATTTCAGCTTCCTATTCCAACTGGAAGGCGGTGCTCAACGACTGTCTTACTTTGCATGGGCCAATGAAAAGACGTTAATTGTAGAAATAAATGTGTTGAGCATATATTCCAATACAATTGTGCTTCATTTCAAGATAGATGATACATTTCTGTAACATGACAATATGTGTGACACTTAAACAATTGGTGAGCTTGAAATATAAAATTTCAGTAGGTTTTAAATATGGAAAATGTCAAAAACATCGTTAAATCCACGAATGTCTATTGTTCTCGTTTTATGACTCCAAACATACGATGACGTCTACGCTGTAGAAGGCTTTGCAAGCACAGTGTCAACAGCATATTTCTTTGTTGATTGAGTGGGGACAGCTTTTCTATTTGCCTCAACCACTTGGAGAAAATACTGCTTTCTTCTTCATCAGTGATGATTCAGTTTAATTCCTCGAACAACTTTACACTTCTCTCAGCCATGTTGTTTACCACTCTCAATTGCTGACTTCAGCCTCTACCCTGCTGAGAATCATCATCGTCAGGTTATTGCACTGGTGTAAGTATAAAAAGGAATCACCAAATTTCAGGTGTGGCAGTAGTGTCAGTGTTCACTGGGTTGCAAACTCGCCCAGGCAATCCCCCTCTTTCTGTATCGCAGCACTACCGTCAACATCCTTTCACTAGGATTTGCAGTCATTCCGTAAAAAATCTTCACCTTATCTGAACCATATCAGGCAGATGGCAGCATAATAGTGTCAGACTTTCAGCCTCATCTGAAAGGCACTAAGTGTTGATAATATTCTAGAACATTCATGGCAGCAACGTTGAGCTCCTACAAATAATAGTCACCTGAATCAAAAGTCCTATATAAATCAAAATTGACAGATCTTGTCCTGGAGTTTCAGCATCAAGAGGATGCCTTTGAGTGAAGAAGGGCACCCAATCACACAAAAGGTTTAATCTGAGTTTTTTCCTTTTCCCTTAGATTGAATACTTCACGTTGATTGCTAAATCGTACAATTATTTTTGATGATATGCAGTAACCTGGCCATTCAAGAGCAAGAGGAGGCCTGTATCCATGCCTTTGAGTGAAGAAAGGAACCAAATCACACAAATGGATGAATCTGTGTTTCTTCCCTCATCCTCAGATTGAATACGTCGCGTTGATTGGTATGTCGGCATATTTTGATGGCATACAGTAACCTGGCCATTCAAAGTGCGTGGTAAATATTGGGCTCTCCAGTTTCTTATTGAGGGCTGACTTCCAAGGACAACCATTGACACCTCAATGACTTCTTGGTAGTCGTCTCTGAAATTGACTTTAATTTCAGCAGTCTACTTGATGAAACTGATCACTCTCTCATGGTAGGCTTCAGTAGCGGATACGACTTCCAGTACTCGTATGTTGTCACGTGTCACACCATCCCACACAGCTTTAAATCTTTTTAAGATTGGATTCTATTTTGGATTAGATGGACAACAACACAAGATGAAGATTTTGGCTTAAATCAACTCCATCACAACGACGACAGCAGGCCAACCACAGGAACATTTTACATATCCTGTTTTCCAGAAAAACGTACACTTCACTAAAACGTCCGGTGTTGTGTCAAAGATCAAGTCTTAGCCATTATCAGCGAGACTCAATAACTTCAGAAGATGATGAATGACCTTGGATTTAAATTATATCCTGTCATAGAGGGACATTTGGGCTTACCAAAGAGTTTAGCGACACCATCACCTGAAACTGGCACTCACAGGCGGTCAACATTTCCAGTGTACTGCAAGTGGTTAATTTGGTACAAATTCAGATCTTACAGCTTCAGCATGCTCCATCTTGGCTTCTTAAGCACTCCATATGAATGGTTTTGCGTGAAAATGGCAGGACAAAAGGATCGCACATAAGCGCTGCAGTAATTGTGACCAACAATCTCAATGCTTCATGATCAGATCACCTGAAGTGTTATTGCTATCAAAATGCACTTGTCACTTGATGGCTAAACAGCTGTCAAGTAGCTAGCACTGATTGTAATAAGTATGATAGTGCAATAGAATCTATTTGAAGTTCATCTACATGACAAGGGTTGAGGTTTTTGATCAAGCTAAAAGACATCAAGATTTCTTGCTAATACAACTACATGGTAATATTTCGAGGTCGTTGAGCACCGCCTTCCAGTTGGACTGGGAAGCTGAAATTTGGTCTCAATAATACTATTGACAGGTCTAACAAACTGAGAGGGCGCCTTGGTATCTAGCTTGAATTTTATTTTTTTGGACCACCCTAGTGTATATATACTGTTTATATTATATAATATTATAGTCGTTCAGTAAAGACTCCGATGTTTTGGTCGTGATATGGAGAATGGAGAGAACGTTAATTGACCATATCCCATAAAATGCATTAAACGTCAACATATAAATGTATGGACGGACAGAGGACCAACTGCAGCATTAGATTGCGCGGTGTAGACAATAATAGTAGTATTATAAATGAGGACATAAGAAGACCTCGACTAACATTGAAAGCAGCTTTGTATATCCGACATAATGACCGCGAGGAATAATGGAGATCATCTATTCACAATGAACAGTCGTTGACGTAAGATATACTGCTAATGATGAATATGTCTATTCGTATATCATCGTCACATATAATCATAGATTGTATGAACTCATTCATATGTGACGCATATAAATATATATATATATATATGTGTGTGTGTGTGTGTGTGTGAGTGTGTGTGTGTGTGTGTGTGTTTATATTGCCTGTTGCTAAGAAAAAGAAAAGTAGAGCGAAAGAGAGAGAGAGAGAGAGAGAGAGAGAGTGAGAGTATAGTCCTAACGCTGTGTTTGTGGGGGAGAGCTGAGAGTTGAAGTGAATAGAGAGGCGCGGACTATCGATGGTTTCCCTGAAACGCTTTAGATGGAAGTCGGAGGAGAAAGCAAACGGAGACAAAGGGGAGAGAGACAGACAGGCAGACAAACAGACAGACAGAGACAGACAGACAGAGACGGAGTCAGAGACAGAGTGACAGAGATAGAGACAGAGAAAGACGACAGACAGACAGACAGACCAACAGAGACATATAGTCAGACAGAGAGAGAGAGGCAGATAGAAAAAGAGAGAGAGGAAGACAGACAGAGAGACAGAGATACAGAGATACAGAGAGACAGAGAGGAGAGATAGAGATACAGAGACAGACAGTCAGAAACAGACAGAGACAAGGTCAGAGACGGAGAAAGACAGGCAGAAACAGACAGACAGATATATTAGCAGAGGGAAGGAAAAGAAGTAGAAAGAGAAGAAAAATGAGCTGACGGAGATGGAAGAAAACAAGAAGCGAGTGATTAGGAAGCAGAATGTAGAACAGGAAGAAGAGGAGAAAACCGGGGGAAGACATGTAGTAGATGCGAAGAAGGAGAATAAGCTAGACGAGAATGGAGAGGAGTGAGTAGTAAGAGATAAAAAAAAATGAAAAAGAGAAGGAGGGAGGAGGAGGAAGAGGAGGTAGAGAAGAAGGAGACATATAGCGATAATGATAGAAAGAGGAGGAAGAGGATAAGAGGATGTTCCACCACTCCATGGATCATGTCCTATTACGAGACTGCACCATGCAGTCCCAAGCCTATAGATAAGGGAAGAGGGCGACACTTATAAATGATCTTTGTTATCATACTGCAGGGTCGTAAAACATAAACTACTACAGCTATATAAATGGGAAAACAGGAGAGGAATAAATGAACTAAAAATTACGGGAAGAAGCTGGATGCATTAGAAGGGAACAATAGATCATAGAGGGCAAAGGCAATTGTTCTAAATCCTATTATGGTGGATTCACTCTCAGATGCTAGACGTGAAGGCTTCAAGCATTCGCATGCAGCGACAACGATGCTGGCAGCTGACCAATACACTCTATAAGATAGACTATGTACAGCGTGGGCAAAAAACTAGTTTTTGCCAATATTCTGACCAAAAATAAGAATCTCGAAATGAAATTTTACAGGCCTATTGTAGACAATTCATATTTAAGGGTCTAGGGCAATTACCCCCTGGACAATTACCCCCCGGACAATTACCCCCGACAATTACCCCCTGGACAATTACCCCCCAGGACAATTACCCCCCGGACAACTACCCCCCGTGCCAATTACCCCCCGGACAATTACCCCCTGTGCCAATTACCCCCCGGACAACTACCCCCCGTGGCACAGTGTGAGCTTGTTCAGTTGTTCGTATACGCGTTAGGGAACGAACGTTCTCATGGTCATGGTCTTCGTATTTGTCAGACCTTCAGCGCTGCCAAAGCCTATCCAAAAGTAACTTTGCTGTGTTAGACATCTTTAGTCATCATCTCACTCTACAATACTTATTGTACATAATTATACACACTCCTTCCTACTACCATTATTTCTCAGCTATCTGCTTACATACCTCCTTCTAGCACTCCATGCCTCTTCTGTTCCTCTCGCTGTCTTTCTCTATTTATCTCCATGTATCTGTTTCTCTCGCTCTCATGCATACGTTACCTGCACGCTCTTGTATAATATATATACTCTATAGCTGGGGTACTTAATTTATCCTTACCTTACTACCATTATTTCTCAGCTATCTGCGTACATACCTCCTTCTAGCACTCAGAGAGGGAAAGATAAACATTTAAAGATTTTATTAGGCAGGCGTTACAACTAGCTTAAAGCCGTTTTTAGATAGGATTTTATTTAATATTTTTCTTGAATGCTTAACACTAACTTGCATCTAACATGACACGGGGGGTAATTGTCCGGGGGGTAATTGGTACGGGGGGTAATTGTCCGGGGGGTAATTGGCACGGGGGGTAGTTGTCCGGGGGGTAATTGTCCTGGGGGTAATTGTCCAGGGGGTAATTGTCGGGGGTAATTGTCCGGGGGGTAATTGTCCAGGGGGTAATTGTCCTGTCACCATATTTACACATCATCGTCAAAAAAACGGTGAGTGGTCTCACTAAAAGTTATATAACTTTTGTTCTGTTTGAAATATTTTGATGAAATCTGGCCACCATGAGTAAATATGAATTGTCGATAAGCCTGTAAAATTTCATTTCGAAATTCCTTCTTTTGGTCAAGATATTGGCAAAAAACCTAAGGGTCTTTTTGGCCCACCCTGTATAATATATAATGTTATGCTTAGTTTGACTTGTGTATAGGCTATCGTCTCTTTCCATAATATATATATATATTTATATATATATTTAGCGCCTGTACCCGAAGAACTACTCAGAGGCGCTCCGATGACGATGATGATGATGACTATGACAACGATAGCAACGATGATGAGCATGGTGATGATGAGAACGAGGGTGATGAAGAATTCGATAATCATGATGATGATAATATTGAGGGCAGATATATAAAGAAAATATCGAGAGAAGCCTTACGCATCCTTGCATTCAAAATGGATACATAAAATATAAGTAGGCCTATAATTATGACAAATAATAATAACACCAGTTGGAAATAGCTGTATAGCCTCTATATATCATCAGTCAACATTTTTTGCCGTTATCAGAAGTTACTTTTCACGAGTGGCTCACTTATAGAAAGATAAGAACTGGCGTCACGAGGCATTGATGTAACATACATGGATTGAGCGGTTTGTAAGTCGCTCTTTTCACTTTACACGATTAGTGTTTACAAAAACACGAAGTTTAGCCAAATAAACAGTTGAAGCTGTTTGCTTCGGTTGGGATTCATTGGATTCGTTTTGGTCCACGGTGTTCAGTTTTTGAACCATAATCTACTCCGTGATGTGGATCGAATGAATGACAAAAGAACCAGAGGGAGATTTCGGTAATTGAAGCCTTGACCGTTTTTCAAGGTCTCCTATATACGGGGTATTATTATGTAACAGCGGAAAATTCAAGAGTTCAAGTTGCCTATAGGAAATGCAGATGAAGTGGGAAGGACAACGCGACGGTGCAACTGAATAGGCGTTGATGTGTCACAGACAGAGACATATATACAGACATTCAGCCAGACAGACAGACAGGCAGCCAGACAGACAGACAGGCAGCCAGACAGGCACACTGTCTAACGCTGCAAGCAATTTAGATGTCGTTTGCTAGAAGAAAACAGTTGAAAACAGTGATTAAGCGCGGTGTCTTTTAGCTGCTGCTGCTGCTGCTACTGTTGCTGCTGCTGCTGTTGCTGCTGCTGCTGCTGCTGCTGCTGCTGCTGCTGTTGCTGCTGCTGTAGGGCGGCCGCATTCCTATTACATAGGCATCGTTTCCAATTTAGTCTAATTGACGTGGATCTAAGCCATCAACGAACAACAGATTCTTAGGCGTTTTCAGCTTTAACTACCATCTATACCATCTGCTGTGGTTAACAACAATGACTACAGTGTTTAACCCGGTTATGGGAATGTCAATGATAACGAAAAAAAGCAGGTACATTGACCTATATCATGCTATATGCACACATGGTCGCAATTATAATTACGATAATATTACAATAATATTGTAAATAGGCCTACAGTCATCCGGGAGAAAATCTTTTACCCAAACAAAAGTAACAGTCATTCACGAACAAAGCACGCAACCATGACCTCGTCCATCTTAATTCGCTCCATACTTCAACATAGCCACAGGGATAAAAACAAGAGATTAATTGTCTGATTGACCTTCTATGGTAGCTGTCTGAACTCGGCGACCATCACGATATCAATAAAAAAATATGCGTTCAAGTCAATGACTTCGTCCATTACTTCGTTCGATACAAAGAGTCAAAAATTTAGTACAGGTTCTGGCGGGCCACTTGAAATCACCTCGCAGGCCGCAGATTGGACAGCACTGATCTACAGAGTTGTCGTGTCGGTGATTTCGTTGAATAACAGTT
This sequence comes from Lumbricus terrestris, assembly GCA_949752735.1. Taxonomy (NCBI): domain Eukaryota; kingdom Metazoa; phylum Annelida; class Clitellata; order Crassiclitellata; family Lumbricidae; genus Lumbricus; species Lumbricus terrestris. The sequence continues at coordinate 34,917,880 of OX457037.1, read as the reverse complement.
ATAACTATACAGCAGCTACAGTCATTCGAAGGTCGCAGTTATATACCGGACGGTGACCGGGTGTTTCATGAGCCTGTGTTAGTGATGAAGGTCCGTCAGAAAGTAGAGACCATCCATAAACTAATCAACAACTCAATCGCCGTTGACTTTTATAGCGCCATTAACACTCTCCTAAAGACATGAATCGATTATCGTTTCAAATGGAAAACTTATCCACTAAAGAATAATTGTCCATCTGATTGGACAGAGGATTCAGAATCAGAATTTCGAGTGGCACTTTAGACATTTGGAGATTACGATTACGATTACGGTTACGACCAGCGAACGTAAAACCCATACAAGGGCTCAACACTCAACAGCGTTCTTTTGCGGGCATATATATGGCAAGAGACAAAGGTTGCCAGTGGTCGAGTGGGGGGACTATCCGGGGATGAACATCATCTGCTCGTAGAGCCTCGTATACATGAGGTGAGTAACTGAGTATGGAACATTGAGTGATCGGATGGTCACAAATGTTATACTTCATAAAACAACGGCACAGATTATTAGATATAGATTCTGTGCTCACACTATATGTATATGAGCAGTCGTTGCAATGAATTCAGCAGTTGGCATTTATAGGCGTCTTCTATCATAAGACTACACACGGAGTCTTGAACCATGAACAGATGTCTGAGCAGGTCTTAAAGTGGGTGGGAACGAGTGGGAACGCCGCTGCTCTCGAATTTCTTCGCTTGCGTTCCCACTGCTCGCCATATATGGAATCATGCATGGTAAGACACGTGTTCCAATAAAACTCCTCTTCAACGTTCCAACTGTTCACTCAAAACACTTCACCTATACTGTGTCTGAGGCACCGTCACATAGACAACGCAACCCTTTAAACGCAATGGCAGCAGTAGCGATATATAATTCACCGGCGAAAGAACAGAACCGTGACGGCCATTGAGGGAACCGAGACCACCATTGCGGGAACCGTGACCACCATTGAGGGAACCGTGACCGCCATTGCGGGAACCGTGACGACCATTGAGGGAACCGTGACCGACCATTGCGGGAACCGTGACGACCATTGAGGGAACCGTGACCGACCATTGCGGGAACCGTGACCGACCATTGCGGGAACCGTGACGGCCATTGTGCACAGAACCGTGACGGTCATTGTCCGCCATATCTCTATAGTCCGGTCTCAGTGACCGTTAGTCTGCCACCAGACGTCGTGTGGTTATTGACGCGGAACCTGCTTCCATACCACTGCTCAGCGCTGTCCTTCCTCGCGAGGTATCGTCGGCACAGCAGTACGTCCCTCACCGTCTGCCGGAAGTGAACGTTGACGACGCAGTAGAGGACGAAGTTGACGGCGAAGTTGATGAGCGGAAGGAAGTTGAAGACGTCCGTCCACGCCTGGAACGCCACCAGGCTCGAGCTGGAGACGACGTGCTGGCGGAAGAATCTGAGGATCTCCGACGGTGCGACGAGCACGATGAACAGAACGATGAGGCTGATGAGCGTGGGAGTGATGCGGTGCCGGGACTCTTTGCGCGACTGGCGGACGGACACCGGCGCCATGGAGTTCTTGTGCAGCTGGTGGGATCGGCGGAGGGCGAGCACGAGGCAGACGTTGCAACCGGTGAGTATGAGGAGCGGCGCGAAGATGCCGACGATCGACGTGACGATGCTGTAGCCGAAGATGAACGCCTTGTTGCCGTAGAGCGCCCCCGTCTCCTTGACGTGGTAGAAGCACGGACACTGGAGCGGGCTCAGCGGAGTGGCCGGCGTGATCTCCGAACGGGTGCACTGGTGACGAACGGAGACGTAGTGCCAGAAGCGCGGCAGGTTGATTAGGAGGGAGCCGAGGAAGTTGCCGATGAGGGCGGCCCGTGTTCCGCGGAGGCTGATGAAGCCCCTGGCGTGCATCGGCCGACAGACGGCCAGGTAGCGGCTGAGGGCCATCGTCACCGTCAGCCAGGTGCTGCTCAGCTGGAAGATGTTCACCATCGGTTCTTGGTATGTGTAGAAGTAGAGTCCGAACAGCCAGTCGTTGCCCGTGTATGCGACGCGTTCCCTCACCGACGATGCCACGAGGTAGACAACACAGACCATCATGTCGGAGACGGCCAGGGCGACGAGTCCCATCTGGGCGGACTTCTCCATGTGGTCCATCGAACGCTGCAGCCGCTTCCGGGTCAACACGATCAAGTTCAGGATGTTTCCGATGATGCCGAAGACGCTGACCAATGGGACGGCGAACGTCTTGATGGCGCTCTCCAGTCTGTCCCACGTGACCGACTCGGCGGCGTTGAGGGAGTCGATGGCCACCGTGATGTTGTAGAGGTACTCATCGCAACCAGACTGTTGCAACGTCGTCAGGTTCACCGACTGAGACGGAATCGGAGGAGTCGGAGGAGGCAGACGTGACGTCATCGTGTTCGAAAGGAATGTCTCTTCGCTGATGCCCGATCCGAAGTTCCACATATCTGCAACAGCGTAGTCGTTTAAATCATTAGTCATTTATTATAATACACCCAATCGCCAGTGACTTCTGTAACGCCATTAACACCGACGATCGCTTTAAATGGAGAACTTATTCACTGGGTAAATTTTCCATCTCTTCCTTTCATTTAGGAAGTATACACAACCTACCATCTGCAGGGAAGGGGTGTACCGTGTATCTCCGTATACTTGCGCCTGCCATAGAGGTCCCCTCTTACCAATCAATCAATCAATCGTAATTTCTTTAGCGCCCCTTCAAGGTATCTACTCAGAGGCGCTCCCGGCCGAGATCAAGCGAACAAAACAGTCTTCAACAGTTTAAAAACAGTCTTCTTACATGTTCTATCGCAATCTTAAAAGCCCAGTCATTCCAAAGTTCAATAACTCCATCACTGTTCGGTCTCTGACAGTGCCAGTCCAAAGCATTGGTGAGGGGAGGGCGATGCTAATGACCTTTGTCACCACACAGTGTCGTTAAACTAAAATAACTGCCATACAATTCAAATAAATCAATAGCGGTATATATATCCAGGGTACCATTTAAATGCCTGACACAATGAACCTTGTCGTTTGTTATCGTTTAAGTCCATATAATGCAGTTGTTGAGTAGTGCACAAAAATAGCTCTAAAAGTAGGAAATATTTATGTATTTTTATTTGGGAAAATTTCGGAAAATAGCTTAGTCCTATTTAATATTACGAGTGAGACTTGAAATCGGAGACCCACAAGCAGGGCCGGATTAAGGCATGTTCAACATGTTCGGCTGAACAGGGGCTCCCACACCTTAGGGGACCCACACATGCGGAGAAAAAAACTTTTCCCGAAAATGTTTAGATTTTTAGCAAACTTCAAACAAACGATTTTAAAAAGGGTCATCAACTTTTTTGGAGCAAACGACTAAGGAAAGAGAAAAGGTCATCAGAAGTTTCGGTCAAAGATCCGCAAAACATTTCCCGAACAGGGACCGCACATTTCTTATTCCGGCCCTGCCCACAATTACTCCCATGAATTTTGTATTCAAATATCTATAGCGCTATAGTTCGAGAGTACATGACCAACAAGCGTATGGATCTATATCATAGCTAATCGTGGCTATACGATTACAGTCATTGTCGTATAGACTATACTGTAACAGAACAGTGTAACACCCAATCAAATAAAATGCTGGTTTATTTCACGCAAAAACTCAGAATTTAATTAACTTCTAACATTTGCGATGATATTAATCTGGTTTGTCTTTAACAGGTGCGGAATGTCATCAGATTGGAAACGACTGCTGGACGAGAAAAGCAACAAAGACGCAAACGATAACGCTTCGTATATAACTATATATATATATAATTATATATATCATTAAGTACCATTCAGCATGCAAAAAAACAGAGTTCATCTACCATTCCAATGTTCGGCTGCCTCATATATAGGCAACGGAATTCCTCGTTGCTATCGCACGTTGGTACGTGATTTTGCCCGTGTTTAATTAATCTGTAGACAACTGCATGGTGCCTTCTGTTGTCTACGCTTTTTCCTGCCATGTCTGTTGACTTGCCAGACACAGCTGGACATGTCTATAATAGATCGCCATGTCACAGTCAGACACCTGGAGAAAGCCATGCTAATACGCAATCCAATCACGAGCATTTTAAAGACTTCCCGCTGTGCTCGAGCGTGAGTTTTTCCAGGCACCAACTTACGCATCGATCACTTCCATAGTTCTACATGTCTGCCAAACGTATAAGTTCACAGCAGCAAATCACAGGAATTTAAGATAAGATATAACAACAATTGCTGGTACAAGACAAATAAATAACTGTAGATAAGAGACCAAAATATTGCAAATAAGAGACAACAATTGCTGATACGAGGCAAAGAAACAATTACTGACAAGAAAAAAATCACTGATAAGAGAGAACGAAACAATTACTGATAAGAGACAAAAAACAAATTGCGGATAAGAGCCAGCAACAATTGCAGATTAGGGACAAAAAACAACAATAGATGAGAGATGACAACAGCTGCAATAAAAGACAATAGACCTGCAAATAAGAGGCGACAACAATTGTTGATAAGAGACAGCAAATGCAGATAAGAGACAAAAGACAACTGCAGATAATTAGAGACAACGGTCACCATCAACGGTGTTAGTGGTGGTGGTGGTGGTGGACTGGTGGTGGTGGTGATGGTGTGGTGGTGGTGGTGGTGGTGATGGTGGTGGTGGTGGTGATGATGGTGTGGTGGTGTTAGTGGTGGGGGTGGTGGTGGTGGTGGTGGTGATGATGATGGTGTGGTGGTGGTGGTGGTGGTAACATTGGTAAGCACAACTGCCACCGAGCCATGCAGAGCAGCATCAGCAACCTCATCTCTATTATTCTCGCGATTACTGCTTCGAAGACATAATAAATAACAACAGCCATCTTCGACCGACCTCTCCATCAGTTTTCCACCATCACTCAAACTCCTGTCTTCATCATTCTTCTGAGAATAGTCCTTTCAGGTCAATGTTCAACGATAGCCAACTATTAAAAGCATCTGATCCGATTCAACCATCGATCACCGGCAGACGTATCACTTCAGGGTGTTGGATGGGAGGATGGAGGCGAGGTCACGACCCCGGTTGACCTTGAGTGCCCCGGGGGTCGATTGGAACTATTTTCGCAGACGATTCGACTTCGCTGCATGTCCGAGGAATGTGTTTCTACAAGGGAGACATCTGGACGAAATCAATCACCAGGTGGCGTGGAATTGGAATTCTTCTTATTCGACAGCATACCAGACATCGCGTGGTCGCCACCCCACCACCACCACCCCACCACAAACACCACACCACCACCACCACCACCACCATCATCACCACCATCCACTACCACCGCCATCCACTACCATCGCCACCACAACCACCAACACACCACCGCCACCATCATCGCACCACCACCATCACCACAACCACCACTACCGCCAACGCCACCACCACCACCACCACCATCACCACAACCACCACCATCACCACAACCACCAACACCACCAACGTCACCAACGCCACCACCACCACAGCCACCAACACCAACACCAACACCATCATCACCACCACCGCCACCACCATCATCACCACCACCGCCACCACCATCATCACCACCAACACCACCACCACCATCATCATCACCACAACCACCACCATCACCACAACCACCACCACCATCACCACAACCACCACCATCACCACAACCACCAACACCACCACCATCACCACAACCACCACCATCACCACAACCATCACCACAACCACTAACACCACCTAGGCCACCACCACCACCACCATCACCACAACCACCACCACAACCATCAACACCACCAACGCCACCACCACCACCACCCACCTGGGTCTGGCCCGTCCGTCGGCTCTGACCCGGTGACACGAAACGGAGTATCCCCTCTGAAAGCTATCCGGGGGGGGGATGAATTAATCTATCCCCCGGGATGGAATTAACCGGTCTATACTATCCGGGGGATAAACCATTCTATTCCTTTTTTTGAAAAATGCGCATAATAAAAACATTTATGCTGCCATCAAAATTTAAAGTGACTCTGATTGTTTTAAGTGTCCTATATAAGCAATGCTCAGATAAAGGCAACTCGAATTTATTTAGTGACTCAGAGTGTTCTTAAGTGTTTTAAATGTTTTAAGTGCTCTAAAACAGGGCAAAACAAATTATCTAGTAGTAATAAACATAGCCTACTTGTTAGTGTCATTGTTCAAAACAAAGCAGATGAAAATTAATTTGTAAAAAATTCTCGCGGAAGCGGTTGTTTCGACTTTTTTAAATTTTGGGGGGATACATTTAATACGGGGATACTCTATTTCGTGACACCGGCAAATACCCGAAAGTTCATATTCCGATTGGTCATCATTCTTCACTCTTGCTCTATCGGAAGATAAACATGAAGTTTCTCGCTTCATGCATTAGCAGAGGAGTAGGCCTACATGTATATCTTTAGACATATTATTGTCTTGCATTTGGATGCTCTCTCCCATCTGTTAACAGTCGCACCATGCATACTTCTCTAATAATTTGGCATTCTTCAGTGTGATTATAAGCACATGTTTAAAATTCCATAAACATGATCTGAGCTTGCAGATCTTTTGAGACGGTCTCTTAATATCCACTCTTGTCGGAGGTCTCGCAATGCAGCTCAATATATCCTGTATTCGTCGACAAACATCTTTAGGAAAGAATTTGCATCATGTTTATAGAATTTTAAGTCGTCTGTTTTGCAAATTCTTGGTCAATTTCACCGCGCGAATGTTTCGCTTTGGATTGTTATATAATAATTATTCGGCTGATATATAATATCTGCAACTGTAAAGATTAGATGTAGATCGATGTAGAGATTGTGAATGTTTTTTTAATTTTAAGTAGGCCTATTTGCTTTGCAAATTCCTCGTCAGTAATTATAACCGCGCGAATATTTCGATGTGGATGGCATTAATAACATCTGCAATCATCACCAACTGGCTGATAGCCTATATATAAATTATATACCAATAGTTAACCTATGTAGCCTATAGTTGGCTACAACTATAGATGCGAACAGTCCGGACTTTCCACGTGCTTCTCCTGTAGACGCCTTTACAAGTGGACTGTAAAGATTACAGTAAAACAACATCATTCTGTTGCCATTAAGGAATGATATACGGCAGAACTTATCGACACCATATAGACTTAAAAACGTAGAGTAGGCCTATACTCTATATCACGATATAGCTGTACAGTGTACACCAATGAATTCGCCGTGTTTTGAAGACGCTACCATCGACAAGTAGGCGTCTCAAGCGCTCATACAAGGACAGTAGCTGCTAATGGCAAAAACAGGTCGTTTTGGCATTTCCTAGTAAAAAAACAGAGTGCGTGGTGGACAATCGAATAATTAATCGCCGGTATACATGCGATGCCCCATGGGCGAAGAAGCCGAAGGATGGACGATAGAAGATATCGACGCTATAGGAGATGGTGTCTCTATAAGAAAAAAAACACCGAGAGGAAGGCAACGGGAAACCACCTTTATACAGCTCACAAGAAAAAACGTATCAATGAACATTGGACGTTTGGACGCCTGCCACTCTCGGCAGAGAACCTAAAGAAGAAGTCGACAAAAGTAACATTTGCAAGAACAACCTAACTGTCTATTGTGTGAAAATAATGTGAGCGCTTCACTTGCATTATATTTAAAGATACATGTAGGTATACATAGCCTATACTCGCACACTTATCTGCTCTATGAAAGTCAAAATATGTGCATAGGCCTACAACCCTATACGTGTCATGCGTGCATGCATGCATATTATAGGCCTACCACCATCACCATCGCCAATGAAGGCGCTGGTGTCACGAAATAGAGTATCCCCCGTATTAATTGTATCCCCCCAAATTAAGATATAAGTCGAAAACCTCTTCCGCGTGTATTTTTGTTTGCAAATTAATTTTCATCTGCTTTGTTTTGAACAATGACACTAACAGGTATGTTTATTCCTACTAGATAATTTGTTTTGCCCTGTTTTTAGAGCACTTAAAACATTTAAAACACTTAAGAACACTCAGTGTCACTAAATAAATTCGAGTTGCCTTTATCTGAGCATTGCTTAGGATATACTTAAAACAATTAGAGTCACTTTAAATTTTGATTACAGCATAATTTTTTTATTATGCGCATTTTTCAAAAATGGGGATAGAATGGTTTATCCCCCCGGATAGCATAGACCGGTTAATTCCATCCGGAGGGATAGATTAATTCATCCCCCGGGTAGCCTTCGGGGGGATATTCCGTTTCGTGTCACCGGCGATACAATTTCAGCAGGTCGAGTCAGGGTAATGGGGTATTATTAAACAGGTCGAATAAATTAAATGTAAAGAAGATATTAAAAACTCCGAAGAATTTTAGACAGGTCGTTAAAGGCAGGTCAAGAGTAGCCTAATAATAGGCAACTCAATAAAATATGTTCTGTTATATCATGTTATGTTATGTTAACATGTTAACATGTCGCGTCCTATAGGCCCTATATATACAGTGGAGCCGCCACCGATCACCACTGACACCACACCACCAGCAGGCCTACTATGCATATCATCATAATTATTGTCGTCTTCATCATCATAGATCATCATCATCGTTATCAGTCGTCGTCGTCCGTCAAAAATATGTCACTACCATCATCATCATCGACATTAGTTGTCGGACTTTGTCGTCGTCATCGCATTCGCATTATCATAATTGCTGTTGTATACGTGTAGCTGTTGTCGTTGTTCGTCTTTTTAAATATGAGATAATATCATTTGATTACCTACTTCAGTGAAAAGCGCGTCTTCTCCGAGAATAAATTGTCCTGTGTCCCTCGCAACGGTATGGATCGCCCAACAACAATCAGCAGTTGCTAACAATTAAAGCTAATAGATTTTCTTCAATTGCTGCTCCGTATACTAATAGATTTCGATCCAGCGAAAACTGAAACTAAACAACCGTCAGAATATCACAGCTCCGGCTCCGCAACCGTTCAATTGCATTCAATTTTATTAAATTGTCGTTTTCTTCCCCTAATTTTTCGTCTCCTCCTTCCTCCTGCGCATGAAAGCTTTCTTTGGATATTTTTAAAGATTGCCCTCTTTCGACAATTTCCTACAACTGCGCAACACCCTCAACTCCACGAACAGACAGATAACCGAATGAAAGCAGGTAACCTATAATAAGCCTATTACACTCCGACGATGAATCTCTTTGGCTATTATATTATTGCTTCGTCAAAACACTATTCAGAATAAGCGCTATAGTAATGCTACGCTACATGCGCACGCCTCCTGGCGACTGATTTCATTTGCTCGCGTCCGTGCGTCTTATTGCGCCCTTCAAACTTCTGCGACGTTCTATCGCGGCCACGCTGTTTCCCTGCGCTGCAGCTCGTCTGCGCTGGTTCCCTATTGCGGTGGTTTGCATGCGCGCGTCACGATGACGGTATTAGGTAAGGCCAAAGTGCGTGAAAGCAGCGATTGAATTCTGCAACTACCGGGCCGTTTAAAATGAGGTTGGTATGTGTGTGCAGTTGTTATGACGCCCCTGCAAGATTTCTACCCAGAGGCGCTCCCGAATACAACGCGGACACTGAATCGGAGTTTTACTCCGAAGCGCTGAGCAAGTTTGAGTGAAGAACTTGCACAAGGTCCCTACGCGGCGGCTTGAGGTGGATTCGAACATGCAGCCCTCCGACTGCAAGGCAACGAACATACCGCCTACACCACCGCGCCCAGTCTATATGTGCGAGTGAGTGTATGAGAAGATTGCGTATAATAATAATATTGACGTCATTTAAGTCTGACTATTCTAAGGAAGGAGCTCAGAACATCTTAATCCGTTTCTAATCTCAGTAATCTGACAATTGAAACCACTTAATCGCATGCTTTCTCCTCCGTGTTTGTTTACTTATACATGATGCCGGATGTATATAGTATAGTCCAGACCAAATGGATATCCGACGTCGCACCGTGAGTATGCGTGAGTATCGTGTGATTGTGTGTGCGTGTGTGTGCTTGTGCGTATGTGTGTGTATGTGCGCGTATGTGTGCGTGTGTGTGTATGTATGTGAGTGTACAATACATCTGAGTATTTGTGTCTGTCTGTCTATCCGTGTGTGTGTCTATCTGTATGTCTGTCTGTCTGTCTGCCTGTATGTCTGTCTGTGTATCTGTCTGTCTGTCAGTCAGTCAGTCTGTATGTCGGTCTGTCTGTCTGTCTGTCTGTATGTCTGTCTGTGTATCTGTCTGTATGTATGTATGTCTGTCAGTCAGTCAGTTTGTCTGCCTGTCTGTCTGTCTGTTTGTCTGTCTGTCTGTCTGTTTTTCAGCTCCATTCCACCAGGCAAAAAACGGGACTTTAGAATAGATTAAGTAGCACAATCGGGCTGGAATTTGCTGTTATGTACTAGCCCTATAGCACGTTTATCTATATAGGTAGACGCTGTATGTAACCGATATAGGACCCTGATTGTGCATTACCGTAAACCCACATTCGGCGTAATATCTTAGTGAGCGTGAGATACGTGCTGGGAAAGCAGACTAGATCCGAGCTATTCAAAATATTCCAATACCCCACATTGACCACACATTAACATTTACTGCTCTATAAATATGTATATAAATGTATATAAATATACATAAATATATACATACATAGAGATATATAATTTTATATATACATATATATCTATGCAGGTCTCAAGTTCAGTTTACCGCCTTCCGAACAGTAGACTTGATTTAATTAAAACACTCTTTCTATTTCGGGAGAGAAGATTTTATTTACCCAGCCGTGCAATAAGTACGCCTTGAGGATGATGACAGAAGTAAAACGGACATAAGATGAATTAGGCGCCATATAAAGAGGGATTGACTTCGGGTCGAAGAACGAAACCATGGAATGTAGCACATGCTGTGGCTAAGATCTATGGAGGCGTGGCCTCGGTATTCCTAGAAGATTTGCAGTTGGCATGCATATACGCTCCCATTATCCCATATGACTGTTGTCCTTGTTTAGATTCGTATCTGAACAGTGTTTAATCAAGACGTCTCTGGAGGGGAGTCCCACCTCCCCCCCTCAGGAACGAAATTACCCCAGAAAACTGAGGAGATGCATGCTGTTGCATGTATAGTAAAGAGTCATCCACAGGTGAAATTAGGAAATATAGGATAAAAACTAGATTACGTATTAAAAAAGATAGTCATCAGATATCAGACAACTGAAAATGCGAGTTTGCTACGGCGATTTGTACTAAAAGACGAAAAAAGATCATAAGAAAAAATGGAGTATATATTTATATAGAAAAACCTTCGACTGCCCAACGCTGAGTCCCTCAACGGCTGTACATGCATACATGCACATGCATGCATACATGCATGGATATATGTATGTATGTATGTATTGTATGTATGTATTGTATGTATGTATGTATGTATGTATGTATGTATGTATGTATGTATGTATGTATATATATATGTATGTATGTATGTATATATGTATGTATGTATGTATGTATGTATGTATGTATTTGTGTATGTATGTATGTATGTATGTATGTATGTATGTATGTATGTATGTATGTATGTATGTATGTATGTATGTATGTATGTATGTATGTATGTATGTATGTATGTATGCATGTATGTATGTATGTAACTATGTATGTAGGCTACGTACGTATGTACGTATGTACGTATGCATGTTTGTATGTATGTATGTATGTATGTATGTATGTATGCATGTATGTATGTATGTATGTATGTATGTATGTATGTATGTATGTATGTATGTATGTATGTATGTATGTATGTATGTATGTATGTATGTATGTATGTATGTATGTATGTATGTATGTATGTATGTATGTATGTATGTATGTTTGTTGGCATAAATCGAGGTTAACGTGGAAGGTCTGGAGAACGTTGAAGAATTTGTATATCTTGGAAGCTTGCTGGCATGGTACAATGACTGTGGAAAGGAGATGGGAATAAGGATAGCGAAGACAGCGGGAATATATGGACAAGTCACGAGATCAGCGTAAAAACAAAAATTGAAATGATAAAAACGTCCATATTATTTTGGCATTTTACTAAATGCATGAGAGACATGGACTCTACTACGTTAGCGGAAAACAAGCAAACCATTGGCATCTGAGATCAGATGTTACAGGAGGATGTTACACATCAGATGGGAGCAGGAAATAACAAATGTGGAGGTGCGCGCAAGATTAGGAAACAAGAAAAAAAACGAAACAAAATGATAATGGAAAGAAAACTGAATTTGTTTGGACATGTGTGCAGAATGGGAAATAACAGACTCATAAAGCAACGCATTTTTGGATGATGGATGGAGCGGGGAATAGGGGAAGGTCGTGTAGGGAATGGTTGGACGACATCACAGACTGGTACGAAATGGAGATCCACAAATTGAGCAGAATGGCACAGTAGAGAGACAAGTTAGTGGAGACGGATGGTGAAAGATGCGATTGACACCAACGGGCACTGAGCCATGCATGAACCGCAATGATGATGATGACGTATTTAAGTATGTATGGCATTGTATGCATGTATCTATGCAATGCATCTACAATGTATGCATCTATGTATTTGTGTATGTTTGTGCGATCTCCACGCGACAACTTCATGCGTTGTCTCTCAGTTTCTGCTGAATGTCCTACCGTCACTTTTTCTGTCTCTGTCTCTGTCTTTCTGCCTTTCTGCCTCTTTCTCTGCCTCTGTGTCTCTCTGTCCCTCTGTCTTTCCGTCTCTCTTTCTGTCTCTCTGTCTCTGTCTCAGTCTTTCCGTCTCTTTCTCTGTCTCTCTGTCTCTCTCTGTCTGTCTCTCTGTCTTTCTGTACAGCTGTCTGTCTGTCCGTCCGTCTGTATTCTTGTCTGTCTGTCTCACTGTCTATCTGTCTGTCTGTCCATCTGTCTGTCTCTCTTTCCCTCTCATCCCAGACGGATTCTGTGCTAAGTCTCGTGGCAGATTCGACCACAGCAGCAGCAGCACGGTCTGCAGCGTGAGTAGACAATCAGCGAGTGATGAATTGACGGCTGAGGAGAGGAATAATTGTTCCATGCATCAAAGAGGGATTATCAGTCAAACGTCACGCGAGAGTATATATACGTGCGCTGCTTATGCTATGACGTCGTTGCTTCATGCATAGCCTCAACCTCTACGCTGTTCTACCTGTCGCCCACCATCATGTGTCCACCCACAGCACATAATAGGCAGGAAGATCATAGTCATGAAGACTGTATGTAAGTCCGTATGTTTCTCGTTCTCTTACGGTGGCGGTATTTTGGAAGGTATACATCTTAAAAAGAAAAATGATGAATTAAAAACGGAGAGTGGGTTGAAAGTGAAATTCTGACATGAAGATCAGAAGGACTTGGGTTTGATAACCTACGCACCAGCCCCAAATTTATGGGAGGTGACTTGGCTAAGACACCACTTAGCGCTAAGATGCGTCTAGCTAAGACGTGTCGTAGACTTTACGACACCCCGTATTCACCACTCGCACTTACAGGACCACTTACTTAGTCGACAAACTAAAGCGTGGTTATAGTTAGTGCGCATGCGCACATAATATTAATAGGCGGCCGTGCCTTAGCCAGTGGGTTAGACAATGGGCTGTCTGCGTATCAAAACAAACAAAGACGTTGCATCGCCCGCGGAAGATATTATCTTCGGCGGTAGATTATATGCGATCTAAAATGCGTATTGTTACATATTAATCGTATTTTGTGACGGCGAAAACCACAAGCATAAATCAGCTCATCGTCCCACATCCAACGGAATTAAATTTGGTGCCTCTGAAACACTCTTTAATAGTTTAAACCGCGTCGAAGTGGACGAATCGAAGATGTCCCGCCGGCCATGTTTGCCTTTACGACAGCGACTAGTAGACTTACACGACCCTCATAGGTCGACTAGCGTAGTTGTGTCTTAGCTGGCTAAGACGTCGTTGTGAATTCTGATTTATCCGTTAGTTGCCCGCTAGTCGCAACTAGGATCTAAGACATGTCTGAGATACCGTCATAAATTTGACTCGGTCTTCCACCCCCTAGAAGGCCTAGATGGCGACTAAAATGAGCAGCAGGGCAAATGGACGCTTTGCAGTCTGCCAGTTAGTTTAAATTCAAACCTCTGTTAAACTTGTCATCGTCTGTCAGTGCAATATCATGTAATCTCACAGCGCATTTATTTTGTCAGTTTGAACTAAGCGAAATATTAAAACAAAATATCGTCGTCGTAATAAACAAAATAATTATTATTATCTGAATTTATCGTAATTATAATTGGTTATAGAAGCAGCAACAGTAGAAACCGGTTGCGGCCTGTCAACCGGTTTGAAATAAAGGATAGGCCTAGGTCTATTATTATTATTGCTGTAGTTCTTTCTGTTCTACGCGTATTCTGACCATCTCATACTGCCTCAAAGTCATCTCGCCATCCACTTTCTAGGTGTTCGGACAATTTGGAGCGGACAATTCGGAGCCGGACAATTCGGAACCGGACAATTCGGAGACGGGTAATTCGGAGCGGACAATTCAAAGCGGATCGACAAATTGTTTTACTTAAATGGAAGTTGGATTGATGAATATATTGACGGCTCCGAATTGTCCTAGAATCGCTTTGTGCTCGTCTAGTTCTGTAGCCATTTCTCTCTCACAGCCTATTATATACAAGTATACAATACATGTAGCCTACTTCTTTCATCTTCAGTCGTCTTTGCTTAACCGCTTCCTTTGTATTGGTCGTTGTTTGGCTGCTTGCTCAGTGCTATTCGCTTTGATAATATATCTAATTCAAGCAGTTTGTTTGTCTCACTTTTCAATCTTTTCCGACTTCTATTCGACACGGGTCGCTTTCTCTGCGGTTTCTGCTTCGAAGCAGTCTTGTCTTCCTCTCGCCGGCTTCTGTAAGCTATCTTGGAGCATCACGTTGCTGTGCATGCCCGCAATTCAATCAACATGACATTGGTCGTCTCAGCTTAGCAGGCTGTAATGCGAGGAAAAGACACCATCATGGCTGCAGAGGAAAATAAGTATAAGTAGCTTTTAACATCGGAAAAGCGGGATGTATTATGTTGTCAAGGTCCGTGCCTTTCTATTTTCGTCACTTCTCTCTCTCTCTCTCTTTGTCACTTTCTCTCTCTCTCTCTCTCTCTCTCTCTCTCTCTCTCTCTCTCTCTCTCTCTCTCTCTCTCTCTCTCTCTCTCTTTCTCACTTTCTCTCCCCCTCTTTATCTCTCTATCTCTCTCTATCTATCTATATCTCACTTTCTCTCTCACTCTATCTCTCTCTGTCTGTCTGCCTCTGTCTGTCTCTTTTTATCTCTGTCTCTGTCTTTCTTTCTTTCTCTCTCTCTCTCTTTCTCTCTCACTCTCTCTCTCTCTCTCTCTCTTTCTTTCTCTCTACCACTCTCTCTCTCTCTCTCTCTCTCTCTCTCTCTCTCTCTCTCTCTCTCTCTCTCTCTCTCTCTCTCTCTCTCTCTCTCTCTCTCTCTCTCTCTCTCTCTCTCTCTCTCTCTCTCTCTCTCTCTACCACTCTCACTCTCACTCTCTCGCTCTCGCTCTCCAGAGTACTGCCGATGCCTGGACGAAAAGCTGCTAACAGCTAGGTGCGTGACTGCTTGCCAATTTGAATCCATTTTGAATTGGTAAAAGGTCGGATGACCATTATTCTGTTAGGACTATTTATATAATATAATATATTATACAATATACATATATATATAAGTTGTCATAAGATATAAATTTTATGATACATAATGCATGTGCGAGAGTTTTGTGTGTTTGTTTTATGTAACTATACAAGTATACATAGCATGTGTGATGATTTGGGAGGGGAATAGACAACAAACTGCTTGTGACATTTTGAAAATAATTGACAGTCCGTTGTTTCCCGTGTTTATGTAGTAGGCATAGAAATTGCCATCCTTGTTTACGAATTTTCTCTGACGTCTTCCACAGCCCTCCGTTGCTCCGCCTCGGAATAACATCCGGTGACCTGACACGACCTTCGTCGTCCTCATCTTTCTCCACCTCACCTCTTATCCTCGTCCTCACATAATTTTCTTCACCTAACCCTTTCCCTGCCGTCGTCACCTCGTGCTAATTGGCGACAGCGTGTGCAGCAGTTGTTCTCTGTTTCTGGCTAACAACGCTGCCGTCTGTGTGCGTCGAAGCTTAGACCACAGAGAGATCGAGACTCGGTCGTCGATCGGTCGTCGTGATGTTTACGTGCGCGACAAAGCGTTTGTGCAATTTGCAGAATTGACTTATGCATGCGTCGCCAGAATGTAATTGCCCCAGTTGAAGTGATTTATGTGGGGCCAAGGGCAGACGGAAGGACAGAGGCGTATGCGTTGAGTAAACGTACAGGGATATAATTAGTGTATACGCTCAGGTAGAGACTCAGACATGTAGAGATTTCTCAAGGACGTGTTAAGAATGAGGGTGGGGGTTGAATAGCTGACAAGGTCAGAAGAAATACATCGAAAACAGTGAACGTAAAGAACGGATGAATGGAATGATTAAGAATGATTAAGAGCAAGATCAAAGATCAAGATCAAGAGAAGTATCAAGATTATACGGATCAGGAGAATGATCAAATGACAGAACAGATATGGAGAAGATGTGGTTACGGACGAAAGGACGGACGGACGAACAACAGTGTATACCTAGTGCATATTTTATTATGTGTCATCCATCTCCTCGCTCGGACTGGTATTCAGAAAGAAACAATTATTGCAAACGGAGAGTAATCTTATATCGCCGGCAGCGGCAATCGACAAAGCGCTATATGAAAGACGGAGCTGAGAAGCGACGCTTGCATCGCTACAAAGAGGAATGGACAAGAGAAGAAGTGCTAAAAGCCGGTCAAAGTCTGATGGAGAGGCAGAAATAAGCAGACACGCAAACAGACAAGATGACAAGATGACGTTAGCCAGATGCTTATGAGCTTAGTTATAGGCATCAAGAACGTCGGCGTCAAGTCGCCATCCAACTATGATCAGAAAACGCAGCGAAGAAAAATAGACGCAGCACAACAACATACGATATATTATAGGAAACTGAGAGCGTAAGTATACGATTTAACACTTAATGGAATGGTCTTGTAAGAGACAATGATGTATGTATATAATGTACAATACATAGACTATATGTCTATGCATGTATGTGTATAATGATAAAGATAAATATATATATATATAAGAGTAGAAACGGAAGCAGAAAAGGAAAGAGAATGAAGGGATATAAAATGAGAAAATGGAGAGATAGAGAGACAGACAGACAGACAGACAGACAGAGACAGAGAGAGAGAGAGAGAGAGAGAGAGAGAGAGAGAGAGAGAGAGAGAGAGAGAGAAGACGAAGAAGAAGAAGAAGAAGAAGAAGAAGAAGAAGAAGAAGAAGAACAGCAACAAGAACAAGAACAAGAAGTAGAACAAGAAGAAAAGAGTAGGATAGTGAAGGAATGAGAAGGAAGTGACAGAGAGAGATACAGAGAGAGAGATAGAGAGAGAGAGAGAGAGAGAGAGAGAGAGAGAGAGAGAGAGAGAGAGAGAGACAGACAGACAGGCAGACAGACAGACAGAGACAGAGAGAGACAGAGACAGAGACAGAGACAGAGACAGAGACAGAGAGAGACAGAGACAGAGACAGAGAGACAGAGACAGGGAAACAGAGACAGAGACAGAGATTTAAACAGACGCTGAGCTTTGGCCCAGAGACATCAATTCCGTTGCTCTCTATATATATTGCGTCGTTGTTGCTCCCTTCTGGACGTCAGTATCTTTCATCCGCTGCCGACACCTGGCGTCCGAAAGCGTCGCAACATCCGGTCACCCGTGATGCCCGCTGCTTATGCTCCTTTGACATGCTACTGCACAGATGCTTCTGTAGCCAATGAACTGATTCCACGTCGATTCTCTTTTCTTTCGCTAAATCGCCAGTTCTATATATTTGTCCATTCAGCGTCTAATTCGGTCATTGAAGTTCTTCAAACTTGCTTTATTGACTGATTCATTTGAATCAGTCGCTCCTAATTTAGACCAAACTAAAAACGAGTAGACATAATTATACTGTTTGATATTAACTTATTGTTAAACGCCTTTATTCGATTTTTCAGCTTATAAGCTATATATTGCCTTTACTTATTTTTGAAACTAGATCTACGTGCTACTCTGCGTTTCGTCAACTAAGCCTAAAACGGTTATAGGCTATAGGCCTAAGAAACGTTTTCGTAAGTTGCTGCCAATAATATTGGTACGATTGTCAACAACCTCTACCCGATAGTTTTCGATTGCTACTAACGTTCAATCAGCGGCCAACACAATCATCACCGACGCCAAAGAAAGCCAGGTGACTTAGACTGCTCAGTGCTCCACAAAGAGAGCGTGACCTCCAACTATAGATTGAACCGTAATGCGGCGAATAAATTTCTGTCGACGGTCTTTGTTGCCAAATATAGGCTGATGTTGAACTGCGCATCCAATCCAACGTCCAGCTCAGAAACCAAGATGATGGCCACCCCACACCCCACCCGCCCCACCCCACCCCACCCCACCCCCAATGACCTTCGACTAAAAACGCAAGCAACAACGTCGTCAGACAAATTATTCATAAGCTGCGACTGAGCGACGAGCTGTCTTTATGGTGTAACGGATGGGAAGCGACGATGTGGGACATAATTATTATGTTCTGTAAATGCTGCTTTTAAATTGCTGAGTCGCAGGCTCAAATCTACTCAAATCTACTCAAATCTGCTCAAATCTACTTGCTAGCCCACGTTAGCTACATCGGTAAGAGAGCTGGCGACCGCGCGTCTGTGGAAGAGAGCGTGCGGGCCACGGTTCGAATCCCGAAGGTGGCTATTTCAGAGATTCAAATATCTCGGGCTTGCACGGTCCGTCCACGGGGACCTAAATGGCGTGGCGTCCATTCAAACGGGCGAGCGGTGGTGAAGGATCTCGCCCTCAGGATCGAGGCCATGCATAAGACAGCCGCTATTACAAAAATCCGATTACATTTACATTTACTCAAGCCACCGCCAAAAGCGACCTTAAACAACTTGTGATAATTTTCTGTGAGGAAGGCAGTGGGAAACTACGATGCAAATTAAATTGCTAACTCCTATAGTAAGTCCTGTGAAATCCATATAGCGCTTCCCCATTCCATAACGACGTATTCGAAAAGCTAAAAAGGACAACATAAATCTGTGGTGGAAAGAACAGTTGGTGCAGCCTTCCGGTTCTGTTCCTAGCCATCCTCGATCTGAGTGTCGGCAGCATTATGCACGATGTTCCTCCAAAGTCTTATCACTTATTAGTACAGCAGCCAGTGGCGATGCCAGGAATTTATGATGGGGGATGGGTTTGGGGGTTTTATGGCCGGGCCGGATGCCCTTTCTGACTCCAACCCAACAGTATTTCAGTAAATAAAAAGGGAATAAAGTAACAAAGGGAATAAAGTAAGAAAAACAATTGTTACTACAAGCAATTGTTTTTGTGTTTTCTTATTTAAGTGCATGGATAAATAACCTTTTAAAAGCATTTTCCCTAGCCCAATAAGGGGGGGGGTTTAACCCCCGAAACTCTCCTTGTCTACCCCACAGACAGCAGCTAAAGTTATATTGTATATTCGTAATCGTAATTGTAATCATGATCTCCTTATAACTTCTAAAGCGCCACTCGAAAACCAAGCGTGGGGCACCGGCTTATTCACGAGCGCTGATATATTGACCTGCAGAAGGGGCGTGAGTCAAATCTTACACAACTGAAGACCTGTCTGCAGTAACCATTCAAGTAAAAAGGGTTTCAGAGCTGTCCTGAGTAAGTGCATTTCCGAACTGCTGCTCAATCATTGATGTTTAGCAGGGCTGTACTGGTAAATTACCCTCGTGTACAGCCCTGATGCTTAGAGCGTCGATGGTAAATGAATATACTTTGCGTCTCCGACGTTTCGACACGGATCGGATTAATCAGACTCGAGCCCTCTTGCTCCTCTGTTGGTTTCTTGCCTCGTTCTTCAAAAAGTCTCCGAGTCCCATGCAGCTGCATCAGCCAGTAAAGACTACCTTCGTATACGCTCGACCTGAGTCGTGAATGCCTTTGAGTTAGGGATCTTGAATGACTCAGGTTACGATCGCGTTAGTTCTAAATGCATTAGGCCTATAATATTGCAAAGAAAAGCAGCTTCACTTTTACATAATTATAGGCCCTTACGAATTAAGGAAGGATTAGTCTGTTAAACCTGATTTAAGTATAATATTATGCCTAATCAGAATTAACACGGCCGCAGCCAGGATTTTATGTGTTTATTCGATCGTGAGCAAGCGACAAGCAACAGAATCAACTGACTAATTTGGAGATTAGTAGTCCCGAGTTCGAGCCCCGTATACGGCAGACATGCTTTGTAGGTTGCTATAATTAACTCCGTTTATTGAAGGCTGTCTGTTCTTTTAGTAATGAAGATTTATGTCTTCTATCATTTGCATTCTTGTGAATTATTGCTTCAGTTGCAAAATTGTTTAAAAAATCAAAATTTGCCAAATTTTCTAGCAAGAGCTTGAAAAAATACAAAGCAGGACATTAAGAATGGATGCTTTTCAAAGAAGTTTCTATAGATATAAATTTCACATTATGCGTTATTAGTATCTTTAGTGCTTTATTCATGAAACGTAACTTGTAGAAATGTGTTAAAAACCAGAACAGAAAGTGATAGTCGAAAATAGGTGTCAATTTTCCAGTGAAACAAGTGTACCCTCTGGCAGGCTCTTGCCTCTATGTACGGAAGATCCGAAGGTATAAGAAGTGTCTATAGAATATCGTAAGATACAGAGCCATATTCTATATAATAGAACTGCTATTACCGGGTTTCATTTATCGCAGGCAGAATGCTGCTTTACAGAAATAACGAAAGGCGCTGACTTGTTTTAACAGTGACACCTTCTGTTATACTGTCACAGATGAAGAAATCTTACGGTATCCAATTATATTTATAATCAGAACCATCAAGAAAGGCAGCAATGCGTATACGCCTACGCAAGTAGATGTTGCCCGAAACTTTTCACTGTCCATTACTAAATAATATACCATGCACTCTTGGCTATAGTGCGTATACGCCTTTTTTATTAGGAAATTTAGTGCGGCAGTCTCACCGCAATCTTCATAATAGCCACGTAACTCAATTTGTTCCAATTCTTTTGGACGCTGCAGTATATCTCAGAAGCACAATATATATATAAACGATTCTTTGATTTCTTCATCATCTCTTCGGAGACTGCATGCGGCGCTCGTGGTCCATGTATCCAGCATATATACAGGGTGGGCAAAAAAGGTCTCCCTAAGTTTTTTTAATCGTCAAAAAACGGGGGTGGCCTCACTAAAAGTGGTGTAACTTTTGTTGTGTTTGAAATATTTTGATGAAATCTGGCCATCATGTGTAAATATGAATTATCTTTAGGCGTGTAAAGTTTCATTTCAAAATTCTTACTTCTGGCCAAGATATAGGCAAAACACCTAGGGGTCTTTTTTTGGCCCACCCTGTATATATCTGCAGCAATTCGTGGATAGAATGATAGGCAGCTAGTTTTCTCCAGTGAATTATTTCGATGCAGAGAAAGTCGTCTGTTTATTAAACGGTTTTATTTCCTCGGGAGACGATCAGTGAAATATCTATCGAATATGATGAAGAGGAGGAGGAGTAGGAGAAGGCAGCGAAACATGTCGCTCTTTTTGATGAGATCTGTTTCCATCAATGCCAAACATCATGTTCTCTCTCTCTCTCTCTCTCTCTTTCTTTCTTTCTTTCTCTCTCTGTCTCTCTTTTTTCTCTTTTCTCTCTCTCTCTCTTTTCTCTCTGTCTTTGTCTGTCTGTCTGTCTCTCTCTCTCTTTCTCTCTGTCGGTCTCTCTCTCTCTTATCACTCTCTCTCTCTTTTCTCTCTCTCTCTCTCGCTCTCTTTCTCTCTTTCTCTCTGTCTCTGTCTCTGTCTCAGTCTGTCTGTCTCTCTCTCTCTTTTCTCTCTCTTCTCTTCTGTCTGTCTGTCTGGCTGTCTGTCTGTCTGTCTGTCTGTCTGTCTGTGTCTCTCTCTCTCTCGCTCTCTCTCTCTCTCTCTCTCTCTATCCCTCTCTCTATATATATATGTGATTTCCCCCGAAAAAGTTATTAGAATTGGAGAAGAGGCGGTACGTTGCTATCAATAATGTATAGTTAATACATGTAAAATGTTGAGCGAAGACATGTGACGACTTTTGTGACGTGAACTATTTCTTTTGCCTGGGTCACGAACCTCATTATCCCAGCATCGGGCTGTATCGCCATTGAGTGTCCCTCTCAATGTGAAATGACCTTGCCCGTGCAATTCGTAGCAGGATTTTGATGGAGAATTTATTCACCTGATGTGTTTCTTCGCTGCTCGAAGACCTTTTCATTTTCATGGACCTGTCATGCTGAGAGCGCTTCTGAATAGCTGCCTGCTGCGAAAAACGCTTTACAAATGTTCAGATTAGATTAGATTAGTTTAGATTAGATTAGAGTGTAATGCGTTGGATTCAATTGGATTGACGGATTGCCAGGGGATTGGTGAATCTGTGGTCAGTGTATGCGTTTAATCCATCAGCAGATGTTGTCCTGTTTCGAATACTTCTTCATCCGAAAGTTCATGGAGGTCTACAGCAATCACACAACAGCGAAACCGTTCGGTTATAATTTATATGATACGCGAGGTTGCGCTGACATTGCAACGAATGATATAATATTCTTTGCTGAACAATCCGGTTGACAGACCGCAACCGGTTACAGTGTACAGTTATTTAAAATTGAACCGTCACCGTCGTGTACGTTCTGTCGTGTCCTTGGCACCTCGTGTGGCAATGCTCGCCTGTGAATGCCGTTGCGTCACGTAGTGCAAAACTTATTTTCTTCTGATGATGTACTGCAATCCAAAATGAGAATTATGGTAGAGAAATAGCTGAGGATTGAGACGTTGATCTATGTGGAACTGGGGACACTTGGGGTATGCCTATAGTATATGCTATGAAGACTTTACAATGGGATCATAAGAAAGACTATAGGGGCTCAGCCACACAAACCCACGGCAATAATTCTCACTCTCATCACTCTCATGCAATGCAAAGGCATGCGATTTTCAGATTCTTAATAATTGTTAAGAAGGTTTTCGATAAATATTATTCATCACTGTTGATCCATGAAAGCCATTCAATCAATCAATCAATCAATCAATACTTTTTATTGATCACCATGATACATGCAATCAACAGATTAGACGTTCATGTGCAATTGGCGTCATTGGGTAAACTCAAAGGAAAATAAGGTTCCGCAAAGTAGTGTCACCCTAGATTCATCAGATATTGATTCTACAGTATCTCTTTAAACACTATACAGTATACATGTAAGTCTATGTGACATACTACAATATGTCTTCAAACAATACTTGAATATCCCCCTTATATTATATGGCAGCACATTTAAACCGACGCCGGCTATTTCTGTAATCCATTATACCGATGACGTTGGTTGTTTCGAGCACAGCAAAGATCGATTGCTTTGAATGCCAATCAAGTTAATGGATCGATATTATGTTGGATGTCGTTGCGTTTGAAATAACTGCAGCTGATCCACTAAACTGATTACATCTCATCCGATCCAAAATGACATTTCTCTCATTCCGACTATTTTTAGGTTTATTAGATATGGTTCATAATATTATAGTGGGCCTTTTGATCTATATATATACGCATATCAGTGGCGTAGACAACGGAGGGTTTCGGGGGTTTAAACCCTCCGTTGGCCTAGGAAAAAGTTTTTTAAAGGATATTTATCCACTTAAATAAGAGGAAACAAAACAATTGCTTGTAGTAACAATTGTTTTTCTTACTTTATTGCCTTTGTTACTTTATTCCCTTTTTATTTACTGTATACTGTTGGGTTGGTGTCAGAAAGGGCGTCCGGCCAGACAAAAACAAACAACCCCCCCATCATAAATTCCCGGCTACGCCACTGACGCATATACATATATAATTATATATGTGTGATTATTTATATGGACATATATATATAGGCTAAACTATTATATAAGCTTAGTCCTAAGTAGCAACGGTGACTATACTTGCTATATTTGGAAGCAGTAGAAACTAGGCTAAACATCCGAATTACTGAGACAATTATGTCTATCGTTTGTTAGAACGCAGGCTATCTATCTATAGCATGAAAGTCACATGAATAATATTATGGGGAGAGACAAGTAAACTGGAACAGCGATACAGGCAGAGACAAAGATAGATTAGCTTTGATGGGAGATCATTCCAGATGAACGACCCTGCGACAGGGAAAGTTCCGTGTTGTCTGGCAGCTATAGCAGATCCCGTGGAACTAGGAGTTGCCCTTCATATATAGTACGGAGCGAAGAGCACGACGACTCGTTTCAATGTCAGAGATCGCGTATACATGCAGGTATTAGCCTACCATTGCCAGTCAGTGGCAGTCACCATTGGTTGCACTATGGCAGTGCCAGTGCCAGTCCCAAGCCTGGATAAAGGAGGAGACAACACTAATAATCATCTTTGAAATGGCAGTGTCTTCGTTAAACAGCAACAGGCCATGAAGACACCGTTGAACCTACATGTATTCTCTACGCGCTGATCATAAGGACATATTATAAATTTTGTTTACTGGCTTCCACAATCTGTGTTGTGTATTCTGCAGCTTTGGCCCGTTTCTATATAGCAATGTCGTCAGCAAGTCGAAGACTGTTCACCAACCCTCGATGTAGTTTGATAGCGTATACCTTCCTCGGTAACTAAGACCCAGTGGCATTGCTGCTTCTAATGCTTGGTTAAATAGACTGCAGGTCTAAAGAGATAAACTACATCGTTGTCGTAGACCTACTCCTGTTTTTGTGCAAAAGTAATCTGTTATCATTTTACCTACTTTTATAAAAATGTATGACTTACGAAATATCTCTTGTACAGGAGTAGGACATATACTCGCCGTATAAAGCGGTCAAAGAATCAGAGCAAAATTATACAGATGAAACAACAGAGGACTCTGTGAGAGAGGACTGTTTGCGTAAAAGGAAAATTCTGCCACGATCTGCAGTACAAAGTTCTGACATCCGGAAGGCAATCAACTAGGACAGAGGATACAGCGATTATTCCGAACAAGAAAGCAGCAAAAGCATGATATATATGATGCACAACAGTTGATGTCACAACGATTAATGCCTGATAAATCCACACAAAGTTTCCCATACACGTCAATCAACATCTGCAGACTGGCAATTATAATAAAAATTACGCATGGCAAATATAATATACATGACAATTATAATATACATGGCAATTATAAATAATATACCTGGCAATTATAATATACATGGCAAATATAATACACAGCTTGCCACATTTAATCTGATTTATTTACTGGTTTCAATTAGGTTCAGGCTATTGGTATTGCTCTGGCCTAATTCTGTTGTTCTCTTATTCGCTCGTACCCTGTGATGTTGACGGTTTGTATGCAATCGCTAAACGTTCAGTTAAATAGCGTAAACAGCAACAATTATGTCCAGGATAAAGACAATAAAATAGACAATTGTCACGTCTGAGATAAAAAAAAGACCGTCGTTATCTTGTTGTTGACAGTCTCTCTCTTCCAATTTAAACTGGCCACAAGCGTGCATAGACTCATCTGTGCTTGTTTTCGCCCGTCACAGACTTTACTTCTGCAACGTTGGCTCTATGACCGTTAATTCTGGGCGTTAACACAATTTCGCGTTATCATCCCTGGGCTGAAGGCATGTCCTTAAACAATTTCTCGCCACTAAGTATTCTGCGCAACTGAGACCCTCCTCTTCGGTAGGCTTATACAGACTCGAAGACAGCAAAATTGCCCGTAGATTTCGTGTGATTGCACGTATCGACATTTATTGCTGTCAGAAGCAAGAAACGTTCTCGTAATAACACAGACACCTGCACACACTCACAGACACACACGCGCACTAGCACACACACACACACACACACACGCATACCACACAGACACATACCGCACACACACACACACACACACACACTCACATGCACACATACACACGCGCACAGTCACACACATACATATATTAATGTATATAATTATAGCCTATATGTATTCACAAAATGTGTTTATACATGTATGTCTGAGTATAATGTAGGCCCTGCATCTGTGTATTCGTGTGTTTGTGACAACATGCGATATAGCTACACGGAAGAGACTTTTTAACTTCCGTGAAGAATGTGCGAACTATTTTATTGCGCGCTTGTTTTTCCCGTCGACGCAGCAGCAACGATCCTCTGATGAGGCGTTAACAGCGATACGGTGGCTGCGGATGTGGTGATGGGATGGGACGGCGGTCACAAGTCATCAATCCCATCATTACTCTGCTGCTGCAGCAGACCAGCTACAACGGTTAAGCCAAGTCTTTGAGAGACGATGCCGCAAATCAAACAGTTGTGATTGTACGACTGACATCAACAACAAAACTACTAACTCATCGAATTAGCATCGATCAATCCGCAGATAATCGTAATTATCCAACACACGATGGTGTAGTGGGTATGTTTGTTGCCTTGCAGCCGGACGGTTGCAGGTTCCAATCCACCTCATTTACTTATGTCTCTGTGTTTGAACATTATCGACATTTGATCAGTGATTTACACCTACAAAATAACTATCATGCATTGATGCTGCAGAACGATAGAATTACTTAAACCTGCATTTATTGCTACTCTTAAGTTACTAATTCAATGGTGATTTGCAGTAAAAAATTACTAGCATCGCCCTCCTCCTCTATCCAGGCTTTGGACTGGCACTATAAGAGTTCGAGTAGTGGCGGAGCTATGGAAAAAGCGGTGATTCATACATTGACAGCTACCCCCCCCCCCCCTACTACCAATAAAACAACGTGGCTACTGAATCGAATGAAATCGGAGATAACGAGTGAAGTGAAGCGAAGACTGAATTCTGTAGTCAAGCGAACCATAAAGTGTCAAGTCAAGTAACTCTCGTCTGCAGTCAGAGCGTATATTATATTCCGATAGTCGGATGGATATAAAGTGCCTCATGCGTGATGTCGCATCTATGTCGAGATGTGTTTTAGTGTCTATGTCCTCGCGCAGTAAAGACATCCCATCTGACAACATGAAACTCGATTTATTCGATCGAAACACACTGGCAGATCATAAACAATCGAGTATTAAAAATTGAATTATACTGTGAAACCAGATCCCTAGAGAGGCTTATCCTTAACGATCGGCACACGAGGCATGTACTCTTGGTCGGTATCAGAGACACCCCGTCGCATATAGATGTAGCTTATACGCAAGTATAATTATGTACGCATGCCATGCTGAAAAGCTATGAAATAAACATTTAGCCTACAAGTGAAAAAGTGATATATTATTACGACTTGAAATTGCAATTAAAAACACAGGTAATAGTTTCAATACGAGGTAAGCTGGAGGTCTAACATCATTAGAGCGCTTCTGAAAGGCTCTTGCTGCAAGAAGCGCTTTACAAATGGTCAGATACGATACGATACGATAGATACGATACGATTAGTATTGTTAGACTGTGGAATAAAGAAATTTACTTGGCATAGCAGCTTTTTCATTCACGTGCAGAAACATGATAGGGTTTCGACGACGACGTGTCGCAAAGACTGCAATATCGACTGAGCTTCAACTAAATGGTAGTAAGACGACACGCGACGCTGTTGTAATGATGGGGTCTCGTGTGTAGCTTAGAAGGACAGAAAATGGACAATCTTAAAAGCGTCTAATCCCAGAGTAAAAGATGTTTGATCGGGCTTAACGACACTTTTTCATTTCGAAGATGATTAGTGTAGGAGGCAGAGTACAACCTCTCACTCCACGTTTAGGCCTATATTGCGACCGAGCCACCCGCAGTAAAGATCCGAGAAATTAATCTCTGATAAACCGACCGACCGGGAATCGAACCCGGGCCGCCGGCATGGCGAGCTGCCATGGCTACCAACCCACTCGGCCACTCAGGATCTCTCCAGAGTAAAAGAAGAAGCACACAAGATAAGTAGATTTTCGGCAAATATATCAGCTGCAGCAAAATGACGCATACATGTACATTTGTACACGTAGAAGTATGAGCGAAGACAGAGATCGCGTGAAAGAAAGTAAACACAAAAATAATGTAATAATAATTATGTTGCCGATGGTTCATTGAGGTTTTCCGTCAGTTTATGACTCTTCTGAAATTGTTACGGAAGCAACTGATAGACCAGAACGGCGACTCTAACGGAGACAACAGCCTGCGACTCTAACGGAGACAACAGCCTATTTCTTTTGGCAGTCGCAATTATTCCACGGTGGGTCAATGCTCAATCAGTCCTTTTGAAGTAGAGACTGGGGTTTGACGGTCGTACAGACGATGGTGATTATGAGGTTTGTTTCGCTGTATAGTACATAGAATTGATCCTTGCCTGCAGCCTTTAGTCGGGCGACCTCCATCATGGAAGAGAAGGGTAGTTCAGGCATTGCCATGGGTTTCGTGAAAATCTAGTGAGATTTTTGGTTTAGGCCTGTACTCCTCCATTATGTTTGACATTTTCTTCCGTTGGTATTGATTCTTAACTCATGAAGATCATAGAAATATACCGGGGTAGCTTAAAAGCGCGTTAGAGAGCACGCAACAGGCCGTCGCTGTTTTACACGTGTTAGCTGTCGCTTGTCTATCCAGCTGTTACATTATTGGCCATTTATTTATTTATAATTGTGCGTGCAGCGGTTGTTGCATGTCTGTTAGATGAAGGATGAAAGCTGCTTCTGTTTTGTTTCAGAGTGGAAGACGCAGCGAGCAAGAATATTAATCGTTATAGTAATATAAATTTTTTCTAAAGTGTCACTCGAAAGCCAAGCGCAGGGCATCAGCTTATTCACGAGCGCTGTGTCTAGTCAGAAGGGTTGTCTTAAAGAACAGTCCGAAGAAGGTCCGGTTACCAAAGGATTAGTGGTGAGAGGGTAAGCTTGGCTTTCGAAAGTCTAGGAATTGGTCATGTGAATTGAAGTTATACTTATCAAAGCAATTTTTAGTCAAAGTGGACATTGAGTTTCCAAAACATCATTTGCTGGAATAAAAAGAAACAGCAATGAAGCAGCAATGCATTCATCAGTCCGTGTTTGTGTACTTACCGTGACGGATATTACGCTCAAAGGTGGATATCTGGTGCTAAAGATTGCTTCACATCAGTCTAAGCACAACTGAATACTGATTGATCAGCAGGCGCTGCTGCATCTGAAGTAATGACTTCAAAACCAATCCATATTCAAGTTAATCACTCACGTCAATTCACGTGTTGATTCACGTGTTGATTCACGTGTTGATTCACGTGTTGATCTCTATGCTGGAGGCACTTCCATTGTTGCGAAGTCGTTATAAGCCAAGAGGCACTTGGCTTATAACAAGAACCTGGAAGTCAGACTCTATCAAAATAATTGGGAATCAGGTTTGATTAGAAATATTAATCAACTAGCTGTACCCGGCCACGTGTTGCTGTGGCTGAAAAGACTGTCCCACCCTCCCTTCCTACGTCCATCCCCTCCCCTCCCCTCCCCTCCCCTCCCTTTCCTCCGTCCCTCCCTTTCCCCCATCTTTATAAATATGCGCTATAGAAAGACGCGCGGAAATGCGTAATAAAAACGGCCGCAAATGGCCGATTTTTGTAAAAACCGACAGTTACATATAAATATGCGCTATAGAAACGTGATAAAACGCGGCCGAAAAATGGAGGGACGGATGCGTGAAAGTTAAAATCGAAATGGGTGGACTTCATCGACGTATATC
>OX457037.1:34880455-34882955 GCA_949752735.1 Lumbricus terrestris | reverse complement strand
AATCGTGTTACGGTGTTTGATGTGTAATGAGGCTGATGATAAGAAATGAGTCTAAGGTGCGGGTGAAAACGGTGTTGTCGTCATGGCTACGAGATTGGGAGCGAAAAGGCAATGGAAAGGATCTGATACACTTCCTCCGGAGCAAGTAGACAGCGCCGTTGCTGAGAGTCTGGGACATAGTTCCCTCCAGAAGCTTGGTTTTTTCCAGTTGTGACTCTTAGGTTTTTGTGTTGAAATTTCAAGCGAAGTAGGCCTACTGAATTTTCCAGTTTCACATGGCCAGTTTCACATGGCCTATATATATTTGAATGTTTCCAAACCAGTTTGAGGTCTTTTCGTCTTTCCTATATATAGTTTCAAATTGGAAACAAACACGCACTTAGTAAATAAATATTACATATCCAATCTTATCTTATTACATTCAGCCACTTTAAAAATAATAAACTACTGCTTTGCTAGTAACTGCTCTACTATAGCAGTCTTGGTCGATAGACCTATATGTAACCAACATAGCATGGGACGAATTTTTAAGCTTGTCCCTGAATGTCATCCCAATATTGAAGCTTTCCACTTCTATTGGTTTGAACAATCGACTTGCAATGCGACAACTGCGGTTTCTGACCTTCTCTGAGAGGAAAACATTCTGCTATCTGGTGTAGACTGTAGACTAATAATAAATTGTATGTCTAATCAATGTAATTACGCTACAGAAACGCAATCAGAAACGTTTTAATTTCGTTTGTATTTGTCAAGTTTGAGTCAATGTCTATTTATTTAACCAACCTCCCATGTTTCTGTGTACGGGTCATGTTTGAAGAGGTTTTCAATATCTGATAATTATGGTTGAAATCAGGATCAATTTAAATCGCGTGTTGTAGCTGTTATTTCTCTATATAGTTATACAATGCTTAGCTGCATCTGTTACCCGACCTCTGTGTCAGTCTGACATGGTAGTCGACATGCACACAAATCACCTGTCTGCATGCAGACTATTGTCTACCTGTAATCCTGTATACATGCACATGTAATTATATACCAATAACGGTCCTAACCTCCTTCATTAAGGCTCGTCTGTCTAGTTGCTTTGAGCTCTCTCTGTCTCTGTTTCTGTATCTCTCTGTCTGTCTGTCTCTTTCAAACTCTCTGTCTGTCTCTCGCTCTCGCTCTCGCTCTCTCTCTCTCTCGCTCTCTCTCTCTCTCTCTCTCTCTCTCTCTCTCTCTCTCTCTCTCTCTCTCTCTCTCTCTCTCTCTCTCTCTCTCTCTCTCTCTCTCTCTCTCTCTCTCTCTATCTCTCTCTCTCTCTCTCTCTCTCTCTATTTCTCTCTCTGTCAGCCTATGTCTGTCTGTGTTTTTCGCTGTCTCTCTCTCTATGTCTCTCAGTCTCTGTCTCTGTGTCTCTGTATGTCTGCTTGTCTCTCCCTCTCTCCCTCTCTCTCTCTCTCTCTCTCTCTCTCTCTCCCTCCCTCTCTCTCTCTCTCTCTACTTCCTGCTATCCACATCTCTCTATCAGTGCTGGTCCATATAATTTTATGTAAAAATCGCTAACGGATCCATCTCCTCTGCTCAGAACTGGAATTATTTCCCTCTGCTCTCAATTTTCTGCTCTACCTACACTGTCCTACACTATACTTCTGTCCCTCTCTCGCTTCTCTTTCTCCTGTCTCGCATGTCTGGCTCTGTCCACATTATATACACGAACGTGTAAGTATAAATGTCTGCTATGATTTCTGCCACCCAAAAATTTCATTGCCACTGGCAAGAATAGAAGGCGTATCATCGTCTGCATTGAGGACTTTAACGACCAGCCATATTGGTCGCCAAGTTGCTTTTAGAACGCCCACCTAAAACATTTTGTTGTAAATACGTCTGTCTTGATCGCAGTTTCCCATTTATATTATGGCCCGTCTGAAACTGTGCTTTTAAATTGCGGTTAAAGGTTAGGTATGGATGGGCGTGCATTCCGTAGGACTAAGAACAGCAAAGCTTTAGAAAGACAATTTTTTTAATGCCATTATCTCGGGTGTTTACGACGAACCTAGATGGGATGTACGTTCGCGTCACACATCAAGCACAAGTGAAAGCCAGAAAGAGCTGTAAGCCATTTTCGATTCGTGCGTCAGATTCTATTTCACATCATAATGGTTAGTCATGTTATCGAATTCTACAACACAATGTCATGTCCTTTCAGCTCTAGACTTTAACAACACGTTGTTCTACTTCTACACATGGCCACTTGTGTAGTTGCAGAAAGGAGATTACTCAAAAGGTCAACGGACCTATAGCGGCTGCTTTAGGGCACAGCACTCACCATCATCTGTCTCTCGTCTGCACCAAAGGTTAACGTTCAGTGCCTTGTAACCGAAAGGTCGCTGCTTCAAATCTATGCCTCAAACCACATACATGTACGATTGTACGTTGCAACCCTGGCCAATTGTCTCGCCTTGGAAGACAAAGAGAAACAGCCTCACTCATCTCATCTCTTGGTGGCATATGAGGCCAA
>OX457037.1:34672955-34877955 GCA_949752735.1 Lumbricus terrestris | reverse complement strand
GCTCCGTCGCTCGATTTCGTCGACCCAGAAGATGCCAGAATAGCTGATGCACCTCAATCGTTCGGTCGCTCCCTCTAATAACTCACCCATCGCTCCCCGAATTCGACACCGACACCGACTCCTCTCTGCCACATGACAGCAGCCACCGGAAATCCGGAAGACGTTTGGGAAGTGAAGGACGCGAAAAGAGTGAGCGGACGGAGAGAGGGCGAGGATGGGAGACAATCCATCATTCAACGCTTCTAATAACCCCAACCAGATGGAGCAGATCCTCCGCGCGCACGAGAAGCCAAAGTTCGCACGAAATATTGCGACGACGTCATTGACCTTTGAAAGGAGACCGCTGAACAGTGAACACTTCTCTGTTCGGCTATTTTTATGCTCTAAACGAGTCGGGTTCAGAACTTTTTATAAACTGCGCTACATAAAACACTGCTCGCGTGTAATTATTAAGAAATGACTTCTAAACGGCGAGAGAATAATTATAGCCACGACTTTTCTCGTCTTTAATCTGATATTATTTTTAAAAATCAAAAAAGATTATTAGACCAATTCGCAGTGCCATCATTTAGATCCGCTGTAAGAACTTCAGGAGCTTGACAAGCAAGAAAGCATCGTCGATATCTCTTACTGTCTTACACCAATGTCTGACATTAGAATGAAACTTTTTGTTAGCTATGTTGTTGATGTGCATTATACTGGTGCCACAGCTGCGAAGTACGTGTCTCCTTGACCTCACCCCATGCATGCAGCAGTGACTTTTAACCTTTCTGTACGACTGAGCTGAACTGCAGACAAAAGATCAGAGTGAGAACAGAAGAAGAAAACTCCGAACCTGGTAGAGGAGTGAGGCAGGGGTGTCCGTTGTCACTATTACTGTTTAATATCTAAACAGAAGAGCTAATAAGGGAGGCAGTTAATGGTGCAGAAGAAGGAATAAAAGTAGGAGGAAAACTGGTAAAAGCTTTAAGGTTTGCAGACGATCAAGCGATGCTGGCAGAAAACGAAAAGGAAATAGAAATTTTAAGAAAAGAATGGGCAAAACATTGATATGGACTGTGACGTTATAGCCTATGGCGCAGAGACATCGACAATGAGAAAAGAAGACACCAAGAGGCTGGAAGTTACCCATGGGAAAAGATGGCGAAAATTAGTTGAACAGGGCACGTTACAAACGGAGAAGTACTATCTATGGTAGAAGAGAAAAGATCCCTGCTGGACACAATAAAGATGAGACAAAATAATTGGGTGGGACATTGGCTGCGAGGTAACTCACTGCAGAAAAAATAATTGAAGGAAGATTGGAGGGAAAGAGGTGCAGAGGAAGACCTAGACAAAATTGCTGGACGGGATGATGGAGAAGGGATACAGAGAACTTAAGGACATGGCACAACAGCGTGAAAGGTGGAGACATTTGACGTTTGGACCTGTCACTTGGCAGAGAACCTAAATAAGAAGAAGACGACTGAACCAGTGGCGTCGCAATAGGTGGTGCAGCTTGTGCAGTGCACAAGGCCCCCGGCTGTTGAGGGCCCCCGGTGGTCAGAGTTTATTTTTTATTTTAAGAACTATTCAGAATGTGTTTAATCGACATGTACGACGGTGGCGTTGCAATGGATTGTGCAGACTGCACTAGGGGTCCTGGTGGTCAGAGTCAAGTTTCTACATTCAGAATATTCAGAATGTAATCAAGTCTTTTTTGGTGTCTTGAAATCCGCAAAAACCACGACACAAGTGACAGTGCGACCCAGGTGCTTCAATGTGTCATGATGTGGAGCAGACATGCACAGACCAGTCAGGACAGACCGGTGGAGAGAGTCGGGGAGAACGTGGGACACATACGGGCATTGACCCAGGTTGTCCTTCATGCCTCTCTCCCAACATTCTCTTAATTAAATCAGACAAGGTGGTCTAGCTTTGCTCCAAGATGTTAATGGTATGGAGCAGACCTGCTGACCGGATCTGTGAAAGCTGGGCAGCATGACGCGAGACAGACTCAGACAGAGAATGGCGTCGGACTCTTACGGGCACTGAACCCAATGATATTGATGATGAATCAAGTCTAGACCTACATGTAGCCTACAGTACTGCAGTTATCAGCGCTGATCAGTGCTGACGTGGTGGTGCATATTGACGCCGAGCAGAGAAGCGCTTCGGAAACTATGGTGGTATGCCAGCTGCTGCATTACCAAAGGATTCAGGAACGAAGGCATCTCAATTATTTTTTGCAAGGGAATTCGCCCAAGCGAACATTTTTACATTTCGGAATTTTTGGTGTCTTCTTTTAGACTTATCGCAGCAACCGAGACTTGAGTCACTTCACATTATACCAATTTATTATATTGTTTCTTTTTTAGTCAACTAACAGAATTAAAGCGTGGATGATGATAATAATCTATAGCCTACTTCAACAGATGAAACAATGTTTTCGATCAATTTTGTCAAGCGCTCGAATTGAATTTTCTCTGGTAACCTGAAGAAATAGAAAATGATTAAAAAGACTAACGGGAGAAAATAATTAAAATTGTAATGAGTTAATTTTTATTTAATTTCGGATTCGAAATAATGCAGACAGAGTCTATCGAAAAAGAGCCAGGCGTTTTTGCACAACCTTTCTGTTTGAAATCGTGGAGGTTCAAGTAATGAAGGGCCTATACCACCGAAGCCCTGCACAAGGGCCCCCAAAAACCTTGCAACGCCACTGGGCTGAACTATAATACCTCTCAACTCCAACGCAGGGCATTCAATAACTGTGCAGTAATACGCCACACGTATACATAATACGTATATGTGCTCATTTATATAGCCCAATGTGTTGTACGTAGTCAAACTTATATACATACACTTAAACACATGTACACAACTACACTATGTATACACATACACATACAACGTATACATAATTACATATATACATAATACATATGCTTATAATACATACACACATAAATATATATAATTATATTATACATACATGTATATAGGCGTGTATACTATGCTATTGCTTAATGGCACTTAACGCTGACGCAATAATATTAGGTCTACGCAGGGCCGGATTAAGGCATGTTCAACATGTTCGGCCGAACAGGGGGCCCCACACTTTAGGGGGCCCCACACATGCAATATAAATATTTTTCATCACTGTTAATCATAATAGTAAAAATGGGTAAAATATATCGGAACAAATTGTCAAATTACTTGAAAACTACTGATTTTGGCATTATAGACTAACAACTTTTGAGCATGTGTGGGGCCCTTATTGTAGTTTCCAATTCCAAGCAGACTTATCTTAAAATCGGCCAGAAATTCTAGCAAGGGTTATCAGTTTTAACTAGGCTACTTATGAGTCTTAGATGATAGATCTGTATGATATTGGATGCTTAACACCTCTTCCAATCGGAATTCAAGTGCTATGCAACGCATTTATAAAAATAATGGCATCATTATGCACTCTTTGCTTTTACGAATTAGGTTAGCTTACAACTTGCGTAAACGCGAAAATATAGGCCTATAGTAGTTAGGGCTGCCAACTTTTGATTTTGCCATTCCGGGACGCCTTCAGCCACTCGATGTGCCATTACCAATTTACACAATCTAGGTCTACAGAAGCGCATAATGTAGGCTAACAAAAGCTGTTTCAGCCCAGTATAGAATCTACATCTACAATCTACTAAAAGGTCCTTTATAATTTCAGACAAATCATCAGAAGACACTATTATATAGCCTAAATTTAGGACAAGAATCATCCTCAAGAAGAAACATTTCAAACTCCAGTCACCTAGGCTTATCGGAGTAAGACTTATGAACCCAAATTGAGGAAAGTCCTGCGACCGGAGAGCAGAATTTATATTAAACTTAGAACCTACTAAAAATTATATTATAGGGTCCATTTTTATGTGCAGTTCCAGAACACTGGGCACAAAGTCGCAGAAATCAGCACATGTCATGCTAACAGTTGTGCTTTAATAAGCCGGTGAACTCTCGGTGCTCCGGTAATTGCGATTATTAGACAACAGATCGTTCATAATAGGCCTACTTAACGCTCTCTAGCAAAAAACATTAAAACTGGACACAATATGCTAAACCGAAAGCCGAATAGGCCTATAAGTGATTTGTAAAGTTTTGAAGACTTTAACTCCCGATGTTCAGCCAACAATTAATGTAATGCATATAAATTATGTTTGATAGCAGAACATAAAAATCATCGTACAAATTGATGAGTTTAATTAGTAAGCAAAAATCAATAGGAACAATAATTGTGCTAAGTGGATTTCGATCTGGACCAAATTCCGGGACAATTTGAGATCAATCCGGGACACGGGACGCACAGGGTCGATTCCGGGACTGTCCCGGCGAATCCGGGACGGTTGGCAGCCCTAATAGTAGTGTGTGATCAGTGGCGGCGCTACAGAAGGACAAATCAGGGCAAATGCCCTGGTACAAATCCTTTGCCTTGGCCGTTGTCCTGCCACAAGACATCCAGAATATTTTCCCTGCCAAGAATTTATTTAGGGTATACAGCTTCTGCACAGTTTACTTGTATACGAGTGCCCTGACTATGTCCTGGTAAAAAGTCTGATTCTAATATTCTTAAACGGTAACAGATGAATACTTTAACCAGTAGCGGCGCTAGGGGGATGGGGTTAAGCCTCCCCCCAAAAGGCCATCCGGTTTTTTACATGCAAAAATGAAACATTTCCGTGATAAGCCCTCCTAAAAACTGGAACACCACATGCAAGAGATTTCGACCAAGTGACTAAAAACAGGTAGTCAGAACTTTTGGTGGGTGACAATGGAAAATTTTCATGAGATTTCGACCGAAAGATTAAAAAAAGAAAAAAGGGCCTCAGAAATTTTTGTGGGTGAAAATAATGGACAATTTTCATGAGATTTCGACCGAATGACTAAAAAAACGTCGTCAGAAATTTTGACGGTTGAAAAATACGGAAAATTTTCTCCGCGGGAATTCAGCCCCCTCCAAAATGACGGATATCCTGACACCGGAACTGACTTTAACACTAGACTGGAATATAAAAAGACATGTTCGTATTGTAAAAAAAGGATCGAATTGCTAATAGACGAGTGTTGATTTGCTGAATATAACACGTTTTGTGTATATTGTGTGTCCTTTTTCAGTGAGTCTGTAAGGTTGGGGCCACCATAGTTTACCGAACAGGGTCCCCACATGTGTTAATCCGGCTCTGGGTCTACGTTCTCAAAATAATTCTTCCTGTATATATATACATATATATATTTATTTATTTATTTATTTATGCAGACAGTCTAAGAAGGTCTGGATGCGGGTCAAGTGAACTTAAGTCCGGAATTAAGACTGCAGTCATTCTGGCGTCGGGCTTTAGATAGTTTAGCTTATAAATAGATGGAGGCGGTAATGAAATGACAAATTGTTGGATGCAATTCGACTCGATTGTTGGTATAGAAGCTATGACCCCTACGGCACAAATGAGGAAACCGCCCAATGTAGCGACCAATGAGACAGCCTAAGAAAAGCAGCAAGCACTATGAGGGATCTATAGAGATAACGTGACTTAGCGATAGAGTTAAGGCGTAATTGAGTGAGCCAATGTGTGAGCGTGTGGGTTTCTGAGTGGAGCCGTATCCATTTCAGGTATTTGACGGTCTGCATAACACGAGATTATAATTTGTTATGTAGGGAAGAATATTATTTTTGGAACGTATGCTGCATCAGCATATTATAGGCCAACGTGTTATCAATGAATAGCACCTTAAGGAACAGCATAATATTTATTTATATCCGTCCCACGAATTTTTAGCGAATGAATTTGAGCTCAACCGACTGAATTGGCGCCAAATGAACGTCGTCTGCTACTTCTGACCTTTGACCTTTGACCTGTGTCAATTTCATCGATGTCGTCATCAATCGCACGCGCCGTCTCGTCACTGTGGTCGGTCAACGGTGTGTGAGACCTTGAGAAGAGGCGCAGCCTATGGTCATTGCTCCCTGCATGTAGCATTTAGCAGCGTTGCCATAAAAATTTCGGCTGATTACATTTCGGGGGAGGGGTTTCTAAAATACATGGTCGAAAATTTCACAGAATATACACAGAATTAGTTTTGCAATATTGGAAATTACACATTTTGAGGGTTTGACCTCGTTACCCCTCCTCCCAAATGCGCTTATGCCCCCCCCCCCCATCCCATGTCCATGAGCTCTATAGATGTGATCCAGATTGGCCCTATACGGGTCACATAATTATGGGAACATGAGTTTTATAATTGGGTTTTGCGTGAGCATGCTGTCCGAAGTGTCTTCTGAACAGAAGTGTTTTCTGTTTTCATGAGACACGAAGTCAAACACCTACATGTATCTTGTCATGGATACTTAATCAAACGATGCATCAAAGACTCGCTAACGGTTCTTTAATAATGATCAAAATATTCTTATCACGTGAGGGTGGCAACATAAAATAGTCTTTGTTTTAGTTCAACGACCAATGTACGATGTTTCTTATCAAACGTAGACTCATTGAATATGCAGTTTCTTCTCTATAGGAAACTACATTTTGACTGCAGTCTTTTTGCGGGGCAGGGGAGAATTACGTTCTAACCGTTGAGCTTGGTGCGTTTTACGGACATTTTGTGGACTCTAATAATAGTTTTCTGGCTAAAGCAAGCGTTTTAACAGCTGTTCTTCTTTCAGAAAGTATATAAGTTATTCTGGTTCAACAAACCAAACTATATAAGGACTATAGTCTAATAATAATAGATTTATAGTACGATAATCGCGCTCAAATGTCAAGTCAGCAAATTCAGGTACTTCTAGGATGATAAGTGCCATGGGGGCTGTGGGGGGTTCAACCCCAGTCTTTCTTATAAGACGCAATAGTGAAATCCTCACTGCACACCACAAATCCACTTCAATCAACGCCTGACCCCACCTGCCTACTGATGGGTATTTGTCTAACGATCTTTCTTACCATGTTTACAAATGGCAGGTTAAATATTGACCAGCTGACGCATTTTGATCAAGCATGTTCTGTTCTCATATGTTCATTTTTATATGTTATTCGTGCTGTCATGGAAACGTGTTTGTGTATTTTGTAGGCTAATGTAGTTGACCAGATGGAAAAGTCTGGATATACGGGACGACATTAGAGAGAAGATGGCTGTGGCGATTTTCCGCTCTATCGACGGCAACCTTGGCTCACCACAGGATAGTTTATCCATGGTTTCGTAATGTTTGTCGGCCAATCCAACCTAAGCCTCACATTGCTTTATTTCCGCTTTACTGCCGCCGCTGCTAAATCGGTTGACACTGCTGCTGCTGCTACTGCTGCTACTGCTGCTGCGGCTACAGCTGTTGCTTCTGCTGCTGCTGCTGCTGCTGCTGCTGCTGCTGCTGCTGCTGCTGCTGCTGCTGCTGATTATGAAGATCCATTAGCTATAAAATTTAGGGCTGTTGATTTAATCGCGTTAACGCGTGCGATTAACGCGTTAAAAAAATTTGCGATTAAAATTTTTAACGCATTAATCGTATGCGTTAATTAGATCTGATTGAAATGGAATCAGAGGCAGAAAAACTCGTTTTAAACGGAAGGCTCATACTTAAGGCTAGTGATACATTCTTTGGCAAATATTCCAAAAAGAATTTGAGTTCGTAGCAATTCTTTGCTCCATTATTGTTGCCTGCATGCGAACCAAAACGTTCGTTAAACGCTAACGATGAGTCGTCGACATCGGCCGCATCGCATCGGCCAGTACGGCTGTTTCCTTTTTCCTCACCCCGTCAGACGTCAGACTACGTTGGTTGAACTCCATGAGATGGCAAGACCAATGGATTTCAGGTTTCAAATGATAAATGCTTACAGAAGGACAACTGAGACGAGGTTTGGCAAGAACCGCAACCTCTTGTGAAAAATTGTGATTATAAATGATGAGGTTCAATAGC
The DNA here is from genome assembly GCA_949752735.1 of Lumbricus terrestris. Taxonomy (NCBI): domain Eukaryota; kingdom Metazoa; phylum Annelida; class Clitellata; order Crassiclitellata; family Lumbricidae; genus Lumbricus; species Lumbricus terrestris. The sequence continues at coordinate 34,870,025 of OX457037.1, read as the reverse complement.
AGACCTACTATTGTTAATTAATAAGAGCATCCCTTGAACCGACCAGGGTAAATTAACTGGTCTGCGGGTACAATTGGCTGAATAAATAATTCATCTTGATAGTCAGAAAACGGTTGTCTAATTTCACATTTAGGCCTATAGCCATTTTAATTGAAGGTGGCTCAAATGAAAAAAATTAACGGATTTTGAGCAGTTGACTCACTGATGATTTGAACAGTGTTTCAATTCTGTCCGTCATACAAAACTGTTCAAAAAACTAAATGCAGAAATTCAATACGCCTAAGCCAAAGACTATTAAAATATGTTTGCAATAGAAAGAATGCATTCAGTCATTAAAATTTTATGCTTCAGGGCTCCTTAGAAAATAGTAAGATTAATATATTTGGAGGAAATGCATTGCGATTAATTTGACGTTAATTGCGATTAAAAAAATTAATCGCGCGATTAATTTCGATTAAATTTTTTAATCGAACAACAGCCCTAATAAAATTATATAGTCGAATGGTCGGGGCGCCAAACAACACACTGTCTTAAATCTGCGAAGGTTAAACAAAGCCAGTCAAACCAATATACATAGACATACACTTCTGTTCAGTCCGGATCATTTACCTCAATTATTATTGGTCCCTTTTTTGGAATAGCCTGTCCCCATCCACTCGATCTCAAATTTTAGCTGCATGGTAAATTGGTAATCCCAAGGCTGAGAATTGTCAGGGTTGTGGTCTCAAGTCTCAACCCCCAGTCTTTCTCGGGAGTCGGGACGCAATGCTAAAGTCCTCCTTGCACACCCAATAACAATTAATAATTAATAAATACGGCAATTTATATGGTGCCGTAACACAGTCATGCCGTTACAGGGGCGCCTTACAACTCAGCTAACACGCGGAATAAGCCCTAGCGAACAAGTTGTGTTTTAGCAGGATTTAAGAGTCCACTGAACCGGCCAATCGAATAGGAACAGGAAGTCTGTTCCAGCATCGAGAATAAGCGACCGAGAAAGCACGATCGCCAAGTTCACATAAATCAACGTCAGCCCCTCCCCACCCGCGCCTCCAGTTATTTTTTGTACAGTTCTCATATTGGACTAATCCTCGATCCTCTTCCTCCTCCTCCTCATTTTCTGTTCTCAAAACCTATTTCTTCTCCATCAATCTTGCGCACTTGTAGCGCCCCTGAACGATTATTGGAAACGTTCACCCTATTAGAAACGCTTTCTACGTGTTTTAATATAATACAGTTGTCCTGTATACCAGATCTGTCCTGTAGCAGAATTCGTTGGTTCGTCAGAAAGCAACTATACTCGTACAGTGTCAATTGCAATAAACTATAGTATATACTATACCAGCGGCGCCCGCAGGATTTTTTTTACGCACAGAAATTTTTTATGGAGGGACGAAGAGGGAAAAATTTTCGTTTTTGGTCATCAACCTAGAATTTCCCCAAAAACATACCTTTTCTATCCGCCGAAAAAACTGATGACCTTTTTTTTAGTCATCAACCTAGAATTTCCCAAAAAACATACCTTTTCTATCCGCCGAAAAAACTGATGACTTTTTTTTAGTCATCAACCTAGAATTTCCCAAAAACAGACCTTTTCTATCCACCAAAAAAACTGATGACCCTTTTTTTAGTCATCAACCTAGAATTTCCCAAAAACAGACCTTTTCTATCCACCGAAAAAACTGTTGACCTTTTTTTTAGTCATCAACCTAGAATTTCCCAAAAACATACCTTTTCTATCCACCGAAAAAACTGATGACTTTTTTTAAGTCATCAACCTAGAATTTCCCCAAAAACATACCTTTTCTATCCACCGAAAAATCTGATGACCCTTTTTTTTAGTCATCGCGCTGTACGCACTTGCGTACGTGCGTACGTCTGCGGGCGCCGCTGTACTATACCGTCATAAAGTGACGACTGAATGTTGTGAATTCAGCTCTGGTATAGGCCGATAACACAGCCAATTCCAAAACGTCGTCAGCTGGGTAGGTATTCGCCCATAACAGGATAATAGACCTAGTCTCCCCACAGCGATCCTATGCAAGTCAAACTGCGTGCAAGCGTGAAGCCGAGTCTGACATTTTGATTTTAACGTCCGTTCTGAACTTCCGACCTCGAAGCATCTTCCGAAAATAAAAGAAGGACGCAGCAATAGAGGAGAGACTGCACCCGCAAATGGAACACCTACACACACAGCACATGCATTATGCAAGCGCCATATAACTTTGCACAGCTGCAAAATTAGTCAGCCTGCATCTTTATCTGGCTATACGCACATGATACATGTACATGTATCTTCTTCTTCTTTCTACTTCTTCTTCTTCTTCTTCTTCTTCTTCTTCTTCCTCTTCTTCAGATTCTCTGTCCCTATAAGGCGTGTTCGAATGCAAAATATTGCCACCCCATCCTCCGCACATGATATATTATCTCATAATAAAATTGGTTTATTTCATACATTAACAGTTACTGTATATCCTGTAGACACGTTAATATAACCGCCTGCGTCAGCTAAGAGCATTTACTTCAGGAAGCTAATAATTATTATGGCACAGACACAATTACATATTTCGTCGTCACCATGCACTTTCTTACACCAGCCATCTGGTGGCGATGGTTACGAATAAATTGCCTCCAGTTACCATGGTCATTTGAAGAACATTGCCCTCAGTAGGCTACATGTTGGTCCAAGTGTCCGAGTCTGCTTGTGTGAGTCTGCTTGTGTGAGTCTGCTTGTGTGAGTCTGCTTGTGTGAGTCTGCTTGTGTGAGTGATGTTTTGTTTCTCATTCCTTCAAATCTCGTATTAAGTCAACTGGAATTCTATCAATCTTTCGCGGCATGTACAAACTAACGGAGTCTTGACCGCACATCGAGTCTTGCAGAGTTTTGTGTGGATGCCTAATGGTTGTCTTAGCCAACGTTTTTGTGGGACGCGGTGTAGGCTAGTGGTTGCTTTGGTGCCTTGCAGCCGCAGGGGTCCAGATGCGAATCCACCTCAAGCCGCCGCATATATATATGTATAGTCTACAACTCTATACACACACACATTTATATATATATATATAAATTATATATAGGGACCGTGATCAAATCCTTCGCTCACGATTGCTCGTGCGTTTCAGCATGAAACTCAGATGATGTCCTAGGCAAAATCGGGGGGCTTTTGTCCGGGGGGGAGCTAATGTCCGGGGGGCTAATGTCCGGGGGGGCTTTTGTCCGGGGGGCTAATGTCCTACACCCGTATTATTTTCCTTTTGCAGAACGCGTCTATTGCAATTGAACTGCCATCTCATCAGCCACATGCAAGGCGATTAAACCACCTGGGAAGCGAGTTGTTTTACATTCACAGTGTCAGTGAGCAAGTATTGTCCAGATAACTAGAAATGCCAGCAGCAGTACATAGACTCGTGTGCGCACACTGAGAATTCGCAGAGTTTTTCCTCTGAATAGGGAAAAAGAAAACAGCTTTGAACGGTTTAGATTTCCTTAACACGAACTATGGGCCATTCGTGGAGTATGAAACCCCGTTCACGACCAATGTGTTTTCACTGCGTCGAGAAATAAAACCTGTCAACCGGAGATGTATTGAACGCAATAACCGTCAGCAGTTTCTTGCGACCGTCGTCTCATAGCAGCGATGAAGGACGTACGCCCGTCTCTCTGTGAGTCTGCGTCTGTGAGTCTGCTTGTGTGAGTCTGCGTCTAGGAGTCTCTGTTTGTACATGTATGTTTGTATGTGTCTATGTTTGTGAGTCTGCTTGTGTGAGTCTGCGTCTGCTTGTGTGAGTCTGCGTCTGTGAGTCTACGTCTGTGAGTCTACGTCTGTGAGTCTACGTCTGTGAGTCTGCTTCTGTCAGTCTGCGTCTGTGAGTCTGCGTTTGTGAGTCTGCGTTTGTGAGTCTGCATCTGTTTGTCTGAGTCTGCTTGTGTGAGTCTGCGTCTGTTTGTCTGAGTCTGCGTCTGTGAGTCTACGTCTGTGAGTCTGCGTTTGTGAGTCTGCATCTGTTTGTCTGAGTCTGCTTGTGTGAGTCTGCGTCTGTTTGTCTGAGTCTGCGTCTGCGAGTCTACGTCTGTGAGTCTACGTCTGTGAGTCTGCTTCTGTGAGTCTGATTGTGTGAGCCTGCATTTGCTTGTCTGCTTCTATGAGTCTGCGTTTGTGAGTCTGTATAGTATGTGAGTCCGTGTCTTTCAGTCCGCATCCATGAGTCTACGCGTACATTACGTCTGGTCTTGTATAACTACCAGCGTATACATCAGACGGCCACTGATTCGACATCAATATTACACTGGACGTATACCTGACACTCTGGACAAGGGATCGGCGCAAGAAAAATTGCCTCGCCTCTGTGATATACGCCGAATTACACTGATCAGTGAGTGGTCTATGGTTTTGTGGCTGTCAGGTGTCGCGTTCAGATCATCGGTGCTGCATCCATGGGAGAGTGATGGTTGAATCGCGTGAGGTTTAGCAGCGTTAGCCTACGTCGTTGATATATACATGTATTCGATCAATTTCGATGTGGTTTTGACTAAGAACTTGCAAATTAATGGAGCTGTTGTATAAGTCATTCCAGTGTGAGAGTTGTTGAAAAATAAATATAGAGGTTGGGGTTGGACTATGATCCGTGCAATTGGAAGTGCGCATGGGGTGTGAAAAACAGATTTTACTATGGAGCAATAGAAAGACTGGGAGGGTTGAAACTCCCAAACCCCAGGCAATTCTCACCCTGAGTTGTTCTGGTCATAGACGTCATGTATTACTGATTCTCGTCCAGCGACTCAAACCAAGGACATTAGTAAAGAGGGATCTCTCTCTCTCTCGACGAATAAAGTTTATTATTTTTTTTAAATTATTTTTATTTTTTATTTTTTTGCCCTGAGGTACTTTATTCCCCCAGGGACTTATGGACTATTATTAATTGAAGAAAATGTCTGGTGGGTCAGATTATTATTATTATTATTATTATTATTATTATTATTATTATTATTATTATTATTATTATTATTATTATTATTATTATTATTATTATTATTATTATTATTATTATTATTATCATTATTATTCGTCATGACTCATGTGGAGCCTCTGCTGTCTCTAAAAGGTGTTTAGCTCAATCTAAGGGTAGGCTATATAACGAGCCTTAACACAAATTCAATCCATTTAATTGTCCATGCATCCAGCTAGGCTACCAAACGGTTTCTGCATCTGTTTCTGTAAAGGCTGGATACACATTACATACAGAATCAAACAGTTTGTCAGTCTGATTGCCCGCTCGTCCGTCTGTCCATCGTTTGTCTGTCCATATTTCCGAACACATGCACATAATCACATGCATCGTCTTGCCTGCAATGCTGTAGCCTGTTTGTCTCAAAAGGGAGTCATAATCTTTTTGCGAGCACGCGATAATTTCCAAGGAATTTCTCCATTCGATTGTGAATAGACAAAAATTGTGTTTACGCTGAATCAGAGATTGTTTCTTTTCGACCCAGCTCACCATCCTCCTCCTCTTCGTCCTCCTCCTTCTCATCCGCCTTCAACTCCTCCCATCCTCCTCTTCCTCCTCCTACTCCTCCTTCTACATCTCTCCTCCTCCTCTTCTTCTTTTTCCTCATCTTCTTCTTCTTCTCCTCATCCATCTCTCCTCCTCCTTCTGCGCCTCCTCCTTCTTCTCTTTCTCCTCCTCTTCTTCTTCTTCCTCCTCTCTTCTTCTTTCTCCTCTTTCTCCTCCTCCTCTTCCTCCTTCTCCTCCTCCTTCTCCTCCTCCTCGTCCTCCTTCTCTTCCTCCTCTTCCTCCTACTCCTTCTGTTCCTCCTCCTCCTCCTTCTCTTCCTTCTCCTCCTCGTCCTCATTCCTCTCCTCCTTCTCCTTCTGTTCTTTCTCCTTCTCCTCCTCCTACTCCTACTCCTCCTTCTCCTCCTCCTTGTCATTACATCGTGACATCATCGACTAAAGAATCGACCGATCATCCGCAGAAGCTAAATGTGCGGTAGTTAAATGTAGGCGTCGTCAAAATCTTTTCAGGGTGTCCCCCGAGAGATGCCAACGTATTCTCCCTCTGCAGTTGGAACACGAAATGCGGATAGCAGTTGGTCAATAATTTTCTTATGCTCCACCATCGAGCTGCAATGGTTTTAGATGTATTCATCCAGATGAGTCCAGATAAACATCTCATTGTGTGTGTGATGTGTTGTTGTGCTTTTCGGACGAACCACGGATATTACCAGCATTTAAGCTTAACTTGTTTTCTTGTGTCTGATCTCAGTGCAATATCTCCACAGTTCTTGGTCCCCAGAAGGCCGAAAGGATTGTTTTTAATGTACCGTGCAGGATAAGATCCAGAATCGACCAGGGTAGCATTTCGTACCTAATGTAATGTAATGTAAATCTTCGAGAATTTCTCAGCGCCCACAAAAGCCACGTCAGGGAGACCAGCTTAGTCACCGGCGCTATATCAAATCAAGTCCGCAATAGCCAGAGCTGCCGTTTTCGTTCCGGCGCCAGGTACCTATGACCTTAGTCCAGCGGTTCTCAACCGGGGGTCCGCGGACCCCTGGGGGTCCGCGGCCATCTGCCTGGGGGTCCGCGAGCAAGTCCTAAAAATGATATATTTCTTAGTTAAAAACAAAGAAACATATAAATCTTTGTAAATTTTTCAATATTTCTCCTTTTCAATGGCGACACGAAACTACCGGTAATAATACGCTGATTAATGACAAATTCACTTGTTTTAGATGCGTCTGTTTGTAACCGACTCTAGATCGATTTCGGGCCGCTTTTGGGAGAGTTTCTTAGAAAAAGACCACAGCCTGTAATTCATTTGAATAAACGACTCATGAGTTTCAACTTTGGCTTACCTGGCTGGCATTTTTGAATAAACTGAATTTCTCCACGCAAGTGATGCAGACAAATCTAATCACCCTTTGTGATAATTAAAGTGTCTGCTTTTACAAAAAAACTTGATATCTGGCGCAAAACGGATACTGGTAGATAACGTTGACACATTTGATCAATTGCACGAATTCACATAAAAATAAGGAAATGCTGAGATCAATCAACAAAAATTTTTTCATTTAATTTTCGGTCAATCATAGATGGAATGATCAGCTCAACTTCTAAATCGGTAATTTGAACGTTCACAGTTTTACAATGACTTCCAGTCAGTTTCTTGCAAACTTTGATTCGTGGAATTTACCAACATCGGAATTGAACCAAATTATTGAAGTGACTATTAAAAATGGCATTAGGCATACATTGAAGATGTACGTTGTATCCTTGCAAGAGTTAGCTTGATGCATGAGTGTCTCGAGCAGATAAGCTGTGCTAGAATATGCATGCCCAAAGCTTGCATTAAAATAAAATAGTTTTTTCTAATAAATTTCATATAATCTTATATGCAATAAAACAAATTGTGCTACAGGAGTGCAGAGGCATATCTAGGCCTATGCTATAGTATAGCATACATGTAGGCCTAAAATTATATAGGATTATAGAGTCGCACAGTCACGAGAATGCGCCAAATTTCTGTGGAGGTCCGTGACCGGGACCAAAAATTAAAAAGGGGTCCGTGAGTGTGAAAAGGTTGAGAACCGCTGCCTTAGTCAATCGGTAAATGATAGACGAGGCCACACACCTGCATTAGTGCAGGTATACCAGGGGTTATTTTAAGGAAATTTCTCAACTGCACATAATTGACAGAATCAGCGGCGGCGCCAGGATTTAATTTTTTTTTTGGGGGGGGGGGGGGTTAAAGGGGGTTAATCGTCAATTTTTTAAAAATTTTACATGGGGGAAAAATGGATGACCTTTTTTAGGGGGGTTTAGCCCCTTAGCCCGCCTCCCCAGCGCCGCCACTAAACGTCCGGTTAGAAATTTGAGGCATTACCGGACATGTGAGGCGCGGTGGTATAGTGGTGGCGTCATTGCCTTGAAGCCGGAAGGTTCGAGGTTCGAATCCACCTCGCCGAGTAAGGACCTTGGGCAAGTTCTTCGCTCACAATTGCTCAGCGCTTCGGCGTGAAACTCCGATGCAGTGTCCGCTCTGCATTCGGGAGCGCCTCTGAGTAGAGAGAGCTTGAAGGGGCGCTATAACAAGTGCACATACAAACAAACAAACAAACAAACAAACATGGCTGAGTCCGGTAAATAATTATTGCTAGCAACAAGTGTTGGATACTTGGAGGGTAGTTTCTTATTGGGGCCATAAAAGACGTCTATTTGAGATTTTCCAATTACATTGCCGTTTTTCTAGCTCCTCAAATGCAGTCAGCCTGAGATACGTGGTAGGTATACACGTTGAGACAGATAGATTAGATGATGTTGCTTACTTTGACTGGCTACATAAGTATACAACTGGAGATAAGCCATGCAGCCATTCAACTGTACAAGTTATCCGATATTTCGACGTTATTATCATCTGGGAAGACAGAACTCACAGAAGTACCAGAGTGTGACCCAGCAGCATGCGTTAGCTCATCTGCAATGCCATATGACTATGGTATGGATAAAAAAGAACTCAGAGAAAAATCTTTGGAAATTAGACCGGTGCAAACCACCAACACTTTACGTCATTTTCGACGAAACGGCCGTCACTACGTAAGCTGTACAGCTTGCTGTAAGTTTCAAGATTTGGTGAAAAGACTTTCAGTAAAATGTCAGGTGCCACCTATTGCTATGGAGTGTGGAGTAATTTTTCGAAAAGAAACGGTACGGAAGCACTTGCAGCAGCCTTATCATTCTCAAAGCTTGAAGGCTCATCGTATGACAACCTTATCTCCGGTAGACGCTGTGAAAATGTCTGATATGGGAAGATCAATCTCAAAGGTCAATGAGAAACTGGCAGAGAAAGTCGGCAGTCTTTTCGTACACGCATATGGAGATGCAAAGAAATTAACTCTGAGTGCATTTTCATTTCCTGCAAGAGTTGTTATCAGTACTATGGCATCTGCTTTCTCATGGAATTGCGGTAAAATGACAACTGAGCAAGATTGGAACTTACAGTACTTGACGCCAGCATCTCACAAAGAATTTTTGCAATGCATTGTACAAAGTCACCAAGAAATTCTTGCGAAAAAGCTGACCAATGATGTATTGGCATTATCCATACGATGCGATGGAACCGTAGACAGAACGCAAATTGATAAAATTTACGTTATGGCGAAAGTGGTCAGAGGGGTTGGTTCAGAGGAACAATACTTCTTAGGTGCCAGCGAACCTCGTTGCCGAGGCGCTAAGGGGATTCTCGAAGCTCTGGAAGAAGCATGCATTAACACAGTTGGAGAATCTGCTGCAAAGCATATACTAAGACACGCGTCCTCTTTGGTGACGGATGGAGCGTCTATCAATACAGGTGAGAGGTCTGGCTTATGGACTCTATTTCGAGCCAAAATGAGGGATCATCAATCAACATCTGTCCCTTTGTTAACAATCTGGTGTGCAGTTCACCGTTCGAATTTGGCTTGGAAATCTACCAGCAACTCTGTCAGTGAGATTGGTCATATATTTCAGAATCTGGTAGCCCTGTCCACATATTTTCACACATCAGGTCTCAGATCAAGGGAACTTCGGGAAGTCGCAGATCTTAACAACTCTCACCTCGTTGCGCTTCCTAAGCTTTTTGAGGTTAGGTGATCTGAGTTTTCATACGCATTAGTAAATTCGGTTCTGGTATCATGGTTTTCGCTTGTTCTTTATATGCGGCAATCCAAAGATAAAGCTTCAAGTGGTTTTTTGGCATTTCTTCTAGATGAGGATAAACTCGTACTCCTGTCATTTTTGGCTGATGTTCTCACTGTCTTCAGCAGATACCAGAAACTGCTGCAAGGAGATGGCATCACTATTCTCGACATTGAAAAGACAACTAAGTCGGTAAAAGCACGGCTGTTAGCTTTAACAGAAGATGACTTACCAGGAGGGTGGACTAAGGCTCTGAAGAAGGAACTTGTGTTACAGCCAGATGGCGTAACAAAGATCCTGAAAGGAATTGAGCTAATGAGGACAAAGAAACGCCGCAAAGAACACCACCAATATGTTTCCGACTGCAGGGATGTCAATGCTGTTTGTAGAGAAGTGGTTGCCTCGCTAGTCGAGTTCCTTGACCAACGCTTTGATGTGGATGCTCAACTGATGCGTACTGCGAAGTCCTTTGCCACTCTACAATCTTCAGCAAATTTGGAAGGAGTTCACAGCATGCTCTGTCCTGATCTCGCTTTGTCCGAGCTATCTCTTGAGTTTTGGGAGTTGCTTGAAATGGACAATATTGAAGCTCTTAGACAGATGACACTGGCACAAAAAGTTCGCTTTCTTGCATCATCTGACTCATACAGAAGTGTGACAACGGTCTTGGCCCGTCTTCTGGCTGCTAAACCTCACAGCGCAGACGTTGAACGTCTTATCAGCACAAGCTCCGCTTTAAAATCTACCGGCAGAAGCAGTATGTCGGTCAACTCCGAAAATGAATACTTGTACATTTATCACAACATGCCGCCATTGATAGAATGGGATCCTAGGGCGTCCGTGCTTCTGTGGCTGCAAAAGCGAGTCCGTAGAATGAGGGACACGCCAAAAGCATCAAAACAACGTTGGTTTAAGGGAATATTTACACTTTCTGCAAGCGAACAGGCAGAATGCGATTACTCTTTTAGTCAAGATATCACCTCTGATGTTGCAAAACCAAAAGCATTTTGATCTCTAAAGTAAGTGTACGTGACCCGCCAAGGCTCGTTATGCGAGGAATAGCTGAATTGGGGAAATTTTGATACGGTCTAGGATTATTTGCGATCCTTCATGTTTATATGCTTTAATTCATGTCTATTGTTTAAAATGGTTGAAGTTGTAAACACAACAGCAGAGAAGCCCTGTGCTCCGCCTGGCTTTCGTTTTTAACTAATTATTTTGTTACAAACTGTGAATCTTGCATTTGATTTCGTTTCGCTAAGCGTTATTTGACTTGCATCAGACAGCTTGTTTGAATATGCCATGTCTTTATCTAGGCCTATAGACTTGTTTTCTTGTATTTTATGTCAATAGAGTTGTCGGTAGAAATTTAAAGTTAAATTCACGGCAAAAATGTCTTATAATCTTGTTTGTTGCAATAATAGTTTAATTAAAATATATTAGCTGCTTATATTGTTTATGCGATTGTATGTAAAAAAGTAACTGCACAAAACCTGATTTTCAACTGCACAAATTGGTTTTCCAACTACACACTTTGTGTCTAGATGCGCGTTAAAATAACCCCTGAGGTATACAATATTATACATGTAGGCCCTAGGCATAGAAACTAAACGCTGCAATAAGCTTACTTATTCGTGACCAAAACTATCAATATAGAATCTCAACTGTACGCTTAGATTCTAACTGAGGCTTACTTACTCTACCGGTAGCGATTGTCTCTTTTCAAGGATCAAAGTGATCAGTGTACCGCGAGATTTATCTCCGGGGTCGCGAACGTTGCAACTATAGCGAGCAAATCGCGATGTTAATCTGAATGGCGTCGTTAGAATGACAAATGAGTTATCAATGGAATATACGGCACCGTCTTCATTGGGGTCGAAACTACACGCTCATTTGGCATGGCCCGGCATTGATATGACCTGATAAATGGCACGAGGGGAACTCTAACCCATGCATTTCTATGCACAGTTGTCCGTGTACAGTATACAGACCTCGTTCTGCGGTTCTTGCAGTTAGTAGTCGGTCATTAGGCTTATCGGTAGACAGACGCACAGGCAGACAGGCAGACAGGCAAACAGACAGACATGCGGGCAAGCAGGCAGGCAGGCTAACAAGCAGTGGCGGCGCCAGCTCTACAATTTCGTCAGATCGTGTCAGGGTCATGGGAGCTATTATGGCAGGCCGAAGAAATTGATGATTGAACTTGAAGAAGAAGCAACATAAGCAACATAAGCAGCTTAACCTATGTATAAACAAGGGAAAAACTATCGTTTAACGCTTATTTAAATAGCCCAATTATTGTACCATATTAATACATTAGTTGTTTTACTCATCTTTAGAGATTTTGAAGAACTGAGAAGATATAGTCATGAAACCAAGAACATGTGTTGTAATAAGACGCACGAGTAATATGACATTAAAGAAAATTTAATGGTCAACTACAGACCTATGCCACGTAGGGACCTTGAGCAAGTCCTTTACTCGCAATTGCTCGGGCGCTTCGACGTGAAACTACGATGCAGTGTCTGCGCTGTAGTTGGGAGCGCCTCTGAGCAGTGAACTTGAAGGGGCGATATAGAATTGAAGAACTAAGTAAGTAAGTAAGTAAGTAAGTAAGCAAGTAAGTAAGTAGGTAAGCAAGTAAGTAAGTAAGTAAATAGGCAAGTAAGTAACTAAGACCCCTGAGACCGTTTTATACCATACCATATACCATAACCGCTGCGTATAGGTCTGCCATTGCCGGGTTTGAATTTTCGACATGACGCTGGGTCATCTACTTCGCTCTCTTCTTGTGAATGGAAATGACATCTGGGTCCGACGGCCATTGTTGTGCGAAGATGGGTTTCAATTAGTCTCAAGCAGCTGAAGCTTCTTTCAGCTTAATCCGACGACGAGACTGGAACAGTGTGCATCTTATTTGCAACAACTTGTTTGTACATTTCATGGATTGCATCCTTATACACGTAGGCCCTAGGTCTATTCGACGTACAGAAATTGTGGAATTCAAGAAGAGGCGTTGCAGAGTCTCTGGGAGGTGTACATGTGGGGCGCGGTGGTGTAGAGGTGGCGTCGTATAGCTTTGAAGCCGGAAGGTTCGATGTTCGAATCCACCTCAAGTCGCCGCGTAAGGACCTTGGGCAAGTCCTTCACTCGCAATTGCTCAGCGCTTCGGCGTGAAACTCCGATGCAGTGTCCGCTCTGCAGTCGGGAGCGCCTCTGAGTAGCTAGAGCTTGAAGGGGCGCTATAACAAGTGCACATACAAACAAATGTAGGTAGTGAACTATCAACTCTTTTCCTTTCCACGATTCTAGCCATTTGCCTCAAACTTCTAGGTCCTTCATATTTGCTTCATAGCCTATACAACTGCCGCGTGAAAGGTGAACGCCACAACATCAAACTTCATGAATGTTGCATGGGATGATTTTACACGAGTTTAGTATTTATTTATTTGTTTATTTTATTTATTTATCCATTTCTATAGCGCCTCTTCAAGCTCTCTACTCAGAGGCGCTCCCGACTACAAAGCGGACACTGCATCGGAGTTTCGCGCCGAAGCGCACAAGCAATTGCGAGTGAAGGACTTGCTCAAGGTCCCTACGTGGCGACTCGAGGTGGATTCGAACCTCGAACCTTCCGGCTTCAATGCAACGACGCCACCACTACACCACCGCGCCCCACAGGTGTATATGGGGGGGGGGCCGGTAGAGTAATGGTTAACACGCTGGCCAAGAGTGCGAGAGGTAGCAGGTTCGAGCCCCCGTTGGGCGGATATGCTTTGTAGGCTGCTATTAGCGCCGTTGTAATTGCAAAGCTGTCTGTTCAGTTAGTAGTTAAGCTTAATTAAAATTACTGCATAACCTGTAAATGTAAAGCGCAGTGCGTCTTGCAGGCGCTCAATTAAAGAAAAGAATTATTATTAATTATTATTATTATATGCTGAAACGCCATCGATAGCTAGTTGTGAGCCCGAAGACATTCAATTTTGCGACACAGCAATTCCATTGACGAAGTACAGCTTTCTCATCTCTTTCTCTCCAAGCAGCTTCTCTGACTCCATAGACAATCTTCTCTCCGTGGTCACCCAAATCACCTCTTGGATGACCTCAAATCTCCTCTGCCTTAACCCCTCCAAGACAGAATTTATACTAATTGGCCTCAGAGAACAACTCAAGAAAATTCCTGATCCCTCTATTTCCTTCAACAATGACTCTTCTTCCAACCACACTTTCTCCGCAAATTCTCCTGTCCGAAACCTAGGTGTAATCTTTGACCAGCATCTTAGCTTCTCCGACCACATAACCCAACTTTCCCGCACTTGTTTCGCACATACGAGATCTCCGCAGAATCCGACCTATGCTCGACTTTAAAACTGCATCCACAATAGCCACATCCATAGTTCATGCGAAACTTGATTACTGCAACTCTCTCTTCCTAAACATTGATATAACCCAAATTAACCGCCTCCAAGCTATCCAGAATGCCCTCGCCCGTGCAGTGACGAAAACCCCCAAACGTCACCACATCACTCCTGTCCTGAAATCACTTCACTGGCTCAAAATACCTGAACGCATTGAATACAAAGTCCTCTCACTCACTTACAATACACTTCAATCATCCCAGCCGTTCTACCTTCGTCAGTTGTTCACCATCCAGCCACCTCGTTCAACACGCTCCTCATCCTCCATTACACTGCTTCGCCCTCCCATCACTTCATCACTGAAATTCGCAAACCGCTCCATAGCCATTGCCGTTCCACCTCTCTGGAACAAACTTCCGCCAGCACTTCGGCAAACTTCCGACCCATCATACGAACTCACCAAAACTCCACCTCTCGCTATCTCCCCACAGGTCTTTCACTCAAAACTGAAAACATTGCTCTTTCAAAAATCCTATCCTGATTCTTCCTCTTCTCCTCACATCCTCCGCCACTTCAACTCTAAACATCACCCACCTTAGTCGTCCATCTATCTGCCTGCCTGACTCTCCGGACTTGACCTGCTGCCTATCGATTTTGTTTTGATTGAGCGCCTGTGAATAAGCTGGTTCCCGCGACTTGGCTTTTGTGGGCGCTGTAGAAGTCTCGAGATTACGATTACGATTACGATTCTATTCTCACAAGGCAGACAAATAGGCCTACGCATGCAGACAGAGCTGTACACGAGGCGTATGTAGTAGGGCATAGTGACGATAAAGGATCATGTTTGGCATATATTAATTTGTTGCTCCTATCTATAGGATAGTGTCTGGTATAGAAATTTTGTTTCTGACATGCTGCTTAACTTTGCCGCCATGGCCCTGAAGTTATTCGAGTACACCGTACAATTGAGCATTGCATTGACACTGCTAAAATTCGACTATATTCTTATCTGAAGTAGTAATTATGCTTAAAAATAGGAATATTGTGAGTCACATTTTATGGCACGGCAGGTGAATTTGTTTGGCAATTCCGACATCTATGAGCTACAAACAAGGGGGTCGTACATAAACGACGTCACGCACTTTAGGGCGATTGCCCTTGACCCCTCGTCACACGTTAAAACAAAAGTCATATGATATCTAGCAATGGACCGTCACAAATCGTCATAGATGTGTGACCACTGACCCTCTCCCCTCCAGTTATGTGACATCATTTAATGCAATATTCTAACTTTAAAAAATGTAAAAAATCATTAAGGTTGAAAAAACCTTGTGGTCTTTAATTACGCTTCACAAAATGTTCAAATGCTGACAATGCGTTTAACTCATGTTATATAGTCCACTCACTTGTTGTGCTATATATGACCATGTTTCTATGGATTCGCGCTTTGTTCGAATGTGGCCTTCTCAACACGCTCTTTGTCACAAACTGACCTTGCTGCATCTATAGGCCTACTTCCTGAAGCAACTTTGACTGCATGCTTGTGGCAATGGTATTTTCAAGACTAACATACTGCCAGTTTTAATGGATTCCTGAAGGTCATTTTTCTTAAACTTGCAAGTTATTGGAGGTTCAAGTCTGGAACAATCCAACCAGTTAACTGGAACGCAGTAGACGGTGGCTTCTAAATTCAGTTTTGGGATTGCGAATGTTCTAGTATCACCTGAAACGCTAATAGACAGCGATCAGTTTCCCTTGCTATCTTAATTCTTCTGGCAACCAGTTCTGCGTGTTTTTTCTCATCAATCATCATATTCACTTAGGCTAAATATTTTCTGGGTAGCCATAGTAGCCATTCTTTTGAATACATTCAACAACCTTTCTCTCTAAGTATGGTAGGAAGCTTGATAAAATGATGAACAAATAATATATGTCGTAACATCAACACATTGAAATGGAACATGCAGATGAACCACTGGAGAGGACGTCTTGCATGTAACTCCAGCTTTCTTAATCCATTGTTCCAGCATGCATGCATTCCTGTATTTACCGTCGTTCCATCACAGCTAACATCTATTATTGAACCGAAAGAAATATCATTAGGCCAATCAGACAAAAAGTCATGCATTGCTTCCAAAATTCCTGCGGCTAGTCCACTCCTTGGTGAGATATGCCCTGTCCTCGTATCAAACATGCATACTCTTCCATTATTTGATATTTATGACTGGAAACATACAGTATTACAGTTATATCTGTCCCAGCATCAAAATACAATGCTGCAGCTTCGCGCTTTTCTCTTCTTCCATCGGATAATGTTTTACGAAAGATTTCTCTCTCTCTTCTCACAATATGTCCGTAGCTGAAGTCGTCAGTAGTCACAATTTCATAGTCCACAAGTAGACCTACTTCTATTGCAAGTGCAGCACCGACTGCATTGCAGAAACTATACCTGCCACATTCCCTTGACAAAGCTGGAGTGACTTGGTGCAGCGAGAGCATGTTTCTCCTTCAGATCGCATATAAACATCCTTAGTGATTCTGACGCTGTGGAATCGGAGTCAGCTGTATCACAGCTAGAGTCATTGTATGGTGTATCATCTATACTTTACACAGTTTTTGAGATTGATATTACTTCTTATAATAATTATTCTCTTTTTCTTATAGTTATTCTCTTTCTTTTCTCTTTCTTTTCTGTCTGTTTCTCCATGACCAACGTGCTCATGTTTGCACAGTGCGTGTTTACGGTGTTTTTGCCATGGTTTGCAACCGCGAATTAAGTAGACTAAACTTCAGGTG
This sequence comes from Lumbricus terrestris, assembly GCA_949752735.1. NCBI lineage: Eukaryota > Metazoa > Annelida > Clitellata > Crassiclitellata > Lumbricidae > Lumbricus > Lumbricus terrestris. The sequence goes on along the minus strand of OX457037.1, from coordinate 34,853,200 downwards.
CTCGGCGGCAAAGTTAGATGCAATAAATTTGATGCAATTTTTCTAGAGTTCTTTCATTTAGGACCTGGAGCAACCTTTTAAGTTATGCCAAAGTTCATTTTCAACGAAAACATTTTTCTTGCTATACCCTAGTATGCAGCCCGTGCACAGCGTGGACTCACCGAAAAATAGTTGGGTTTAGTGTATTACTCGCCTCTGAGTAGAGATCTTGAAGGGACGCAATATAAATTTAGGGCCTATGTGATTTATGTGATTGATAGGCTACTTAGTTCCGTAAAAGAATGATATAAATAAACTTCTGACAAGAAGACAGCAGAAGACCGCGATCATAATTATAATAAATTAAACTAATAAAATGATTAAATTAGTTCGTTAAAAGATGAAATTAGTTCCTTAAAATGATGAAATTAGTTCGTAAAATGATGAAATTAGTTCCTTAAAATGATGAAATTAGTTCGTTAAATGGTTAAATTAGTTCATTTTATGCCGCGGTAAACGTACTATCGGCCCACGCAAAAAAAATTAATGAGAACATCTATTGACTAAAAATGAGGTCGTCAGAAAAATCCGAAGACGAAAATGCTCTTAGGCAACCGTAGCGTGTATTCTGACATCAAATTATACCAGCACACAGTCAAGCATGCAGACACACGAACACACACACAGACACAGAGACAGACAGAGAGAGACACACACAGTCACACACACACGCAGACTCACCTCAAGGCCATTAGAGCCGCACAGATACGCACCATCAAGCGCACACAGATATAAAACCAAACACACATACACCTGTTACTAGGGTGCCTACACTGCCTATAGCATGCAGCATGGCTGTGAGTGGCGCTATGGAAATTGCTAGTAATATATTGCATTACATCACATTATTAATTAATTGCATGATGCAAAATTAACGCAGATGAACAATCCATAAACAAGACACGACAAAATTAAAAGTTCCGCCTACAGTAATTATCATCAACTATGAACCGCGTATATATATAATATATAATATATTATATATACATAATCGATATAGTTATATAATAATTATATCGGATATCATATCCATGTCAATGTTTTTCACAGTTTCGATATTTCTTAGTTCTTTCTGTGTGTCTCTGTACGTACGCCTCTCTCTCTCTCTCTCTCTCTCTCTCTCTCTCTCTCTCTCTCTCTCTCTCTCTCTCTCTCTCTCTCTCTCTTCATCTCTCTATGTCTGTCTCTGTCTCTACGTATATATGCCTGTCTGTCTCTTGCCCCCTCTCTCAATCTTAATTCTCTCTAAATGCGTCTCCTTTTCCTCCCTAACTCCCTCAAAAGCAAGGCACATGACTTCAGAAAACATACAAGACTTGAAGTCTACATTGTATCACTGCTTATTACGCATTCCACAATGGAAAGTAATTATTGTTGACGTCTTCTAAGAGTTCAACGCATTTTGCTAAACTTACGCTAATGAGCCAATTAAGAATTTGATTCTGTTGGTGGATCGGTGGGTCGGTCTGTCGGTCGGTGGGTGGGTAGGTCGGTCGTCCTATTGACAACAGGCCTACATCTCTTCATCAACTTCAACGACGTGTTAATATAGGCGCTAAAGAAATTTTTCTATTAGATCGTCCCATTAAGCTACTTAAGCGGAAAGTGAATTCTGACTCTCGGGTTTCTTCCAAATAATAAGCTTTCCAAATAATAAGCTCACTACTGCTTACATGATAAACGATGCAAAACTACGCCACCACTCGCACTTTGGCAGTGCCAGTCCCAAGATAAAAGAGGAGGGCGACGCTAATGATCCTTCTAATCACACAATGATATAATCTGCCAATAAAGTGTAGACTCATTTTGTCAAATATTTAAGCTTACCTGATCGGCTATTGGGACTTCGTGCGTCTGTCTCCGCCTCAAACTTTGCACTTGAACTTTCACTTGACTTGGCACTTTATACTTTGCACTTAACTTTGCACTTTATACTTTGCACTTAAATTTGCACTTTATACTTTGCACTTGACTTTGCATCATATACTTTGCCTCAATACTCCGCATACAGACTTGATTTCCATGATGCGCTTATAGTGTTCGTCTATTTGACCGTCTTTGTATCCGCCTGTATGTACCTGTTTCTATCTCTCGATATGCATCTGCGTCCGTACAAGACTTTAATGTGTGACTACCGACCGACTGCACTCACTGGCTCCTCGCAGGGGTCGTAGAAACAATACGTCATCGGGGATCATTCCTACTCTAATAAAACGCGCATAAGAGTTTCTTATGAATTGCTTCATTGATAGCAACATAAAGGACGACATGTCGATTTTGATCAAACGCATGTCAACGTATAATAATTATTCTTATAGGGTGGGCGAAATGTTTTCACAAATGCATTCTGATAATAACATAGTTGGGGAAACGCTGCAACGTGTTTACAAGCGACACAACTTGTTTCTTATCTAAATGCCTTCTATAGGTCTACCGTTGTTATAGTTTGTCAACTTTCAGTGTTATGCAAAACATGTAGTTTAAATTGATCAATGTGTTTTGGCAGAACAACGAAAAGTCAATGTAAGTACAACTAGGCTACATGCATGAAAAAGCTTGTTCAACTAGTAGTCTAGACAACGAATCATATGACATCATACGTTAGACTATAAAATTCAGCGGGCCAGAAGGGTTTGAAGTTTTTGAACTTAATTTATGAACTGTGTCTGTCCGAACATAGCCTAGCCTAATGTTTAGGCCTATTGCTTTTGAAGGCGGTGAGAAATTCTCGGAAATCTACAGTTTACATTAGGCCCACATGATTACATAATAGGCAATTGTAGGTTACAGCAGCTGACGGACTACCAGGGCTTTACTCTAGGATATACGCGGGGGGGGGGGGGTAACACGGGTATACAGCGTGTGCTTGCCTCTGTTGAAAATGACAGCGTGTACTCACCTCTGCAAAAGAGGGTGTAGGCGGCATAGGTGCAATCACGTCCTAAAAGTGGGGGGGACCATAATGAATCACGTCCTAAAAGTTGGGGGACCATAATAATAAAGTTAGGGGACCACTCAAAAGTTGGGGGGACGCGTCCCGTGGGTCCCATAGGGTGGTTGCGCCTATGGTAGGCGGGCATACATGTAGCATATACCCATCTCACAAAGACCATGTGGGTATAGGCCTACGCAGGGGGGGACGCGATTTGTGAAGAAGAAATCATGAAATTTTATGGATTTACGCCTTGAAAAAGGGATTTCGGGTGAAAAATCATTGGAAAACCATCTGATGACTAAAAAATGGTCGTCAGAAATTCTTGGCGGAAAAATGGTCGATTTTTTCGACGAATTGATCAGGAGAGATCCTTCAACAATCAGCACCTCTAGCCTACATGCTAGTTTAATTCGGCACCACGCTATTAATTTTCTGTCGCAGGATTCGAATCGGACGCTGACTATGTTGTAGACCTCACGATCGCCTCCTGCTCAGCGGCAACGTATAGGCCTAACCACTTGGCCAACATGACTCGTAATTCACAGAACTAATGTGCCCTCTCTAGGTGAACCAATAGGCCTACGTAGAAGCGTGGGCCCCAGCCAGAAACTTCAAATCCGTTATGTAGATGGCGGCAAAATACCGCTTCCCTTCGAGTTCGAATCCTAAGCTCTCATTTAACTCAACTCATGCACAGCGTCATTCCCTTTGGCGTCGGCTGAATCCGGCCACGACCTTCAGGATCATGTAGGCCTACCGTCGCCAGAGGCGTAGCGACCGCCCTCCGGGCCCTCCGACCAGGGGGCCCCCGAAGGAAAGGGGCCCTAAAGTGACCAACATGAAAGGTATAACTAGGTAACTGACATTTATTGAAGCTATTTGCACAATGCATGTGGATTTCACTGACAAACCGTGAAGTAACTACGGAATACATGTACAGTGTACACTGTAGGCCTATATGCGTACATAATAAGAACCCTGTAATTGCATAAAATAAATACCGCATTCCAGTGCTTGGATTGTAAGGGGCCCTGCCGCCTAGGACATATATTCGAAGGGGGCCACGTTCTTTGTTGCTACGGCCCTGACCGTCGCTCTTCACATAGTTCTTTTTTGTTTGTTTTTTTAATTATTTTTTTATTATTATAGGTTTACGACCAATTACGGTGCGCCAGTGACCCTTCTGCTTTGCTAAGGACTTACGGAGTTTTACGTCACGCCAGCGGTCCAGCAGGGAACCAGTTAATTATTATTTCACTTTGATCTAAGCCAAAAGGCCGAGAAGTGCTAATTGCTCTAGTGCTGCTGGAGTTTATATAGGATCATTGCCCCCATTAAAAAGGTGTCTAACGTGACCATAAACTTGCCCAGTGATTTTTTGCATTTTGCAAAAATTACACGACTGTCATAGACTTTGACTTTGATTGAGCACGTACATTGCAATTTTTGCTAATTAGCGCAATGCACCTGAGGATCTTATGAGAAACACATGACCTATTAAACAAAAAACTGTATAGTCCCTATCTAAAATGTGAGTCCGTTGAAGCGCCATAAGCCTCCAGCGGCAAAATATGTAGATGCCGTTGCTACGCAACAATAGTAATCAAATAAATAATTGCGCGTAATCGAGTTGAACGTTTTTATATACGCCTACAGTCTACAGTATACATTATCCGTCACTACATGTCCCTTCACACAGTCACCACTCTCGTAGGCTATTCATTCATTCATTCATTCATTCATTCATTCATTCATTTCATTCATTAGATGCATCTATATAGCGCCTCTTCAAGGGGCTACTCAAAGGCGCTCCCAACCTCATCGCGGCCGAATAAAACGGTCTTAAGACGAGAGAGGAAAGCCTGAGATGGATTTTTAGGTAGGGAGCGAAGTGTCAGAGGAAGACCATTACAGGTTCAGGGTGCATGCATACATTGGAGCGCCTCTGAGTAGTTTCCTTCTATAAATACTTGAATGAATGAATGAACATGCGATTATCGGTATCGTTGTAGGGTTGACTTTGGCAATGCATCATCTACGCTGGTCTCTCAAAGTCTGACTGAGCATTTTAAAGCTCAGCCTGCAGAGCTTTTTAACGTGCAGTTGTAAACAAAATGTGCAGTTCTAAATAGATTTGTGCTGTTTTAGAAGCACTTCTGAACAGTTAAAGCTAGCAAAAAGGTCATTGTCCTCCGATTGAAAGTAATATGCCATGGAAGATGGGAAAGGAAAGAAGGAATTGTGCAGTTCTAAAAATTCCTTAGAAACAGCCATGGAATACAGAGACCTAACGCTACCGAGCACCTAATTGGTGGTATAGCAAAGTTTTATCTGCCTTCATTTATGACTCTCTACATGACTTCCTGCAGTCTCTGCATTCCATATAGGTTATAGTTGCTTCGCTTTCCGCTCGACCGCCAATTAAGGGTCGTCTTGTTGGCACCAGAGCTCGATCTAGAAGCTTTTCTTATGTTGACCCTCTTTCACATGCAATTGCAGGCAGGCTATAATTTTTCACAGAAATTGAAGTTTCAGCGCTTCAGTTTTCTCTTCCTCGGTCTCGAAAGACCTAGAGTCATTTTTATTTCGTAGCGAAAGCCGAGAATGATTTTTTATAGATGCTTGATTTAAGTTGATTAATCCACATTTAGAAATAGAATTGGTTTAGTATAAATTAGGGACCATAATTATGGTTTCAGTAAAAAAAACAACGTCCTCTCTGCGGTTCATCATTTGAAGCAGTTAGGTCTATACTTGGGACAGTGATTGCAGCACTGTCTCCTCATGGAAAGTTTACGTGGGACACTGGGACATGCAGTCTCCCTCTGTTGCACCCCATGATTTGCGTCACTGTCTGGTTTCCGTTACCTTCTTAGTAAAAGTGCAGCATTTGCCCTACAGGTGCAAGGTATGCTTTAGCTAAACGCCTGCAGGTTATAGGCCTATACTGTAGGCTATACTCCTATACACCTAAATTATCTGGTTCCCACGACATCGCTGTTTTGGGCGCTGTAGAAATTTCGAGATTACGATTGCGATTTGTATATAATTATGTGCACTTGTTATAGCGCCATATATAAAGACCTACCCAGAAGCGCACCCGACTAGTATACAGCGGGGACACTGAATCGGAGTTTCACGCCGAAGCGCTGAGCAATTGCGGGTGAAGGACTTGCCCAAGGTCCCTAGGGTGGCGAGGGTGGATTCGAGCCTGCAACCCTTTGGCTGCATGGCATCGAACATACCCACTACACCACCGCGCCTCACATAATTATGCCTTAATTTTTTTGGTTTGCATTGTCGAAGCTCGCATAATCCGTCTCAGTACAAGTTCTCTCACATAGAATTATCCGCTGTCCATCTATTAGACTGGTGAATCGGGTGATCGAAACCACCAAGGAGCTTAACGACTGTGTCAACAGCAGCTGTAGCAGCAGCAGCAGCAGCAGCTACTCGCATCTGTTCAATCATCCGTAAGTGTTTTGCACCATCCTTTCATGAAGGATGATTCGATTACATCATAAGCAGCATCAGTGCATTAATCTTGCTTAAAGTACTCGGGATCTATCCTGACAGCATCGCATGGTTCTTCCGAAGCACCAACTGACGTGCCATTGACGCAATACCTTGTTAGCCAACGTAGCACCTCCACCCTACAACAAGCTTTTCTGGCTCACAATACAAAATATAATCATCGCAATGACCACTTAACCCCAGTTCAGAATAACATTCAGGTATATATATACAGTGTAGCCTACTGCTGATCGTTGCTCAGATAATTCATGTAAACAATAAGAAATTCACACTGAATTGTTGTTGAATTAAACAGCTATTCACAATAATTTGTCAGCAAATTGCCGATTGCTTGGTCCGGGTATTGGGCATACATCGTATACGCACCTCATAAGGACCTAGTGGGTATATGCAGGGGGGAAATCGCGTTTTGTGAAGAAGAAATCACAAAATTTGAGTTTTACGCCGTAATTTAAAAAAAGGTCGTCAGAAAAAAGATCGTCAGAAAGTCGATTATTTTCGGCAGCAGCCGAAATTATTCAGAATACACCTCTGCGTAAGACGTGCAGAATGTAAATCTTTAAGCACAATTTATTGTGTGCTATCGCAAGCGTTCAGTTTTTGAACGTTATTAGAATCCATTTTTTATTTCTCGCATTTGCCATAGCGCCCCTTCAAGCTCTCTACTCAGAAGCGCTTCCGACTACTGTAGACTACAGCGCGGACACTTATCGTATACTTTCACTCCGAAGCGCACGAGCGATTGCAAGTGAACGACGTGCTTAAGGTTCCTACGGGGCGGTTTGAGGGGGATTCGAACCTGAAACCCACCTGTTCCAAGCCACCTAACCCACCACAACACCACCGGGCCCACTTATTTCTTAAAAAATCAGTCCTCTAATGCGCATGGATACAAAGGCGCATACAAAGTGACATCATACTACAAAATTGTTTGTATTATATTATATGCATGCATAGGCCTATAGGCTACATGGCAATAGCTCAAGATAGACCTGTTGTGGTCAGCTGCTTTAGGTGCATCTATAGTCTGTGTAAACAAGAAAAAGCTTTGAAGGTCAAAGAGAGATATATACGATGCCTCACCGAGTTTCGATCGAAAATGGAAAGCAGCCTGTTACGATATGGAAATGGGATACGGCACGCGCTTCCTGTTCCCAAAGGAGACATGATGCGTCATCAATTACTGCTTCCTCCTCCTCTTCTTCTTCTTCTTCCTCTCATTCTTCTTCTTCTTCTTCGTTATTTTCTTCTTCCGATTCTTCCACTTCTTCATCCTCCTCCTCCTCCTCCTCTTCCTTCTCTTAATCCCTTCTTCTTATTCCTCTTTCTCTCTTGCACCTCCTTCTGTTTCTTCTCATCCTCCTCTTTTCCCTCCTCTTCTTCCTCCTCCTCTTGCGCCCCTCCACCTCTTGTTTTTGCTCTGTTTCCTCCTCCTCTTGCTTTTGCGCTTCTTTTCTCTCCTCCTCCTCCTCCTCCTCTTAAACTCCTCCTCTTTCTAACCCTCTTCAACCTCCTCCTCCTGTTTCTTCTCCTCTTCCACCTCTTTCTTCTCTCATGCCTTTCTCCTCTTGGGCTAACTCTTTTCCTCCTCTTCCTCCTCCTCATTATCCTCCTTCTCCTCTTGCCCTGCTCCTTCTTCGTCTCTCCCAGCTGCATGCCCATCGTCTCCACCCTCTCGCTCCTTCTTCCTCTCTCCACTCCCTCCTCTCCATCCTCCCATGTAAGCATCGCATGTAGTACACGTAATGGCCTTCCCATGAGAAACACCTAACGTGTCGTGAGCATTGATGAAATCCGTGCAAGACATCTCATCCAAGACTGGCGTAACTCAATAATCATCTTCATGCACGACATTTCGATGAAGAGACTGCAGAGATCATTATCGACGCAGGGCGATACGTTGAAAAATCCTCAGTGAATAAATACCTTGATGGTCTTTATCTGAGTAGTGAGTACCTAACAAGTTCCCAATAATAGGCTAATATGTGCATGCAATAGATCTAATCACGTATGTATTGTATAGTATACTGTGCACGAAAAGTAACGTGTCCAATTATTATACTGTCCATGTGCGCACATTTCTACGTGTTTAGTGACGTATGCGTGTGTGGATGGATGGATGAACGGAAGAACAGGGGATACCTAATTAATGGCAACGTGGATGGGTGGATGAATGGATGGATTGATACATTGATTGGTGGATGGATTGGTTGACGGATTGGTTGATGGATGAATGGATTGATTGACTGATTTAGTGATGAATTGATGGATTGATTGATGAATGGATGCGTGGATTGATGGATGGATGGATGGATGGATGCATAGATGGATGGATGGATGGATGGATGGATGCAGGCATGCATGCATACATGGGCGGATGGATGGATGGATGGATGGATTGATGGATGGATGGATGGATGCATACATGGGCGGATGGATGGATGGATGGATGGATGGATGGGTGGGTGGGTGGATGAATGGATGGATGGATGGATGGATGGACGGATGGATGGATGGATAATGGGATGGATGGATGATTCGATGGATGGACGGACAAACATGTTCCATGTTCCAATACAAACGTCATTCCAGTAATAGTATATGCCCTATAATCCATTAGCAGCGCTGGCTTCCTGTTGAGTTCAAAATAAAATATAAATTGGCCTGTTTGACTTGCAAGGCATTCAGCTCCACTGAGCAACAGTACACCTCCCTAGCTTCAGTCACTGCTTACTCGTTTCATTCGTCCGAGTTGCTGCATGCGTTCGTATTTGAGTTGAGCCACCGTCCAGAACATTAATTTTATGGCTCGCTTCCATTTCATGCCTCTGCACTCAGAGAATGGAATCGGTTTCCGCTCCTTCTCCATAGCTAAAATTCGCTTTTCTTCCTTCTAAAGCTGCCAAACTCACTGTTTCTGCTCGACTTTCAAACACTTCGCCTGATGGCTGACTGTCCTCGCATCAGATTCACATATTCAGTATGACTCTTTGACTTATTAATGGCCTTGGCGATGCTCCAGCACGCATAAACCGCTCATCTATGGAAGCTCTCCATTTCCCTCTGTTTTCTGCCCGATGTACAGCCTCCTGCATCGACATCCCAATCTCCTGACAGTCCTCCTTGATCATGTCCCTCCATCGTTTCTTCGGTCTTCCTCTTTTTTCTCCTTCCCTGCACCTCTCCATTGAAGGCTATCTTCGGAAATCCGACGCTCTCCATCCTGACCATGTGCCCAAAATAGCGCAGTCGTCTGTTCTGTATTCTGCTCACTATGTCTTTCCTGTTGTTTAATCATATTCAGTATATGCTACAATTATATAATTAGTCTATGTGGTCTTGCGCGCGTTACAAATTTAATCAACTTATTAATAAATGACAATAACAATAATTACAATAACGATGACCGATGTTCGGATGGATGACCGGATGCATAAAGAGACAGATATAATTCACAATTAATTAATTAATCCATTAATTAATCATTATTTTTTTATGAAGGTCGAGAAGACGAACAACAGTGTAACGTTAAAAACTGGATGGACATCGCAACTCCCATTTGCATTGGACGCGACACCGGTGAATGCAATGCATTGACACAACGACGATGATGAGCCGAAGTCTTTTAGATATAAATGTAGGCATAACACACACACACACACACACACACACACACACACACACACACACACACACACACACACACACACACACACACACACACACACACACACACACACACACACACACACACACACACACACACACACACACACACACACACACACACACACACACACACACACACACACACACACACACACACACACACACACACACACACACACACACACACACACACACACACACACACACACACACACACACACACACACACACACACACACACACTTTTTATAGCGTTGACTACGAGACCTCGACTCCGTTCAGTTTTCAATGAACTGGTCTGCTTAGATCAGTGTCGGCAGCTGTGCAATAACTTCGGAAGGTCACGTCAGGGTCATGGGAGTCGTTCGGCAGTTCGAAGAAGCTAAATATAAAAACGAAATTAAACATTCCGAAGAATTTCTGGCTGGTCATAAGGCAGGTTAAGAGTAAATATAGTCATGTCGAACTCCGATTCGGTTTCCGCATCATTGTAGTCGGAAGCGCCTCCGAGTAGGAATCTTGAAAGGGCGCTATAACAATTAGGACTTAATTAAGTGGACACACACACACACACACACACACACACACACACACACACACACACACACACACACACACACATATATATATATATATATATATATATATATATATATATATATATATATATATATATATATATATATATATATATAGGTCGACATTAAAGCGTAGGCTATGACGGGATAGCAGTAGATTTTTAAAAAACATCCATGCACAACGAAGCAACATTTAAAATGCATCGTTTGACAAACTAAGCTTATATACATGTTTAAAAAATCAGTTGACAATAAGTAAGTGGCATGCAGCATGAAAGGATGGTCTCTCTTGCGAAGTAGGCTATACCGCAGGAATGCCTCCATGGACTCACGAAGAGTTGGCAAGAGATGACGAATGCTTTGTTTGTATGCGAACTTGTTATAGCGCCTCTTTAAGCTCTCATCCGCTACTCAGAGGCGCTCCCGACTACAGCGCGGACACTGCATCGAAGCGCTGAGCAATTGCGAGTGAAGGACTTGCCCAAGGTCCATACGCGGCGACTTGAGATAGATTCGAACCTCGAACCTTCCGGCTTCAAAGCAACGACGCCACCACTACACCACCGCGCCCCACAATGCAATACATGTAGCTACATTCACTATCTTGCATTGACTTGCCGGTTTTGGCTATAAACAGTGTGGCCTATAATAGCATATATATGAATACTGAATAGCTGTTCAATAGTGGAAATGCCTTTGCAAACTTCTGTTGTCATACTATGGACCTAACCATCACACTTGACAAAAACAGCTTCAAGTTTTTTTACAATTTATTGTGTTGTTGTTGTTATTCAGACTCTTATTGTTTTGTCCCTGCGCTGAATTGCAGCTGAGTCGTATGCGATCTTGTGATGAATTAGCCTATTGGATCCGAATTGTCAGACCATCTATAGGCTTATAATTGTAATTAGGCCTGTATGATCTTCCGGCATCTAATTCTTCTAAACGTGTCCTAATTATCCTTTGATTCTATAGGCGTGGTCTATAGAAAAAATAATTAGGGCGCATTTGGAAGAATTAGATGCAATTAGCCAATTCGTCTGAACGTAACGCAAAGTTAAAGGTCATGCATAGACCAACACGATTGAAATTCAATAAAATTAGCTTACAGTCTCTCTCTCCACCTTTTACCATTCATCCACGTCACTTCCGCTTTTGAGAGGCGCCAGTACCAAGTCTAGATAAACGAGGCGGGTGTCGCCAATCATCATTGCTAAGATCGACGCCGTTAAAAAGAAAATATACCCACGTCTTTCTCTCATAATAGGTCGCTTATAATATTCGTATATTAGGCCTATTATTATCGATCTGTAAAAATATATCCGTCTTTATGATCATTCCTTTGGGACTAATCCATATTCATCCATTGTGTCCGAGCGACCCATGTCGCACGCTGGTTTCTGCTGGTGGTCGGCAGTGCCGCGCCTCAACCCAGGACAGACAACGAAAATCAGGGCACCAGAGCATTACCACCCCTCCATTGCCCGGTCCGGAAGTCCCATAGTGAAGAAAGACGTGTTTCCGTTTCGTTGATCGACCAACCAGAATCAATCTCAATCGCGTCTGCCGATCATCTATAATTGCCTAATAATTATTATTGTCATGTCGTCTCCACGGTCGAAATGACATTTGGGGCCTATACAATATCCGAATCAGACACTATATAGCCTAATAGCGTCCCCGATAGTAAATGTATACCCCAATGTTCTCGGGCTGCGCTGTCACCCTATCGTGATGGGCAAAAGTTAACTATTTACAGCTGCAGAGTGTGAAGACTCTCGTGAAGGACATCCTTCAGGTGTAGGTTTATTGAGTTCTCAACTCTGAGTTGACTGACCATGCTGTCTCTTTGACTGTCTGTCTGTCTGTGTGTCTGTCTATCTGTCTGTCTGTCTGACATCGACTTGCCACTCAATTGAAACGTTACTCAGAACCTACAATGCTGTTATAAGATGGTAGCCTACTAGTCTGTAGCCTACGTCTGTCTATATAATTATTTATAAATGTATTATGTAATGTGTGTGTTTGTCATGAAAAACTGCCTCCCATTGAGAATGAAGTAGCCTAGTAGCGCAGTCATTCATTTCGTTGAATTTCTCAAAGACCTTAATTGCAGATGTATCATGTATATCTATATATGTATATATGTATATATGAATATATATGTAGATCAAGATGATGATGATGATGATGATGATGATGATGATGATGATGATGGTGCTCTGCCCGAAGGCAGGTTCATTGGCTCTACGCCCCTGGGGATGAGATGAGTGAGGTGGTTTCCCGTTGCCTTCCCCACAGACAATGATGGGTAAGCAACTTGCCCAAGGTCGCTCCGCAGGAGCTTGCGCCTCTGCGTCCCACACGTGCTAGCCCGAGATATCTAAATCTCTGAATGTCAACTCCCAGCCCGGGGCTTGAACCGCAGTCCGTTGCAACCAACAGACGAATGCAGCTCGCACTTACCGGTGTAGCTAACTAGGCCAGATCAAGATACTAAAAGTATAGTTTGAGTTCGTGTCATAATTATTTCTCTTTGATTATAAAACAAAGCATTCAACGGGGTTCCCCTAGCATCGAAATTCCTGCTTCCATATGAAATTCAGAATATCCATCGGAATGGGGCGGGAGGGCGGCGACTGGCATCACCCGCTCCCCGCGAATATAGACGTCTAGCAGCACCACTGATTGCCGCCAAAAAAGATTTACTGGGGGTGTCGCTTGGACTGGCGGTGAGAACGGAATTAGATTGCGGCGACACGTGGTTCGCATGAACTGATCATTGATCTACTCCAACAATCCAATATTACGTGGATCTAAAGAAAGGAATCGCTAGCAATCACCGGACTCACTTTATCACTCGATCTCTCCTTTGCTTTCCTTTCGATGATGAAGCTACAATGCTGAGCAGTTTTTAATCAAATGTGGCGGTCGAACGAAGAAATGGGTCAAATGGGTCGACTGAACGATGAACACGGTACATTCTACGATTGATTGAGACGGGCGATGTCTTTGGCAATAGGGTTTTGTGCTGCGGTGGATAATTCACTTTGAGACGATGACAATAATAATATTGTAGACCAATCGTTCACGTCATCTGCGTCAAAACTGCGTGAATCGAAGTCTTCGTCGATTGTAACCTACTAGGCTTCTATGCAGGGCTGTACACGAGGGTACATATAACCTAGGCCTATATACAGCGTGCACCCCGAAGTACTACTGCCACTCACCCTTTTTGAGAGATCCTGAGTGGCCGAGTGGGTTGGTAGCCCGCTCGCCACGCCGGCGGCCCGGGGTCGATTCCCAGTCGGTCGGTTTATCAGAGATTTATTTCTCGGATCTTTACTGCGGGTGGCTCGGTCGCAATATAAACGTGGAGTGAGAGGTTGTACTCTGCCTCCGACACTAATCATCTTCGATATGAAAAAGTGTCGTTAAGCCCGAAGTACTAGGCTACTACAGCGTGCACTCGCCTCAAGAAAATGTTTGCATCGTGTAAGTAGTTCCGAAAACGAGGGTATTCCATACACGGCTACACAACATAATATTATACCGGTACTTAGGACCTACATGCACATTATTTGTAATGTAGGCCTATATACCTCACTTGGGCGGAGACTTGGTCTAGAAGTTCTGGGGGACGAACGAGTGGCCGAAAGACAATGATCGCCGATGCGCGACTTTTTGGGCGGACGGCAGAGTCGCCGACGAAAATTTCCATCTTCATCGACCAAAATTTCCCACAGCCTTTTTTTTATCTCCTGAAAACATATAATTATCCCTGATTAAAAGCTGATGACCTTTTTTAGTCCTTTCATATTCCAGTCTTTATAGTCCTTACTTCTTGCAATATTGCCAAAATTAAATAATTAGCCTAATCACTGTAAAAAGTTACGATGCTAATTTTTAATATTTCTTTTCTTAAATATTGGGGTGACCTGACAATGGACGGTCCCCACCACAAGCATTTGAGGGACCATCCCCAAGTCTCCGTCTCCCAAGTCTAAGTCTCCGCCCATGGCACCTCACAAATAGCAATGTGAAAAAGTTGTAGAAATCAAATGACAAGTAGAAAACAGCAGAAGATTTAGACGTACGTGCGCTAGTCTCTAGAGGTCCGAGAGGTGGAGATCGTGGTTTAGACGCGCACAGACAGAGAAAATGACACTGGGACAGACACAGACAGACAGACAGGCAGACAGGCAGAGACGGAGACAGAGATAGAGACAGAGACAGAGACAGAGACAGAGACAGAGACAGAAACAGAGATAGAGATATAGAGAGAGACAGAGTGAGGCATAGAAAGACAGACTGTAAGAGGATCCAATAGTTATAGGGCTATAAATTATTATGTAGGCCTACCAGTAACTACGTCATAGGCCTACGTCACTCTGCGTGCCTCAGAGATCCGCCAACAACACATGCAGACCGATTGACAGACGCTCAGCAGTCAGCATTTATCTTCACTTTTTCAATGGATCGATAATAATATTCTCTTTATTAACAATCCGGTTGACACACCGCAACCGGTTACAATGTAGGCTACACTTATGCAATTTAAACAATTCACAAGGACGGAGATCACAGAATACACAAATCTTAACTACACCAACTGAGCAGACCGCCTGCAATAGTATGTCGTCATCAAGCTTCTATAGCCTACGAACTGGATCAGCGTCTACTTTCTAATATAATTGGGCATGGCATTTGAATCTTCGAAATCCCCGGTCCTAAGGCTATTGCCAGGATTTAATTTCGGAAGTGCTTATTCGATCTTGAGCAAACCGACAAACACCGAATCAATTAACTAAAGCATCTTCCACGCCATCTTCATGATTAGATCAACGTCGTGATTAGATCATCATGATTAGATGAACGTCATAATAATTATAATCTATTGTAAAATTTCACGTAGAAATAATTATAAGAGCTTAAATAATTAAATTCCTCTGAGTTCTCGCATTGCGTGTCCTAGCATTAACATTGGCCGACTTCATTTTTACATCATTCAAATGGGGGGGGAGGGGTGCTCAAAACCCAAAATACCTCTCCCCCTAAATACGGCCTTGCCCGGTCCTCTGAAGGCCACTGTCGAAGACAATTTGCAGATCATTGATAGCGCCGTAGACCAGGGCTAAGGTTTTTTGTTTGTTCAATTAACAGGTCAAGGTTTTAAGCAGCGCAGGCAAAATGATAAAGATATCTGTCACCATCTAGCGACTCGGTCACAAAATTACCACACTTGCCGAAGATCGTCGGCCATGGTCAGATGGATAGATTAATAATATTCGTTTATTCAAATTCAATCTGACACACCGCAGAACGATTACAGGTACAAGTTATACGAAATACGGCCAGCTTCGCACGACACGCAGGTCGGCTACAACAGGTTCGGTAACTTAACTAATGGCCTAAGTGTTGGAACTCTCCTGATCGGCCAAGCCAGGAGTGGGAGGGGCTAACTTATTTTTCAACAGACCCGAGGCAAACAGCACATCAGAAAGCGCCACTGGCAGCTAACAGAAAATTCAAATAAATTTTTGCCCTGAGCGAGGCTTGAACCCGGGTCGCGATAATGACTCTCAGCTTATCGGCCAACGCTCTCTCCACTGAGCTACGGACCCACCTAGATAGATAGATTTAGGCCCGCGCTCTTACCGATGTAGCTAACTGGATCAGCCTAATATAGCCTAAAAATCATTACTGCCACTTAATTACAAGTAGAGACTGTATAGTGTTATTTATATCTAGGCGCGCTAGATAAAAAGTCAACAACAACGATCCAATGACTAAGCTTACAACCGTTTAAGTTTCAGACAACTGACCATTACCTTACTTACTAGTGTTTTGCCACGCCCACTGGGCCACTTCCGTCTTAGAACGTTTTTCTGCTAATAAATGCGTCTACGACGTCCGACTTCAATCATTAAGTAATCTAAATGACATAATTATTTCTTTCGTAACGATGGAATATAAACACAAATCTGGAGCACAAAAACGAAAGCAAAAGGATAATACGTTTGAAAAGACGAAAGTGGAATCTAAAAAGAAGACAAATCAGAACCCGTAAGTAATCACTCCAACCTCGGTTGAAACTAATATACCATTTAATTACACGTGCTTGATGAACTTAACCGAATGGATGAAAATGAAGTTTGTGGTGTTAGTATCCAAGGCTGTACTGGCAAGATTCGAGGTGAGTACACGCTGCAATTGCCGAGACCTTATAGACGGATGGGTCTATAACGGGGGTGCGGTGGGAATCACCCTGCCTGGGCATAAATTCAACTTCCAACTGGCAATATAGCCTAATCAACAATTTTGACAGTGATTAAGCTGCTGCATAATTATTAATCAGTGTTTGGTAATATATCGTTTTAGCGTCGGTAATTATTCGCTAGCTGCAGCATTGTTATTTTTAATCAATCCAACTTCTAGTTTCGCGAAAATCCTTTTCATCGATCCAGCTTCTGTTTAGGCAAGAATTAGTCTGATCAATCCCGCTTCTATTTCGTCAGCAAATACTATTCATCAATATATTTTTTATTAATCTCGCTTCTATTTCATACAAATTATTTTCATCAATCCGACTTCTATTTATCAATAATTATTTTCCTCAACCCGATTGTGTTCGGCCAACGCTAAAACCCATGCAATGGCGAATAATTACCGACGCTAAAACGATAGATTACCCAGTGTTTAACCTAGATCCTATGCTGTGGGTTTTAGGTTTCTGGGGGTGGGCATGGGTCGGTCAAACGGCCGTTCGGTCGGCGGACGACAACCGCTGAGGCGCGCAACTTAGCTCATAACTCGCGTTTCTGTGGCGTGTCATTCCTTGGGGAATTTCCCCCGAGATGCTTAGAATAAAGGCTGATGTTAATACAGAGCTACCCATATAAACTAGCAAAACGACTGTTTAGTTAAGGTTGGTCGATTATCCTCTCTGTTGGTTATTTTTAGGTTGGTAGATTAATTCAAAATGGCAATGCAAATGTTAAAATGTTTTCGTAAATGAAAAGGATGTTGGTTTGATTAAATAAGTCTAAAGTTGTAATACTTGTAAAAATAAATGTTGCACTGATGTCTGATGAAAATTATGTTTTGTGTAAATGGAAACTGAATTGATGAAAATAATAGTCCTTGTATAGGCTAAATCAGCGGTTCCCAACCCGTGGCCCGCGGGCCAAATGTGGCCCGCCTGGCCTACAAAAATGGCCCGCAGCGTCTCAATGAACTAAGAAAACTATATATATGTAAAAATTGACAATTTGGACATGATAGAATATATAATTCTTTTTTATTACAAATTATTTTTTTATACTAATAAATCGCATAAAACATTCTATTTTGATTCAATTATAACAATTTTATGCGCCTTTAGTTAATTAAATTTTAGCCTTGTTAATGTCCTAATGTCCTTCAACTAAGATAAGTGGTCCTCGTGTTCTCTACCTTAGAAAAAGTGGCCCGACAGTCAAAAAAGGTTGGGAACCCCTGGGTTAAATGGAAACTATATAATTATAATATGCGGGCTGCCATGACTCGGATTATTGAGAATATTACACCCATGGTACTCCTCGCAAATCATGCCCCAATCATCTTGACGACATTAATCTTTTTTAAAGTTTCGGCGCTAATAGCAGCCTATAAAGCACGTCCGGCCCATAGGGGGCGCGAACTCGTTGCCTCTCGCTTTCCATGCCAGTGTGCTATCCAATGCGCTACAGCATATGGGGTCCAGTCTTTTATCTAGTCCCTCTGCTTGGGGGGAGGGGTGAATTCGGGGTTTTTTGTTGGGGAATTTTGGGCGGACGGCAACCGCCGACGGTATACCGTGTCGTCGATCATTTTTTCTGACGCCATTTTCTAATCTAATCTAATCTAATAAAGCATTTGTAAAGCGCTTCTCACAGCAGAGCTATTCAGAAGCGCTCTCAGCATGACAGGCCCATGAAAAGAGAAATGTCTTCAAGCAGCGAAAGATGCAGGTGAATTTCCTACAAAAATCCTGCCACGAATTTCAGAAGAAAGGTGATTCCAGATTTCGTCTTTCTAAAATTTACCAATGTTCTACACTAAACAGTATTTATAAAGGACCAAATTCAATTATTTTGGGGTCTTGGTCTTCTTACATGACTGAAATGGTTCCAGTCTAATTTTGTTGTCACGTATTCGGCCTATATTGAAGCATTGCCAAATTTCAGCGATAAACCTATACAGTTCTTCTTGCCCTTAGGGCCGGTTTACTATCAAAGGGCGCAATCAACAGGGTGAAAATCAATAGAGCACATGGTCATTAGAGCGCATGGTCGATATAGGCCTAGGGTGAACAGACAAATAGCATGAGAGAAATCAAAAGGGCGCCATCAAAAGGGCGCCTTCAAAAGGGCGCCATCAAAAGGGCGCCATCAAAAGGGCGCCATCAAAAGGGCCGAAAATGAATAGAACGAACGCTCATTGAAGGGCAATTTTGGCGGGTCCAGGGCTTAAAGTGTGACTGGACGGTCATGGACGGCGTCCATGCACTTGTTTTAAAATCTGCACGCCGTTATTGGCCAGCACAGTCTGGAAAGGTAAGGGGCGTCCAGGCACTTATTTTGGAAAAGTAAGGGACGTCCAGGCACTTATTTTGGAAAAGTAAGGGACGTCCAGGCACTTATTTTGGAGAAGTAAGGGACGTCCAGGCACTTATTTTGGAAAAGTAAGGGACGTCCAGGCACTTATTTTTCCACGCTTTAAGCACTGGGCAGGTCGATAAGTCAAAGAGCGCAAGTTTTAACAGGCGAAAACCGAAAAGGTAAATGAAGAGCGTGGTTTAAAAGGCGAAGCGCAATCGAAATCACACGGTCTTGAAATGAAATGAAAGTAGCTTTGCTTTATCTTCAACTCTCTTTTTCCAATAATTATGTCCATCAGTCTTATATAGCTATAGCATTTTAGTAGCTTGGCCCATAGGCGCAACCACCCTATGGGACCCACGGGACGCGTCCCCCCCAACTTTTGAGTTGTCCCCTAACTTTATTATTATGGTCCCCCCAACTTTTAGGACGTGATTCATTATGGTCCCCCCAACTTTTAGGACGTGATTGCGCCTATGGCTTGGCCTATAGCCTAAAAGCATAGTACCTTTTATAATCAAAGTAGCTTTTATAATCAAATGATGTGATGATTTTATAATAGGTTTTATGGATTAGAAAATATTTAACTGGCCATATTTCTTTCTTTTAATCATCTTTACTCCTTAAGATCTTCCTATTAGGTAGGCTTACATGCGTCAGTTTGAGTTTCGCCCTGTTGATTGCGCCCTCTTGCGCCCTGTTGATAGGATACCCTTATAATGGCCTACATGCACGCGTGTGTGAGTAGGCCGTTCACACGCACGTACATGCACGTGTGAGAAACGTGGTTTCTTACTTATATAGCGCCAGCTTAATCTCGATTATTATCAACTGTGTGTAGGTATGAATGTATGAAGGATGTATGTGTGTGTGGTAATATGTGGGAGAACTTAGACCTGATAATCTAGACCACGCTGACAGTTGCAGAATTCAGGCCTGATAATCTAGCCCACGCTGACGGAGGGAAAACTTCGACCTACTTCTTTCAGTGTCTTTGCAAGTGGATGGCGTGGCATACAGACAGGGACTGCGGCACTCCATTTGGACGGTGGCAGACGGACAAAGGGAGAGAACAGGCAGAAATAGCCGTTTCTGCTGATGCGAATCTGAAAGTGTATAAAAGGGAGTGACGACGAACAAACGAGGCCTTTCGCCTTTCACGTTGTGTTCGATCAGGAGAGTCGACGGAGCCCTTTACGTTGAGCTCGACAGCGGAGATGAAGTGAAGTACGGCCCGCCGCGTCCTGGGATCAAACGGATCCGGACGGCGTTAAAGACTTAGAGACGTTCGAGAAGAAGTGAAGTTACGTGAAGATTATGCGACGAGTAATTCCGAATAGTGAGGACGATGTTTTAGAGATTCGTAGAGACGTTACAGATTTCCGGAGGAGCAGAGGATTCCGTGGAGGAGCAGAGGATTTCGTGGATGAGCGTTCCACGACGATGAGGACTTCGGGATTTCGTGAGAGGAAGTTGCCGCGAAGTTAAAGAAGCAGTGACGACGTCGACCTTGGATCAAACGGATCAGGATCGGAAGCGTTACTGGAAACGGAGGACTGGGAGATCGTGAAGAGAAATGCCACGACGACGGAGAAGTTACGTTGAAGACGAAGGGCGGTACCACGGAGGGACGACGTGAGGAGCAGCCCGCATTTTGGAAACGGATCAAATTGTGAAGGATAGTTTGGAAGCTGTTTACGCTCGGTCTGCGAATGAGACGATTCGAGGAAAAGGGATTTGGAAGGATTGCTCAGGCCGAACTGGAATTGTTGAGGATCGAGGAAGCACGCGTCTATTCGGAGGATAGGACGAATGGCTGGACTCGAACGAGGAGGACGAAAGGAACTGGATTGCAAGGAACTGAAACCGAACGATGCGAGGGTATGTTTACGTGGACTAGAGAAAGTCAATGTTTATATATTGGGGGAAACCCGTACCTGAAATTTCCCACTTATCAGTTGCTGCCTTAGTTAAGCTGTATGAATGAATGAGCGAGTGTGTATTTTTAGCCTTCAAGTTGTCTAGCGCTATATTGTATTTTGTGTTCTCATTGTATAATTGTGTTGAAGATACATAGCGGAAACGCTATTCAAATATTATGTCTGTTAATTCTGTATTTAGTGACTGAGTAGTTTAATGACGGAGATGACTTTAGAGGTCCAGTGAGTGACAGAGTAGTGTAAGATTTGATTGACTTTATGATGAGGTGAGAAACGGACGAACGAGGTGAAGGACTATAGAGGACGTTAGGACAAGACGGCGAGGACATTTAGGAGGACGAGGACAAAGGAGGAAGAGGTTAAACGGACCCAAGCTGTGAAAGAAAACAGTCGTAGGACACTGTCCTTCCGCGCCCAAGCTCGGTAGCACCTTGTCAATGAGTAGAGTAGTAGGGGCCCTGACCGTAGGACAGGGGTGGTACACTGGTACACCAAACAACGGGACCTAGCACCCCCGTTGGCCATCTCTGACACTACAACACAGTTCGACTGGGGCCGACCCCCCCTTTAGTGTGCACGGAGGAGAGAGGGGATTCCCTGCTAGTAGTGCCAGACCCGACGTACGTACACACCTTGACGGGGGGGGGGGGAGAACTGTACACGCGCATATAGACGCATAGGCTATAGCGGCATATAATTACATAAACCGATTTACGGCGCTACGAAAATTTTCAAATCCATTAACATTTCGCTCAATTAATTTTGCTGCATTAATTAATTTTATATTTCAACGTTTAATTCGTTACTACCACTGCATGTCGTTATTTTATTATTTTAATTATTGCTGCTATAATAGGTCTGGCTATTATTATAAGGCAAGCTTGAAAAGCTAATATAGCGCGCTTTAGACTAATTATAGATTTCCTTCGCTGCAGTAATGACGACGTCATTTTCAATATTACGCTTCGTGTTGCCGATGACGTCATCGTCTTTGTTGCTGTTCTAAAAGAGAGAGTTGCTTTTTCGTGAGATGTTCTAAGAGTTGTCCTGCTGTTGTTGAAATCTTTTTCTAAGGATAAGTATTTCTGAAGGTGTTTTAAATATGTTCAGAAGACTTCTACTGGCGCTTAGTTTAGTGAGACGGCAGAGGTCTGTGCCTGATGTCGAGAAGGGTGGTGGAGGAGGAAGGGAAGGATGGAGAGGCGGTGGCGAGACGTCGTCGGCTTTGCCGGCGACCGATCGGCCGCGCTGTGGTCGGCAGCAGGAAGACCTACATGGAGCGAGGGTGGAGAGGGAAAGGGTGGTGAATGTTTTAAGTGATTTGGATAGGGCCCGTTGGTTTGGCAAGCGTATTGATGACAATGATGTTGGGAAATGTGTGAAATTTGGTGAGGTTTTCAACCGTGCATTGTTAGCCTCTGTTACTTATGACCATAAATTTACTCCAAAATCCCCTGATCCAGTTGTTATTTCCCCGTTGGAAAGTGTTAATGTTGTTACCGGTAATGATGGTGCGTCCTGCACGCTTAATAAGGCCGCCGATTCGTCTTGCCGCTTGAGCGTCTCGATGTCAGGCCTGGAGAGGAGCGACGGCGGTGTGGTCCATTTTTCTAAACAGCCCCTGATTAAATCTCAATCATATGACTCTATTTGCCCTCTTGACACCCCCTCAGCTCCCAGTGTGCCGCTGAAGACTGTGATCAAATACGACGCTGCTTTGCCTTTTACTCCCTTCATCCCCATCGACCCCTATGATCTTGCACGCTCTGGTTGCCTGAAAGCCCCTGCTTCTGCCATTGCAGACAGCAATAGACACATCCACTGGTCTCGAGATTTGAGATCCCTGCAGTCTTTTGTTAAGACTCCGTCCGAGCAAGATGAATTGGTCGAGGTGTTGGGTCCGATGCGAGGTGTTAACGATGAAGCAGATTTTGATGTAACTAATGAGGTTTTTTCCGGAGACGTGTTTCTGCAAACAGTTGCCCTGCAGACGCTGCTGTTGCACAGCTGACCAGTGTTGATTCAAATCCTTCTTTGCCATTTGATGTCAATGTTATTATTACTAATCCTATCGTGCCATCTATTTCTACAAATGACGATCCTGTGGTCTCTGAGCAGAGTGTGTCTCCTATGCCCCCTGTTACCCAGCCTGTTGCTGCCCCTGCTGTTGACCCCAATTTGCCCATTGTCCCCCTTGTTTCTGATGCTGTGACCTCTGTAAACGACACGTTGTCTGAGGAGATTGTGCAATCTCATTCTAGTTTAGCAATACCCGCAGAATCGGCGGATGATTTATTACGTAGTGGTGAAGGCACCCAGGCGGTCGCCGAGAACAGCAGTCCAAGGTCAAGGCGACTCGTCTGCGGCTGCCTGCCAATTCCCCGGTGGCCAGCACGTAAAAGCCGGCGTATTGTCTCGGATATTGCCCCTAATAGTCAGCTGCAAACAGCAGAAAAATTGCCTAGCAAGAATAAGATAAGACGTAGACTGGGTCGTCTCTTGCACATTGGTGTTGTGCGTAGTGAGTAGGATTGTACATGTATGCAAGCCCTCTAGTGTTATACTGTTTTATGTTGTTTAGAGGTGTTTTGTAGTACAGGGTTAAGTGTTCATTGCCATTGTTCAATTTTAGCGTCATAGTTGGCATAGTTTTTTAAAGTAGTTGTTAAATTATAGTTGGGTAACTGTAATGGGCCCTGTTGTATTTTAGTGAAATTAAAATTGCATAAACGTAATTCTTTAATGTTATAGTTGTGAATGTTATTTCACATGTTCTTTGTTTGAAACGTAGGGAAGATTAGCAACAAACAATATTAGTTAAGCATTTATAAAGTTTTTAGCATTTTATAAGATACACTGTGTTAACTTGTAGTGGTCGTCGGCATTGCCAGTCACTGTCTCATTATTCACAGCATTGTTATGAAGGTGGTAATGATAGTACCACTCAGTGTTTCTTTCTAGAAAAAACTGCATTGAAAAATATTACATGTTCTCTATTACAGTTTGATAATTTCGTGCAGGACAGTGGCGGAAGACTGTTTTGCTAAAATCTGAAATAAGAGCAAATGTTTTTTATGTTGTGCCTTTAGTCATCAGTATTATGAGCGTCACCTTCTGCAGAAGGTGCGGGGGGGGGCTGAAAAACCTATGATTATAATTTTTCTACCAATATTTTTTATATTCAACTTATAATTATTATTATCATCCCTATATTTATTATTTTCAACTTCTAATTATTATTATTATTCCGATATTTATTATTTTTGACTTCTAATTATTATTGTTATTCTGATATTTATTATTTTCAACTTATATTTATTATTCAGCAACTGAAAAAGTGTAATGTCATTGATCTGCTGAAGGGGCGGTTGAAAACTTATATTTTATAAATATTATTTTTCTGCCAATATTTATTATTTTCAACTTATATTCAATATTCAGCAACTGAAAGAGTGTAATGTCATTGATCTGCTGAAGGGGCGGTTGAAAACTTATCATTATTATTATTTTTCTGCCAATATTTATTATTTTCAACTTATATTCAATATTCAGCAACTGAAAAAGTGTAATGTCATTGATCTGCTGAAGGGGCAGTTGAAAACTTATTATTATTATTTTTCTGCCAATATTTATTATTTTCAACTTATATTCAATATTCAGCAACTGAAAAAGTGTAATGTCATTGATCTGCTGAAGGGGCGGTTGAAAACTTATTATTATTATTATTTTTCTGCCAATATTTATTATTTTCAACTTATATTCAATATTCAGCAACTGAAAAAGTGTAATGTCATTGATCTGCTGAAGGGGCAGTTGAAAACTTATTATTATTATTATTTTTCTGCCGATATTTATTATTTTCAACTTATATTCAATATTCAGCAACTGAAAAAGTGTAATGTCATTGATCTGCTGAAGGGGCGGTTGAAAACTTATCATTATTATTATTTTTCTGCCAATATTTATTATTTTCAACTTATATTCAATATTCAGCAACTGAAAAAGTGTAATGTCATTGATCTGCTGAAGGGTGGGTTGAAAACTTATTATTATTATTATTTTTCTGCTGATATTTATTATTTTCAACTTATATTCAATATTCAGCAACTGAAAAAGTGTAATGTCATTGATCTGCTGAAGGGGCGGTTGAAAACTTATCATTATTATTATTTTTCTGCCAATATTTATTATTTTCAACTTATATTCAATATTCAGCAACTGAAAAAGTGTAATGTCATTGATCTGCTGAAGGGGCGGTTGAAAACTTATCATTATTATTATTTTTCTGCCAATATTTATTATTTTCAACTTATATTCAATATTCAGCAACTGAAAAAGTGTGATGTCATTGATCTGCTGAAGGGTGGGTTGAAAACTTATTATTATTATTATTTTTCTGCCAATATTTATTATTTTCAACTTATATTCAATATTCAGCAACTGAAAAAGTGTAATGTCATTGATCTGCTGAAGGGGCGGTTGAAAACTTATCATTATTATTATTTTTCTGCCAATATTTATTATTTTCAACTTATATTCAATATTCAGCAACTGAAAAAGTGTAATGTCATTGATCTGCTGAAGGGGCGGTTGAAAACTTATCATTATTATTATTTTTCTGCCAATATTTATTATTTTCAACTTATATTCAATATTCAGCAACTGAAAAAGTGTAATGTCATTGATCTGCTGAAGGGTGGGTTGAAAACTTATTATTATTATTATTTTTCTGCCGATATTTATTATTTTCAACTTATATTCAATATTCAGCAACTGAAAAAGTGTAATGTCATTGATCTGCTGAAGGGGCGGTTGAAAACTTATTATTATTATTATTTTTCTGCCAATATTTATTATTTTCAACTTATATTCAATATTCAGCAACTGAAAAAGTGTAATGTCATTGATCTGCTGAAGGGGCAGTTGAAAACTTATTATTATTATTATTTTTCTGCCGATATTTATTATTTTCAACTTATATTCAATATTCAGCAACTGAAAAAGTGTAATGTCATTGATCTGCTGAAGGGGCGGTTGAAAACTTATCATTATTATTATTTTTCTGCCAATATTTATTATTTTCAACTTATATTCAATATTCAGCAACTGAAAAAGTGTAATGTCATTGATCTGCTGAAGGGGCGGTTGAAAACTTATCATTATTATTATTTTTCTGCCAATATTTATTATTTTCAACTTATATTCAATATTCAGCAACTGAAAAAGTGTAATGTCATTGATCTGCTGAAGGGGCGGTTGAAAACTTATCATTATTGTTATTTTTCTGCCAATATTTATTATTTTCAACTTATATTCAATATTCAGCAACTGAAAAAGTGTAATGTCATTGATCTGCTGAAGGGGCGGTTGAAAACTTATTATTATTATTATTTTTCTGCCAATATTTATTATTTTCAACTTATATTCAATATTCAGCAACTGAAAAAGTGTAATGTCATTGATCTGCTGAAGGGGCGGTTGAAAACTTATCATTATTATTATTTTTCTGCCAATATTTATTATTTTCAACTTATATTCAATATTCAGCAACTGAAAAAGTGTAATGTCATTGATCTGCTGAAGGGGCGGTTGAAAACTTATTATTATTATTATTTTTCTGCCAATATTTATTATTTTCAACTTATATTCAATATTCAGCAACTGAAAAAGTGTAATGTCATTGATCTGCTGAAGGGGCGGTTGAAATCTTATCATTATTATTATTTTTCTGCCAATATTTATTATTTTCAACTTATATTCAATATTCAGCAACTGAAAAAGTGTAATGTCATTGATCTGCTGAAGGGGTGGTTGAAAACTTATATAAATATTATTTTCCTGCCAATATTTATTATTTTCAACTTATATTCAATATTCAGCAACTGAAAAAGTGTAATGTCATTGATCTGCTGAAGGGGCGGTTGAAAACTTATCATTATTATTATTTTTCTGCCAATATTTATTATTTTCAACTTATATTCAATATTCAGCAACTGAAAAAGTGTAATGTCATTGATCTGCTGAAGGGTGGGTTGAAAATTTATTATTATTATTATTTTTCTGCCGATATTTATTATTTTCAACTTATATTCAATATTCAGCAACTGAAAAAGTGTAATGTCATTGATCTGCTGAAGGGGCGGTTGAAAACTTATTATTATTATTATTTTTCTGCCAATATGTATTATTTTCAATTTATATTCAATATTCAGCAACTGAAAAAGTGTAATGTCATTGATCTGCTGAAGGGGCAGTTGAAAACTTATTATTATTATTATTTTTCTGCCGATATTTATTATTTTCAACTTATATTCAATATTCAGCAACTGAAAAAGTGTAATGTCATTGATCTGCTGAAGGGGCGGTTGAAAACTTATCATTATTATTATTTTTCTGCCAATATTTATTATTTTCAACTTATATTCAATATTCAGCAACTGAAAAAGTGTAATGTCATTGATCTGCTGAAGGGGCGGTTGAAAACTTATCATTATTATTATTTTTCTGCCAATATTTATTATTTTCAACTTATATTCAATATTCAGCAACTGAAAAAGTGTAATGTCATTGATCTGCTGAAGGGGCGGTTGAAAACTTATCATTATTATTATTTTTCTGCCAATATTTATTATTTTCAACTTATATTCAATATTCAGCAACTGAAAAAGTGTAATGTCATTGATCTGCTGAAGGGGCGGTTGAAAACTTATCATTATTATTATTTTTCTGCCAATATTTATTATTTTCAACTTATATTCAATATTCAGCAACTGAAAAAGTGTAATGTCATTGATCTGCTGAAGGGGTGGTTGAAAACTTATATAAGTATTATTTTCCTGCCAATATTTATTATTTTCAACTTATATTCAATATTCAGCAACTGAAAAAGTGTAATGTCATTGATCTGCTGAAGGGGCGGTTGAAAACTTATCATTATTATTATTTTTCTGCCAATATTTATTATTTTCAACTTATATTCAATATTCAGCAACTGAAAAAGTGTAATGTCATTGATCTGCTGAAGGGTGGGTTGAAAACTTATTATTATTATTATTTTTCTGCCGATATTTATTATTTTCAACTTATATTCAATATTCAGCAACTGAAAAAGTGTAATGTCATTGATCTGCTGAAGGGGCGGTTGAAAGCTTATTATTATTATTATTTTTCTGCCAATATTTATTATTTTCAACTTATATTCAATATTCAGCAACTGAAAAAGTGTAATGTCATTGATCTGCTGAAGGGGCGGTTGAAAACTTATCATTATTATTATTTTTCTGCCAATATTTATTATTTTCAACTTATATTCAATATTCAGCAACTGAAAAAGTGTAATGTCATTGATCTGCTGAAGGGGCGGTTGAAAACTTATATAAGTATTATTTTTCTGCCAATATTTATTATTTTCAACTTATAATTATTATTATATTTATCCCGATATTTATTATTGTCAACTTATATAATATTATTATTTTCCGCCGATTGCTTTCTTTCAAAGTGGTGATGACTGTACCTTTCGCTTTCCAAATGTCATCCTCTGCTGAGTGGGTGCCAAGGTGAAAAAACACCACAGCACGTGAAAAAGTGGAATGTCATATTCTGCTGAGAGGGGGGGCGTGAAAACCCTACGATTATTATTTTCCTGCATTTTGTTAGTTTCCCTCCGTTAGACTACAGACGTCTGCATTATTACGCGTCAGACAGTGGAACCTGTGTTTCTATTATTATTTGGCTTATTATTGTTACCTACTTTATCAAAATCTGGTTTCCAGTTCAAATTTAAGACAGTGGACGAAGTTGGTTTATTGCAGTGTAGGCCTTTAGTGCATCTGCCAAATCAGATTCTGCTTATTTTGTAATCATCATCTGTATGACCAGAAGCTGGTAATCTGTAATTGTACTGTGTGGGGCAACTGCGTAGATAGATTTCAGACTGTCCATTGTGTCATAATCAGCTCTATTGTCACAGTCTGATGGCTTGAAATCGGACATGGAGGCAACTATTTTATTAGACCCTGTTCCTTGTGTGTCAATCACCCCTGCAATCATAGGGTATCATCTGAAATAATGGGTCAGCTGTTCATTAATCGCATTCAGCTGTATAATGAGAGGCTGGTTGATTTCTTTTGGACCAAAAGTCTTTAATTCGATTCCGTTCGTCTGGTATTAAACTATTAATTAGTTGCTTTACAAAAGGATGCAACTGTTTTACAATGATTATATTCTGCACATTATGATAAAAATTCTGATTAATTATTAGTTGTTATATGCATGCATCTTTACACATTGTGTACCTGTATAAGAGCAGAGGAGATGTTTCATGTGCATCGGTAGCATGCAGTCGGTTCTCATCAGCTGTTTGTTTGAAGCAAATGTTTAACTACATCCCTACATTAATTATATTATTGGGCTGTATTGTCACATGCTGATCATTCGAAATAGGACAGTATATATAGAGCAACTGTTTTGTTAGATACTGTGCACTGTTTACAAAGCATCTCTTTGTTAAATGCTGATATTTTTGCACAAGACTGCACGCGACAGTACTGTCTTATTTTATTATGTGTCTATCAGGCATTAATCAGCTGTTTTATTAAAGACTAATTCATTGATTGATATTGAACAGCAGACCAACTGTTTAGCTTGATCCTCTGTGTTTATCATCTGCCTTATAAAGATTGAGAAATGCTCTACAGTGAATGACACTTGCAGTTTGTATTTATTTATCCGTCTCAACGGACACAGCCTGCGCTGATTGGTTGGGGCGAATCCGTAAATTACACATAAATTGTGGATGGATGAGAGGCGTGAATGGTGTGTTTGCTTAAATGTGGACAATATTAACATGATCACTTGAAACTATAATTAATATATAAAGAAAACATGTAAACTTGTAAGTTAAATGTAAATATATGAGTGAACTGTATATAATATGAATATGTTGAATGGAAAAAAAAGAACAAAAGAGAAAAGAAAAGCCCAAAAAAGAGCCAATGAAGGCCAAAAAAGAGCCGAGAGAGGCCAAAAAGAGGAATTAACTAATGCCAAAGTATCCGAAATTATAATACATAAACTCTTGGATAATGTAATCTGATACGGAACAGCAGCCAACTGTTGAATTAGAACCACTGTGCTTTGGGTTTTAACAAGCTCTGTATAATACATGGTTGACTGTGAAATAATGTTCAACTGTTTCAATTATTTAGATCCATGCATCTCGTATTTATCATCTGTTTTATCAGAGAATGAGTGGTATTTGATGTAGGATAGAGGGACAGATTATTTCTTGCATTTGGCTTTTCAGAGTTCTACAGTCAGATCCTGATTCATTTATAAATTATTGGTATTGTAGAGGGCTACTCTGCTATTAAGCAGTTGTATTTTCACCCAGGCGTTTTATAAGTCTCTTTAAACTTATTGAGGAACTGAAAACGAACTCAGTAGTTTTTTTCGTTGTTCCTGTAGCATTGTTCTGTATACAGGCCTGCGTGACTTTGCATTGTGTGAAAGTGGTGATGATTGCACAACCATGTTATTGACACAACCGTGTTGTTGACTCTGCGTCCTCGAATGCTCTGGGGTTTCGTTGGATGCCAATGCTGGGAGGGGTGGGAGGAGGAGGAGGACAGGGAACGTGTGCAGAGAGGGAGGGGAGGCATGGAGGGAAAAGGATGGCATCGGTCAGCACCATTTCGTGGGGCGAAGTCATGTCTTTACTTTTATGGTTCTGTAAAATGTTGTGCAGCTCGTTGCTGCTTAGTTAAGTCTGTAAATTATTGTAAACTCTGATGAACGACTATTATATTCATTGGAGTGACCGACAGTATTAGTCTCTGGCGAAATACTCGGTCAACAGCTGTCAAACGAAATGAACTCAGTGACTCAGTCACTTGTAAAAAAGCTATAGGCCTACTGGTCAGTGGCGTAGGCAAGGGGGGGGTTTCGGGGGTCAAAACCCCCCCATTGGTTCCGAAAAAAAGGTTTTTTATATAGGTTATTTATCCATTTAAGTAAGAAAAATAGCAAAAAACAGGGTTTCCGGCCATAAAACCCCCCCCATGAAAAATTCCTGGCTACGCTACTGCTACTGGTCGAGGGAATGGGGTGGGTTGAACACGGTTGTCCGCTGTTCAGCTCAACGAACTGTGAGGATGGATTGTGGTCGTCGCCTCTCAAAACAATGAATCAGCTCCGGGGAAACAAACATCCTCGGCTGAAACGGTGGGGTGGGGCTGTGAAATCATCAAAGCAACTGATGCAAGAAGAAAGTCGTCCTGTACTGGAACGGGGGGGGGGCGATGGCCCATGGGTGGCTAAAAGTCGAAGCACCTGAAAGAGGAAGATGTCAACCTCTACTGGAACAGCGGTCAGCTGAAAACGTCACAGCTGCACAACCCTCGGTCTACCCTACGAGTTATGAGAAGAAATGTAAGAGATTTTGTCATTTGCGTATTAACTCTCCTTTTCTTTACTTATCTTGTTTCACATTGATGATGATGACGACGACGACGATGATGACGATGATGATGATGATGATGATGATGATGATGATGATGATGATGATGATGATGATGATGATGATGATGATGATGATGATGATGATGATGATGATGATGATGATGATGATGATGATGATGATGATGATGATGATGATGATGATGATGATGATGATGATGATGATGATGATGATGATGACGATGGTGATGATCAGATATAATAATATCATGTTGGGACAGCTAAGCAAACGCTGACTGCCTGTATGAGAAATCTGCGTTTAGAATTTCAGCTCATTCTGTTAAACCTGTTGTGAAATGCGCTAGACAAATGTGTAATTGCGATTGCAATCACAGTGTTCTAATGCAGTGCAATGTAGCCTAATGCTATGAATTTAGCTCATACTATTGTAGCTTTATATTATAGCGCCTTTACAGTTGTCGTTGAATGCATTACATTGAGTACAGTAAGTTTTATAGTACTTAGATACGTGATTGCAGAGTCAGAGTCACACTTAGACATGTGAGTTTACATGAGTTACAAGTCAGCCCACATGATTTTTTTATCAGTTATACGTTCAAGTGCGATTTAGGACAATGACGTATGCCCATTACACAGGTAATTCATGGTTCGATAAGTTTGGCTATGGTGACATTGCAGTTTTTTTTTAAAGAACTCTAGCACTGCATGATTTTTAAGTGAGATGGTAGTCAATTGTTTCAGAGCTTTTACGTTTTAGTTTCAGTCTCCCTTAGCTCTTGTTTTGTGGGTTGTGTGGTTTCGAGTCTCGCCAAGAGTGTAGGCATTGAATCATTTGAATGGCGACACACTGGTTTTGCTGTGTGCTTTACGTATTTGTTGTTTCCTGGTCTATGGTGCACAGCATCATCGATTGCGAGAGGACTGGCCACCTGCCCCCCCCCATCATCCACTGAGACTAGGAAAATTCTTCACGTCTAGCTCAAGTGATTGCTCTTCATCATCTTCTGTATTTATACGAATATTTATGTAGCACCTTTATAGAACATCTCGTAGATCAAAATGGCGTTGTAACTAACCTGATTTTGATTAATACTCTGAGAATTTTTTCTGTAGGATTCTCGCTACCTGGACGAGAACGACAAGATGTCTCCAGCCGGTTCTTCGCGGCCTCTTCCAGCTGCAAGTTTTCCGGGTGCGAGGGGATCGTACGTCGATGGGGCTCAGCTGGCCAACCACTACAGCATCACCCACACCGAATCCCTGGACCTGTGCAAGCTGAACGCGACTACACAGAGCACAGATTCATCAGAGGCAAACACGTCGGTGTCGGATTTCACTCGGACGAACCAAGTAAGGAACATGTCCACTGAAGAAAAGCGAGTTTGTTGCCGAGGTGTCGTCACATGATCGGCAGACGATCTGGAGAAAGCGCGATCGAGCGAGTCGGTCGCAGATGGAGTGAGCCTCCGAGCAGTCTTCCTGTGGTTCTGGCTGAAGAAGCACGAGTCCGACTGCAATCGTGGATGCAAGGAGATCTGCGCCTGGTCGTCCATCTTTCGTTGCCTCGGTGGTCTGCTTCTGATGGTCATCCTTCCACTGCCCTACTACTTCCGCTTGGCC
Source organism: Lumbricus terrestris (assembly GCA_949752735.1). Lineage (NCBI taxonomy): Eukaryota > Metazoa > Annelida > Clitellata > Crassiclitellata > Lumbricidae > Lumbricus > Lumbricus terrestris. The sequence goes on along the minus strand of OX457037.1, from coordinate 34,819,785 downwards.
GCTTTCTACTGGTTCGAGAAGGAAGCGACGACGCCAGAGACGAGGTGCACAGTCAACTCAGACTGCGCTACAGACCTGGCGGATACTACCTATTCCAGTGGTTGACTCCTGGTCACTCCATTGTCGTCTCCATTCACGTTGCTTTCTACGTCTCCTACCTGCTTCTGTTCATCGCGAGGGCAGCCGACGCTTCGAGCATCGATGACGTCATCCTTAGAAGCGTCACCGACTTGCAAAAGCTACGACGCAAGGTGCCTTCACACGTTGTGCACTCACCTAGTCCTGCCGTTGGAGAAGTTTGGCCTCTGCAGGGAGCCTTGTGGCGGCCTTGTACTGGCCGCTGGTCTTGCCCTTCTGTCTTCTGGTGGCCTTGGTCTACTGCATTCCGACGCTGTGCCTTGTGGGGCGTCTCCTTGTCACGTCTAGACCCAAGTGCCTGCGCAGTGCGCACGTGACCAGTTCCATCTCCACCTGGGGATCTGATCCCCCATACAACACCCTCATTCTGTCGGACTGCGTCACGTCCTTCGGTTCCTGCTTCCTACCCGACCAAACAAGTGTCGATGAAGGGCGGCATCTCCATCCAGACCCATAGTCCATCCCTCACGTCAGTTCGTTACCATGGCAATTGCATCCATCCTAACCACGTTGTGCTGGATCGTCTGCATGCCTGCCATCTTGGCAATGTATTCGGAGACATTTGGTTTCCTCGTGGATGTCAAGATCTTCACCACCCTTGAAGCCATCGTCAACGCCGAACACTCCATCTGCAACATCATCCTCGTCTTCTGGGGCTGCGTCTTTGTCATCGTACCCTGCCTTTGCAAGGTACGCGGAACTCAGTCGCTGCGTATTTCGATTTCTGAAGACATTGCTCGGCGAACGCATCCAGTCGACGAGTCTTCTCAGACACGAAAAGCAGAGGACCACGGCATTCAAGTTTCTCGATGCATCCATTGTGGTCTGCAGAAACTCTGCCAGTTCTTACCAAAATCTATTTCAGTCAAAAACTGGAAGCTCCTCTCGTGACCAAGACATGCCTGCGAAAAAGACGACAGCGACCACAGTCACATACGAAACCATCAAATACATACACAACAATCTACACTAGAAGATTCGTTCCCTGGTCATATTCGTTGACCACAAGGACAAGCCTCGCATCCCACGCCAGCTCTTCTGGAGGATCTGCGAACTGGACCTCACCAGGAACCTGGGTCCTATGCGTCGAGCAGTAGCCGTAGCCACGGGGCAGGTGCTTGCCTCGCTACTCTTCCTTGCCCTACTCTACATCGTCGTGAGAGTTTCAGCTGAGATGCAGCTGACCTCTAGCATCACGATCTTACAGACGCTGGTTGTCTTCAACGTCGGCTCAGCTCTCGTCCTCATTTAAGTCCAGTCGAGACAACACGACTGAACGAGTATTCCTGAAACATCCAAAGGACGATACTCGAGCACTACGTTTGGCCCGTTCAAAACCTCCGCTTCAGCCACTTCCAGGACGTCGGGGAAACACAGGATGATGATCCGGACGAACGTCTTCTTGCGGAAAGTTCGGCACAGCACGAGATTAGAGGTGAGCTCTTTGAGGTCGCGCCAGTTACGATCCCTCTCAGGTTGACTTGTTGATCACCATACGAGAGGAGAAGGAGGAGTCAAGGCTTGGGGATGATGGTCCGTGCTCCCGATGCCTTCCGGAAGTGCAACTCGGATGTTTTTCGCAACTGATATAAAGACTTCGGACGAGAAGGATTGCCGCTGGGAAGATCCATTTGCTGGTCATATGCGTCGACTTCAAAGACAAACATCGCATCCCACGACAGCTCGTCTAGAGGATCTGCACGCTAGACCTTACCAGTTCCTTGATGACACTCTAAGTGACTATTGCGCCCGTCTTCCTTGGGCGTGACGGTTACAGTGACCGCATCGAAAAGACGACTCGGTGGTTTATGCAGCAGAATACTGGAAGGTTGTTCCACTGGAAAACGGAGAGGTATGCAATCCAACCAACTGTTTATAGATTGTTGAGAGATGATTTTGGGTTTTTGTTTTTGGATTTGTTGAATTGCCGTAGAACGTGACTTGACAGATACATCAGGTGATCAGTGGGACATGGTAGCTGATTGGTTAGAGTAAGTAGGTCACGGTAGCTGATTGGTTAGAGTAAGCATGTCATGGTAGCTGATTGGTTAGAGTACGCTAGCTGATTGGTTAGAGTAAGTAGGTCATGGTAGCTGATTGGTTAGAGTAAGTAGGTCATGGTAGCTGATTGGTTAGAGTAAGCGTGTCATGGTGGCTGATTGGTAGGAGTGTGTCTTGCATTAAAGGTTGGAGCTTTGTGGAGAATGTGAAGATGTCAACATTTAAAAAAACTAATTTTTTACATTTTTTTCAGCAGCTTATTATCGCCTGCGTCTCCGGAAGCGTACATTCCGTATTTCCGCCGGAAGAACGTCACCGCTATCATCCGGTTGAATCGCAGGCTGTACGATGCGCAGCGATTCACGAACATGGGATTCAGTCATTACGATCTGTTCTTCGTCGACGGAGGAACTCCGAGTGATTCCATTCTTCTCCACTTCCTCGAGATCTGTGAGAATACGAAGGGAGCCATTGCTGTCCACTGCAAAGGTTCGTAGGAAATGCTTTTAAGCAGATGTGCTGGATTATTTCTGCCTTTGATCACATTGGTCAGGCACTTTTTTGGCATCGTATATGGCTGCATATGTCAGAGAGTGTGGCTTGTCACTGACTGTTTGTGTACTTATGTTTGTTGAGGCGCCCTTGTAATGGTATGTGCTGTCTTATGGCACCATATAAGTTGCCGTTATTATTATTATTATTATTTTTTTTTTTTTTTGCCCCGAGGTATTTAGGATCTCTCAGGGACTTCATTACTAACTATTGGTTAAAAACTAGTCCAGAATGACCCTACTCTTCGTTGTCTTGATCATCGAAAGTGCCTCGGAATGCGATCGCATTAAAACGTTGTATCGTTAAAGAAATACGTTATTATTATTATTATTATTATTTTTATTTGGGTGAGGTTAATTAGCATGATGATTTTTAAGCTTGTGTTCTCTGTTTCTGTTGTTTTCTGAAGGCTGCCCGAACTACAGAATCAAGACCAACGATCTGGATCGAGAACTTCATGGATAGGAACATCATTCCGTCGCGGAATGGAAGCCGTAAGAAACATCATCTTAGAAGCCGAGTGGAAGGAGACGAAGGACTGGAAAGGAGGATCCAATCGCCATCGGAAGGTGGCGGCCTTGACAGGCAAGAATGTTCATGGTATCATGAAGTCCGCCATTCTTTGCCTTTTGCGTCATGCAGGCATGGAGCAGTTTTCCGGTCTCATCCGCTGACGACTAAAAAAAAAAAGGTTGTCAGAAATTTTGGCGGCGAAAATGGAAAATTTTCATGAGATTTCGGTCGAGGCTTCAGCCCCCCCGAAACTGAAATCCTGGCGCCGCCACTGGAGGGCATCGTCTACTCACTGAATCATCGAAGTCGAGTCCTGTATGGATTCGGCGATTCAGCCGCTGTTGAACGCGGTGACCGACAAAGATTAAGAAGAGAAGTGCAATCGAGGTAGGCCGTATTTTGATTCAGATGCTTGAAGACAACTTTTAAAGTTAAGAAAAAACTTTCTTACGCACGATAGGATTGACCATTGTATTGCATATTATTTTTAGAAGTACTTTTTTGGGTTTTTTTCGATCTTATTTTCAGGTGGTGAAAATGGTGAAAACTATTTTTCACCTCCACAAAGAAGTTATCGAACCTCTGAAAACTGTTCAGAGTTAACATATGACAGAATGGACAGTTATCTATTATTAAGTATTTAAGTTTTGTTGATAGCACAGTGCCTAAAAATCATTACCGGTAGGTTAAGGTGAGGATCTTGGCTTTAAAGTATGTAGTCATTAAGGATGCTTAAGACAAAGCTAATCATTAATATTTTTACATCAACTACATGAAATTGGCAATTCTTTGTCTCTTAAGCCCTTTAAATCTTTATTTCTATCTGTCTGAGGTATTTATATAGTGCCCTCAAGATAACTATTCAGAAAAAAATACTGGGTTGGCACCAGTTGACTTTTCATAAGGTATATGCATCATTGTTTCAAGTTTCATTGATTGAGTTGTATTGTTTACATCATATCATCTTTGATATTCATTCTTGGTGTGGTCTACTAAGTTTGTTTATCATTAGACTCTTTTCTGCGTATTTTGAAGTTTACGTTTACATAAAAATAGCAATTGTTGCGCTGTGTCACTCTTAGATAGAACCACTTTTGTACTTTAAGGCGATGGTCAATGGTGGCCAGGTCTGCATGGAATTGGGTGACAAACAACCAACTACCTGTCGTGGACTTCGCCTGGCTCCCATTGTTCTTCATTGTCTTTCATGACATCGTTTTCTTCCTCATTCTCTACATCATCGAAATCAACATCATTGGACACCTACTTAAGGTGATGACCCCGAACCGAGTGAGTCGTCAAGCCGTGCTCGCTGACACGGGCTGCTGATGAAAGTGGAAAGATCAGCGAAGACTCGGATGATGCGGTCCGTGAGCGAGAGCATCTTCATTCGAATCCTTTACAGGAACTCACCACAACAAAGTCAGTCGTCTCACGGGAAGTCGGAATAAGCTGCATGATAACTTCTGGCTGTTGACTGGCTGAGTATCGGAGTCTCTTGGCAGGAATGCTTCGGTCTCCTGGGAATCAATGGAGCCGGGAAAGGATGAACGTCTTCAAGATGCTGACTGGAGAAATCCAGCCATCCTTCGGAAGCACCTACGGTGCTGTGAAAAGCGTCGAAGATGACCTTGCAGAGGTGCGTCAGCTCCTACGTTGCTGGAAAAAACATCAAAGATAACCTTTGAGATTTGCGCCAGCACGTATGTTGCTGGGAAAAGTGTCAGGGATGACGTTGGAGATTTGCGCCACCAACACCTATGTTGCCTGGAAAAACGTTGAAGATGACCTTGCAGCTCAAGGTGCACCAGTGCCTCTGTTAGGTGCATCATCGCCTCTGTTGTTGAGGAATCGTCGAATATGACCTTGCAACTCTAGGTGCATCAGCGCCTCTGTTGCTGGGGAAAGACATTGAAGAAGACCTTGCAGAGGCATGTCAGAAGATCGGTTACTGTCCACAGTTTGACCCTGTCATTGACCAACTGACAGCTCACCAGCCGCTCTGGACGTACGCATGCACACACGAAATTCCAGCTCAGGTCCAACAAGAGGTCATCGAACGACTAATCGTACTATCACCCTCCAGCCATACAATCAGAAACAGGCTGACCATGGTTTGACTTTCGCCTTGTGGTCAACCTTAGATAGGTGATAAGATGCGAGCAAGACGACATAGAAGATCTTGTCTGCTCTCGAAAATCCCATTTTCCCGCAGTCGGCGCGACACGGAAAGCACTTAACCGACCGGAAGTGTTTGAACTCGGTCAGGAGGAAGAGATAACTCTTGTCGATGACACGGTCGACCAAACGACCAGTCAACCGTGGATGACATGGTTAGTAACCATTGCCAATCGAGTGGTCGAAGCAATCACCTTGACTTCCACGGAGTCCTTGAAAAAGATCAATAGAAAAAAAGAATTATTGTCGATCGCAATAGTTGATTCAATACCATCGCCTACGGAATTCTTCCAAAAGACCGGTCAATGTCAGGAATCGATGAGAAAAGGCCTACTTTCATAGGCCTACAGTGTGCCTGCTATACGCCCAATCGAATCATTGCCTGCACCAAGAGAGAAAGAGAGAATCCTTGTGAGACGGGCAAACGAGAATGCGTGCCTTCAAACAGAATCATTATAAGCCGGAAAACCAAAGTAAGTACAGTTTCTCTTTGGTAATTCTTGCTTTTTAAACATTGTGTTTCTTTGTAGCTTTCATAGGCTATAAAACTACTGAGTTGTTGACTTTTCAGCCTTCAATGATTAGCTAGCCTACTGCTTTTAGATATGGTTTAGTTCTCTATGTCTTCTGTAAGAAACAAGTCTATGAAGTCTCTGTTTTATGTTAAGGGACTGGTTCAAGCAGGTAAGACATACCTTGGTGATGTAAGACATAATTATATTGGTGATGTAAGGCATATGGTGAAATGAATTTCTGTCTTAAACTTACTTGACCTTACAGTTGCAGTGTTTTTTGCATTGCTTAATTTTTGTAGGCTTGCTGCATAGACTTCAGCTTAGAGGTTTTCCTCCCTTGAATTCAAACTCAATAACAATGAGTACACTTTTCGTACACTGTCTAATGTCTATCGAGAGAAGAGACTGCAAATGAGAGCACTAGCTAGCCATTCTCATAATTATGTTGAGAATAAAAACAGTTAAGTCTCTCAGACTTTACATAGATCTGCAAGCTAACTGTCTCGCAGGCTATAACAGCTTATACTGGACTGATCTTCATTGATCATCGTTCCTTCTTTCATTCTTTCTATTCTTCATTCCTTCCTCTCTTCTTGTCTTCATCCTCCTTCTTCACCTGCTGCCTCATCATCCTTCTTTTCACCCGCATCCTTCTGACCCTCATTTCCTCTTCCTCCTCCTTATCATCCTCCTTCTTCTCTTCATCCCTCCTCTCCTACAAAAAATATCTTCTCTATCCTAGTTTATCTGTTTTCTCCTCCTTCCTCTACCCGTCTTCGACCTCCTCTTTCTTCCTCCTTATCCTCCTTCCTCATCCTATTTTTGCTTCTTATTATCTTTGTATCTTTGTTCTCCTTCCTCTCTTATCCTCCTGCTTCTTTTCTTCCTTCCTATTCTCCTTCTCACTCTTCTCACTCTTCTCCTCATCTTCACCTTCTTTCCCTTGTTGTTGTCATCCTCCATGCTCTTCCTCTTTATCTTCCTCCTCATTCCCCTCCTCTTCCCACTCGTTCCTTCCCTTCCACCTAATCTTCATTCTCCAACTTCTTCCATTATTTATCTATCGTAATGACCTTTGTGATATTATTGTTTTTCAGTCGGTTGCTGGGAATTGTTGTCAGTGAATTTCTGCCTGATGGAAGACAGGAAGCATTCTGGGGGATTGGGGGATGTGTGTGGCTCTGTGTCGTCTGTGTGACGTGTGTGTGTTTGTGTTTGTGTGTCAGTTGTTTGTTGTTAGTAGTAGACCTGCCGGGCCTCTGGCGTGGCTTAGAATCCCGTAAGCCCGTTACATGGCGGGGGCACCCTTGTGGTGCTTACTAATTATAGGTTGTCGGTAGTTCTATGTTGTTTATGTCCGTGTCCCTTTGTCCTGGAGTGAGCCGAGGGATAGAAAGGTGGATGAGAGAAGTCTACAGATGAGAAGAGGAGATTCGCAAGGAGTGGGGTCAAACGCCGCGTTGAATCAAAGGGAAAATTCGACGCAAGACTGGAGAAAACATGGACGAGAAAAATTAACTGTCTTAGAGAACTTCGATTTGTAACGCTAACTTCGTTGCATGATTAACATTAGTTCAGTGATTCGTTGTACAGTAAAATCTACGGTTATTTGAACTGCTTTGTTATTTATTGTAAACTTCTGAGAACCTAGGCTACATCCAATTTATAGCGGATTCATCCATCAGTGACGGTGTTACCATGGGCCAAATGATAATAATAATGATTACAAAAGCTAGTCACTGCAGGCTATACTTACAAAATAAGTTACTTTTTAGTTTCCACATTGTAAAGGTACCTTTGTAAGATCTTGCAGTGTGAGAATTGTGGAAAAATAAACGGGGTTGCCGGGTTGGATTATGATCCACTTGGAATTGGAGTGTGAAAAACATAACATACTATGGGGGCTCTAAGAAAGACAGGGCTTGAAGCCACCTTGTCAATTCTCACCCTGGTTACTAAGATGTCATTTTAGAAAAATTACTCAATTATTTCTTTGCTGATAAAAAGAGTGTTTTAACATTTAAATAAATTTAATTATGATTACAATAATAATATTTCTTTATGTATAGAGTTCAGCAGTTCAGTTCTGCTGCTGCTGGGTTATTATAATGAATAACTGCAGATATGAGTAATTAATTATATAAGTTGGCTGTGCAGCACTGGAATAGACATATCCCTGGTGCTCAAGACGGTCCTGAATTAATTGCTGACCAGGAAACAATTAGCAGAAATCATGACACATGGTACACAAACCAAACAAGAACTACTTAATTACCAAAATTTGGAAGCCATGTATAGTAACGAACTAATGATGTTGTTTTACTATAGGTATTCAAGGAACAAAACATTTTGAAATTTGATAGCTTGAAATATGAAAGACAGCACTGGAGAGAAGCCATTTTGTCATAAAAATACGTAGTTGTACTTATACTAACACTAAGTTATGCTCATTGTAATTATGATATCAAGTTTTACATTATAATGAATATTAACGTGATCATTATATAATATAATATCACGGTAGATTATAACAGTGAATGTAATACAATGGTGTAAACAGCGTTCTGCCAGCCTGAAGTGCTGATTAAACGAAAAATTGAATTGAATTAAAAACTATTGTCATTTTGTCGAATTTTCCTGGTGGGGAATTCTCATTCCTGGGGGGGAACATCCCCCCCCCCCCGAGACGTCTAGATTAACATTGGCCTATCGCGTATACAGTATACTCTCCTCTAGATCTGTGCCTATGAACGAAGCTAGGTCTATACCAGGGCCTATAGACTATCAGTCATTAATTCAGTAAGCCAATTTTTGGTTACTGCTAAGACACAGACTGGAAGCTGGGGATAGTCAAAATTTAATTCCATTGATTTTTTTTATTATTTATATTTTTATTATTATCATCACCATCATCGCCCCATTGTCGTTTTATCATCATCATCTTCGTCGTCGTCGTCATCATCATTGCCAGGTAGATAGGCCTTCTTGAAAAGCGCTACAAAATAAACTTCTAGAGTCATTCGTTGCTATGACATTTCTATGAACTCCAGGGCGGCGGAGATTTTAAAAGTCTATCGTTATCAGTTATATTTATTACATTTGTAGAGTTTAAATAATTTATGTGAAAATAAAGTATAATTTACTTTGTTTAATATGGCAAAATCTAAAAAGCAAAGCAAGGGAAAAAAGAAAACAGTGGCGGTAGTGAAAGCGGATTGCGACAAGACGCTGCCTATGACCAAGACTGAAAAAGTCAAACCGAAAAATGGTGGTTCTTCTTGTCCTGAGAAAGTTTCTCCGTGTGCTGAATCAGAAACTTGTCCAGTTTGCTCAGACAAAGATGGCTGTTTGTGCGCAGAGAGAAAGTCGCAGTCAAAGTCCGTCGCTCATCTGGGCCAAGCAAAGAGACGCGTGCGCGATGACCTTACCAGCAGCCTAGTTGAACGTCAGTCTTTATCCAAGCCATGTGCATCGACGACATCTAGAAGCAGAAGAGCAAGCCTAAGGAATATTACCAGTGAAGAAAAATCGAAGGCGTTGAAAAATGTAGTTAGTGCTTTGACACCATCAGGTGCTTTTGAGGACGTGAGTGGCATAAAAGATGATAATGCAAGTTGCACTGGAGTTAAGACTGAATTTGGGAAGCTTCTAATTGCAGCTTGTAAGCAGAAGCTTGAAGATGAATCTGAAAGTCAAAATTTGGCCTTACGTGATGCAGACCAATGTAAGAAAAAGTATACACCTTCAGTTAAATCTTGTAGGAACTTCATTAGGGCTTCGGGTTCTCGCATTAAGCAAACAGGTGCTTCTGAGTCTCAGAAGGAAAAAGGAAAAGTGGAAACTGTGCCTTCACCAAAAGTTGTGATTTGTCCTAATGATTGCCTGAACTTGGAATCCATGGCAAAAAGGGGTTTTCAAGATGATTCGATTACGAAACTTGGAAGCAAAAAATGCAGTCAGAATCCTGATGGTCAGCAAGATGCCAAGAGTGTGAAAGCAGACAGAAGCTCAACATCCAGGCATCCTATCGTAGCAAAAAATGCATCTAGTATTGCTTCTTTCCTAGCTGGTTTCACATCTCACTCAGCAGTTGAGAAAGAAAAAGAGAAAGGTTCAGACCTGCCACAATCCTGTGACTCTGTGAGTATCTGTAGAGACATCAAAGTGGAAGAACATGTAAGTACAAACATCTCACTTTCATTTGATGTAAAAGATGACGCAAGTGACGTGAAAGAACATGACACAAGTGATGTGAAAGAACAAGACGCAAGTGATGTGAAAGAACAAGACGCAAGTGATGTGAAAGAACATGTAGTGCTGCCTTCTGCAAGCATGATTGAAAATCCTTCAGGCACTGAGCCGCCGCAATCCTTGCCGGAGTCGGACATTGCGCCAGCCTCAACTCCGGTTGCTATTCCTCCCTGCAAAAGGCGTCACAGATCTGAACGCAAGTCGTCGGCTAAGAAACGCTCGGTGCACACGCCACTCAAACAGAACCTTGTGAATGAGTCAGCCAGAGCAGTTTTGCCACAAATCACAAGTTGCAAGTCCACTGTTGTAAGGACAAAGTCAGTGAAGTCGGTGAAAAGCGAGAGCAAGGATGGAAAGAATCAAGTTAAGCCTAAAATATCAGCGGCTAAAGATGTTGCTGCCAATGTGGTTGCTGATACAACTGGACCTCCAATCTTGACCAGATCAATGATCAAGACTCCAGGGTAATGCAAATAATATGTTTTAATTTAGCATTTTCAATTGATTTATAATTTTATAACCAGTTGAAACATGAGGTAGTTTCAAATTACAGTAATTTATTGTAACGGACAAATGTTGTCATGAAGACTTGTGCAATATTCAACACATCTCTGACCCAACTTTGCAATAGTCAACTATGTATTGTACATGAGATATCAGTTTCGCTGCTGTTATATAATACTGTTAAGTATGTATGATTAAGTTATTGACACTTCATAATTGTAGTATGGTTGTGCACAGAGCTGATAGAATGCAATAGAAAGTTTCACTGTTGAAGAAATTATGTTGCATGGCCAAGTCCAAGCAGAAACAATAACCCCCACTTAACTTTAAATCAACTAATTTTACAACCCATGACTCTTTGTACTATACATTTTATGTAGAATATACATTATATACTTTACTTATAAAATAATGTTTTACATAGACTTGTTTTTAGTTACTGTAAGTCTGTATAATCATACAAATCTGGACAAAGTATATTGGAAGGATTGAGGCTTGAGCCTATAGTTTCCTTTAATTCCTTATTTATATAGAGCTTTCTGACAATTAAATAAACCGTTGCCTCTTTTATATATATATATATATATAGGCTCTTTATGTTTTATAGATTCCATCCGAAGTTTCATTCTATGTTTTTAAGATTCTTTATGATTACTTTTTAAAAAAACACACGCAACAGAAACAACGCTACAAGAGATGTGTTGCCTGATGTGCAGACCTGCACGGGAATGACTAAGTAACTAAGTAAAAGTAATGATTACTTACATATAATTATATTCAAATGAATTCATGTAGCATTTTAGCTCAATTATGTAACTTTACACAGGTCATCCACTGCTTTGGTTCTGCCTGATGATGCCAGCAATTCCAGAAAACGTCGCGTGGAAACAAGAGAACCACGCCAGAACATACGTCTGGAACAACATGCCTGTCTTCTCTGGTCCAGGTATTTGGCTTGGATGATAATGAATTGCAGATTTGTCATTTCCATTATTATTGCTGCCATGTTCTTTTTTTCAACAGCACTATTCACCAGAAATGCAATCATCCTGGAAAATCAACTATTGACAGGGAACTGAGGGTGATACATTGAAAGACAGAATTATAGACAGTTTGACAAGAGAGACAGACAGACAGAGATGGAGAGACAGAGAGAAAGTCCACTGAGGGAGAAAGAGAGGCAGGCAGGCAGACAGTTAGGAAAGAGGGAAGGTAGCATCAACAGAGGGAGATATGGAGAAAAGCTTATCATAAAAGGAAAACTTGGCAGACTTTGACAGAGAAAAGTGGACTTGTGAGCATTTTACTTGCATTATTAAAATGCTATTTACTTCCTTGATTACAAATTTCAAAGCTTAATTGCCTTGTGAGCATTTTACTTGCATTATTAAAAGGCCATTTGCTTTCTTGTGTGCAAATTTCAAAACTTAGTTGCCCTGTGAACATTTTACTTGCATTATTAAAACACTATTTACATGTAGGCCTACTTCCTTGATTACAAATTTCAAAGCTTAGTTGCCTTGTGAGCATTTTACTTACATTATTAAAACATTATTTACTTCCTTGGTAACAAATTTCAAAACTTAATTGCCCTGTGAGCATTTTACTTGCATTATTAAAAGGCTATTTGCTGTATTGATTACAAATTTCAAAACTTAGTTGCCTTGTGAGCATTTTACTTACATTATTAAAACATTATTTGCTTCCTTGATTAAAACATTAACATTAAACATTAACATTAATTTAATTAACATTAAAACATTATTAAAACATTATTTACTTCCTTGGTAACAAATTTCAAAACTTAGTTGCCCTGTGAGCATTTTACTTGCATTATTAGAAGGCTATTTGCTGTATTGATTACAAATTTCAAAACTTAGTTGCCTTGTGAGCATTTTACTTACATTATTAAAACATTATTTGCTTCCTTGATTACAAATTTCAAAACTTAGTTTCTCTGTGAGCATTTTACTTGCATTACTAAAACACTATTTACATGTACTTCCTTGATTACAAATTTCAAAACTTAGTTTCTCTGTGAGCATTTTACTTGCATTATTAAAACACTATTTATATGTACTTCCTTGATTACAAATTTCAAAACTTAGTTGCCTTGTGAGCATTTTACTTGCGTTATTAAAACACTATAAATATTTCCTTGATTACAAATTTCAAAACTTAGTTGCCTTGTGAACATTTTACTTGCATTATTAAAACACTATAAAGTATAAATACTTTCTTGGTTACAAATATCAAAACTTAGTTGCCTTGTGAGCATTTTACTTGCATTATTAAAATGTTATTTACTCCCTTGATTACAAATTTCAAAACTTAGTTGCCTTGCAAGCATTTTGCTAGCATTATTAAAAGGCTATTTACTGCCCTTCTTACAAATTTCAAAACTGTTACAGAACTTTGCCTTATTTGAACTCGACGTTTGAACTTGTTACAGTGAGCAGCGAAGGCGTTTCCAGCAGGAGCATCCAGACGCAAAGTCCGATGAGCTCGACGAAATCATGCGCAACTACTGGAGAACAATGAGTGAGCGAGATTGCCAGCGCTACATTCAAAGAGCACGCAATGCGTTGAGTGACAGAAATGGAGGTCTGAGAACGAGGTTCCGAAACCCACCTCTCTGCCACACGTCCACTGCCAGCCGCAGAGCAGGTTGATATGCACTCGTATTTTGTGCTTCTTAATTAATTATGTTCTTAAACAATCAGTTTCTCATACTTATTTTGTAAGGCTAGCAGTGCAGAACTTTTATCAAACAACATCTGTAGCAATATCTGAACTTTGCTTTAGACTTTGTGAATGCAGTTTTTGTTGACTTGCAGTCTTGTGTTTATAAATTAGGCAGTGATGTGAGGCTTTTCATGATTAAAATTTTAGTAATAATAATAATAAGACGATTTATATAGCGCCGTAGCTCAGCCGAGGCTGAAGGAAAAGGCGCTGTACAAGAGTTCAAAAGTTACTAGCAATTCTATGACTATTTAAATAGATAAGTCTCGAGTCTGGATTTGAATGCCTCCAGAGAAGTTGCATTCCGCACATAGTCAGGAAGACTGTTCCATGCAGTGGGTCCAGACACAGAGAACGAGCTTTAGTGTAATCTAAAGCTTACCAGTGCCTCCAATTTATATCCGGGTTGGTTGATTTAAAGATCTTTTAACAGTTATGTGTATTGTGTATTTTTTATTTTTAGTATTTCTCGCATTTGCTATAGCGCCCCTTAAAGCTCGCTACTCAGAGGTGCTCCCAACTACACTGCATCAGAGTTTCACACCGAAGCGCACGAGCAATTGCGAGTGAAGGACTTGCTCAAGATCCCTACACATGGCGGCTTGAGGTGGATTCGAACCCACAACCCTCCGGCTCCAAGGCACCGAACCCACCACTATGCCACCACAATATATGTAGATTTAGAGTTTACGTGAAGCCAGTGTTTTGTTTTATTACTGGTGATTGTAGCCCTACAAGTGTTAGTAAATTTGTCTGTGGTGGAATTTAATTTAATTTAGTTTGATTTTTCACTAATCACCAATCCATCATCTGTTCTGGAATTAATGTAAGCTTTGTGGTCTTTGTAGAATATTCAATGGTTGGTGTCCAGTTCGAGAGGAAAGGTCAGATGTGGAACAGTAATTTCGATGGATCTTCATACGTCCTTGACCAGAGGTCAAAGGCTGTTCGGACGAAACTGAAATACCTTCAGCAGAACTTAAGCCGCTTTCAGTATCAGAAGTTCATCAACGAATTTCAAGTGAGACTTGCCGACAGTCAGCAGAATACCGAAGATGCTCAGAACCTTCATACGCATCAGTGGAACGATGGAGATAAAATCGTACAGCAACAGAAATTCTCTGAGACGGCACTAAACATAATGCAGAAGTTGATCCAAGATCAAGAGAAGACGTTGAAATTTGCAAGAAACGAACACAAGGCCGTCAAGCGTCGGCGAATGCTGCAAACTTACGAATTTCTCGTCAGCGAAACGGTGCAAGGCGCCGGGAACTGTCTCTTTGGAGACGCGGAGTCCGAGCTGCTTACGGAAATCCTCAGCGACCTTGAAGAACTAGAGGAGGATCAGAAGATGCCATGTGCAAACGGGGATACGCATACTTCCGATCATCAGTCTGATGCGGAAGAGAAGCTGAAGGTCACGGCGCTGGCAAGGTCACTGTCGTCTGGAACATTTACGACGGTCGCCGGAGCAGACGAAGACGGTCTTCCAAACGTCGAGGATTTGTTCTACCAGAAGGTGCTTCTCTACGAGGCGTCCTGCCAGCCGAGTCTGCGCCAGCTGCACGTTGATGACGTCGAAAACTGCTTCAGCGGTTCTTCGTCCGCTTTAGACGACGCCAACGAAAAGTACGTGTCTCTGCTTCCGTCGGACATCTTCCTCATGGACGCCCTCTCCCGAGTGTTCCGTCAGTTGGGTGGAGTTGAGTCGTGCTGCGACCTCAACTGTCCGTCGTGCATACTCACCGACCTACTCATCGCAAGCAAGCTACAGCAAGTCGAGAGTGGGTTGCAGTTGGACGATTGCAATCAGAACGCTGCTGAGCTTCAGATGAAACTTGCCGACGACTCCGATCCGAACGGTCGACTCGCCACTGCGTCGTCGCAGTTTGCCTTCAACAGAGAATTCAACGATGCGTGTATAAATTCCGATGGAGGACTTCCGGTGTACGAGAGCGAGACGACGACGTCCAAAAGTCGTTCCGACCACTACCTGGTGGCAGACTCCGAGCTTGACGGTATCTTTGGCGTCGATACGTGGCTCACGGCTCCCATCGTTCGCTGTCCCCTCCAGGCAGTGCCGGCCGAACCTTGTGCGGTCCTGGAGAGCCAGGTTGCCTGCGGACAGCTTGGCTGTCCTACGCTTCTGGACATTGGCGCTGTTGGCATGCAGAACATTCATGCTAACTCGTGCAGCGATCTCGGTGCGTGGGCGTTTCAAGAAGATCAAGATGAGGGGTTCAGTTTCATGCAAGGGCTGCATGACAGTGCTGAGACCATCAGCGCTGTTGGTTCAAATGATTGACTAAAAATTATTTGCAGGTACAAACAGCCTGTGCAGGCTGGAAATTATCTGGATTTCTTGCCATTTTATTTGTAATTTGTATGATCCTAGCAAAATTATCGTCACATTTTATTTCATTAGGCTCCTCCAGATTTAACTGAGTAGTGTTTAATTTTTTGGATTCATGTTTGTTGTCTGCTCTCTTATCCAAATGTCTTTACTGTATTGTAGTGCAACTCTTTATTGGTATTGTCAACTTGAGGTTTATTTTTTGTTGAACTTTCGTTTCACTGCCATATTGTCACATGCTAATTCTTGTCATACAGTTAGAATCGTTGTATCTACATGTAACTTACTTGTGCTATTTGCTTTCCCAAATGCAGTTACAGTTGTAACCATTTCTTATAATTGTTTTATTAAAATTGAGAATTTCATCTTAAGATTTACTACAGAAAGTTCAGTTTAGAAAGTTCAATATATTGCTTATATTATTTTATTTACAAACAGTGTGTACTTTCATTTCAATTTATTGCCGATATTATAATATTATTTTTATAGTGTTTATTGATATTATTTTATTTCCAAACATTGCGTAATTTTATTTCATGTTAGCATTTGATTTTTATTGGGTTATGGAAAACTCATGTGAACTGTTGCATTTTCAGTAAGGCCAGCTCATTCTAAAGTTATTTACAAGTTTGTTTTAAAGTGAGTCTTATCGGTTGTGTAAAAATGTGTTTAGTTTATTGTTTAATCTTTGTATCCAATGTCATTTCCTGCATTTCCTTTATTTCTAGTCATCTTTGGCTAAATCAGCTGTATTCTCTAAATGGGAGTACTATTGTTTTCAGTTAAACTTAGACATCAGAGGTCTATGACAGTTGAAACAATTTAGCACTACAATGTTATGTAAACAGAAGGTCAATTGTCTAATATAATTGCACATTATTGCTTTTCGAGTTTTATTACTAACCTGTAATATATCTGGAATAATGGTTACTATACTGAGTTAAATCAATAGGTTTGAACACCCCAACTGAAGTCCGATAAAATATGCACCCACTAAATTTTACCTACTCTATTTTTGGACTTCATATAATAAAGTCTGGAGACAAGTGCAGCATGATATGAAAACAACTGTGTTCCAGAGATGCCACACCACAGGTTACGATGATAACAGCTAACTTGGCCATTGGATGATGATGATGACAGCTATGATCCTTGTACACACTTGAAAATTAATTTTATTGGATGTTCACCCCCCCACCCACATTCAAATGGCTTGTTGTCTTCTGGGCCAAATATATGCACATGCCAAACCTTCTGCTACATTTTAAGACATACCAGAAGAACATTAGTAACTAGTATGTATAATTAATTTTATTCATTGAAGGGACAGAATCATGCAGAATCGGTCAAAATTAATGTTTACTCCAATTGTAAGTATAATGTCTTACAAAAAGCAGTTTCTGTGTTGACAAGTAGCCTAGCATCTTGAGTTTTTGCCCATTTGTAGATTTAACTAACTTTAGGTTTTGCTCACGACGATAATATTATTCAATGAGAATGCTGTAAAAGGAATGAAACCTGCAGGAGCAAAAGATGAAAATATTTCTGATGCAGGCCTATATTAAACCAAAGCGACTGCTATATGAAACAACATGATGCACATCGATTCCGGGAGGTTTCTTTAGGAACTGATGACAAGTGTGACAGTAGCATTACAAATAAACCATATGAAGCTTATGATACTGACAGCAATGGAAATACAATAGGTAAAACTTTAAAAGTTAATCAGTCTGGCTTTTTCTGACCCAACGCCCATGCTTTTTTGGCCTCTCATACCTTACATAATGACTGCATAATTTGAGAATATATCAGTTTAAATTATTTTTCTACTGCATATCAACTATGAAGCAAAATAAAATTGCTGCGCTAACAACATTAAGCCAGTCTACCAAATCCTCATTCCACCATAGAATTTCGAGCTTGATGCTGATGATCAAAATTAAGTGTTATAAATCATAGTTCTAATTTGGCTCTATGCTAAAATGCCAGGGATTTGAATCTTCGAGACAAGCCGCCTTCGGACAACGAATCGCAGTTCAAGTGCTGTCTTTCACAATTACACTTTTACTGATGTATGTCAACTACCGGTAATAACTGAGCCAGACTTAGGCATCTCGAAGGTTAGACAGTGTACAATTAGGCTAACAAATATAGGCCTACATTAGGACTGCTGCCTGTTGGTTGGATGAAGTGTGTTGTAGGCCTAAACGAGTGACATACTCAGGGCTGAAAGTGGTTTGAAAAAATTGTCGGGTCTCTCTAGCCCAGAGGGTGCTAGATATCATTGTTTATTCAAGTGCCAGAAAAATGAATGCCGGGTCTGAGACCCGGACAGACCCGGCTCACTTTCAGCCCTGGTGTCACATACTGTAGGCCTATGCATTTGCTGTTCGTTGATGTATTTTGAGGGATTAGGCCTAGATTTAAGAACAGAAGTGATGTAGGCCTACTGGTGCCAGTGGCACTAGCCAGCCATTAAAAAGTATTTGCATCACTGGGATAAAAAGATAATAACGATTTTCATTAAATTATATGAATTAGAGCCTATAATTATTACCAGCCATAGATCAAATCGATATATCATTCAAGAGTTATTTTTAAAAAAGAAAATTGTCACCTACAGATAATTTTAAAAGTATATGCTCACTTGTGCGCATAGATAAACCAAACATTTTACGCTAAACGAATTTTTAGTTATGCATAATGTAAATATTACAGCGCTAAATAAATGCAGCATCTAATAACGCGCTCGAAAAACGCGGCTTCTTTGATACTTATTTTGGAGGGGAAAAGCAAAGATGAGCGAAAGTTTGTTTTCACGGTTTTCATTTATTTTATTTTATTTAGGCGCTTTTTGTGTGAATGAGTCGCAGCTAAATGGCATCTTTTGTTGCTTCTGTTAGTTGCATAATTGACAGAGCTGGATTGCTATAGAAAGCGAAGCTGTGATGCCGCACACCAAGTTCATTAAGACTTTAACCTAACTTTAACCACTGCTGAGTAATCATAATCGTAATGTCGAAACTTATTATGTAATAAAGCGCCATTCGAGTATTCGAAATTCCGAAAATTCTTCTGCACATGCTCGTTTCTGTATTTGCCACTAGCCACCTTTAACTTGGTAACAACGCCATGTTCTATTCTGCACATTGTCTCCAGAATCATATCCAGAATTTCACAATTTTTCGGCTCTTCATTCCACGTGTTTGCCACTATTATTTATTGGCGCTCTCGGGAACCACTGAAACATTCAAAACTGACGTTTCGGAAAATCTTACTCCTATCATCCAATCCACCACCATCCACCTTCCACTTTTTTTATTCTGATTTCTGACAATTTGAACCTGTCATAAGCAGGGCTGTTTTAAAGGAATTTTTAGAACTGCACAACTCCTTTCCTTTCCCATCTTCCATGGTACATTACTTCTGATTGGACCTTTTTTGTTAGTTCTGACTGTATAGTTCTAAGTGCTTCCACAACAGCACAAATCCATTTAGAACTGCACATTTTGTGTACAACTGCACGTTAAAAAAGCCCTGGGGATAAGTGATTGACATGTTATTTCTGGTCCCTCAGCCTGGGACAATGCTTGTGAATTAGCTGTGTTGCCCAAACTGGGTCATGGCCCAAAAGTGGGCCGCAAAGCTCTGTGAAGTGGGCCGCCATAGTTTTTCAGGAAATATTAATTTTTTCGTCATTTACAATATTAAAATACATCTATGTACAACAGTTATTGTTGCATTGCCATAAATTGTAAACAGTTTTTAACTTAACTTTCACTCTGATGTTTCAAATATGCCAATTTTTAAACAGTGTCCGTAAATCAGCATAATTATTTCCATGTCGATTAACGAAGAAAATTTGTTAGTACACAATGTTTAATTTGATCTAGTGATTCTCATGATATTTGCAAACGGGTCCCGACCCAGAGAAGTTTGGGAACCACTGAATTAACTGATGTCCTGCACATGGGGATAACTTTGGGTTAGCTTGGTGGTTTCTATAATGGTAACGTATATATTTGATTGACAGTTGAACGCCATAAGATGTCGAAGTTTCATTTGCGTCGAGTCGGTCCTCCAGCAACACGAAGCGAAAGTTCAAATCTCATGTGGTAAGTAGTGAAGATGATGATTGTTGAAATTTTAAAAAATGGTGATTTTGTTACATTGTTTTGTTTTAAATACGCATGGCTGACTTCAAACAAGAGAAAACTACCAGCAGCCTTTCTGGATTACACATATATTACACATGTCACGCTCTCTTCTCTTGCAATAACATTACCCAAAGGTATCTTTCCAGCGGTCTTATTACATATTGGGTTTGTTGACTGTTAGCTATGTTTCTATTATTTATTTATTTTGTAAACTACCGTGTGTTTGCTTGTCATCTAATAAGCGAGTTCACCATCTCAGTGACCTAATTCTACAACGCGGTGACCCAATTCTACACTTCTACAGGAAATTGCATTAAACGCGTCAGGTATCAATCGTCTAGATGAATTAAAGCGTTGGAATGTTGATGCTTTAAGAAAACTTTGCCACAATCATGTATTAAAAATTAATCGATGTACAAAGAGAGAAGAGTTGGTGTCACACGTGTTGTGTCTTTTACAATTCTGATAGATTCAGTACATGTATGTAAGATATTTATGCGGGAGCTCGACCCGACCCATTGCACATGCACACACGACGATCACTGAGATGGTTAAACGCCTTATAGAAAATGTTCCTACTTACTTACTTGCAATCAATTGACTGGTTTTCATTGCAGCTTTACTCGACCAGTCACATTTATTGGACGCAATCCAAGTCAAGTCGACTATGTTATCAGTTCAAACAACTTTGTACAGAACGCAATCATCTCAAGACGTCACGCAAGGGTTGTTCGATCTACAGATTGCAAGTCTTTTCGGATCCACGACGACTCTCGAAATGGAGTGTTCGTCAACAATATAAAGATTGCAGGTGAGTTGACTCAGATTGCAAAAATGAATTTAAAAAAAGTTGTAGTGACGACTTTTACTGGCTAACTTCAAAGCTAAGATGAAGTCTGGAATATATGACAGGCTTTGTATCCATTCGTTCGTTCATTCCATGGACTTAAATATTGCCACTTCAAGATCTACTCAGAGGTGCTCCCAGTCCAGCCACGGCGAAAGAAAACCCTGACTCGCTTCATCGTCAGCGACTGGGCGTAAGTAAGATGAAATGCAACCAAGGATGCAGCATGAAACCAGAGCAGAAATTCGATATGCGATATAAGATGTATGTATACATGTGTGTGTGTATATATATACATATATATATACACATATACATATAGCATAAATAAATAAATGCTTGTATCAGTGAGTAATTAATATCAGTGAGTAATTAAGCGGTTTAAGAAATCTTTCTCTTTTAGCATCTTGAAATCTTTTAGCATTTTGAAAAAGTGTTTACTGCCTTGAAGATGGACATTTAGTAGATTTTGACCTGTTTGTAATTTTGTAGGTGCTGTTGTCTTGAATGAGGGTGACTGTGTCACGTTTGGTCACACAATGGGTGAGAAATTTCAGCCTGGAACGTGGGTGAGACAACCTGATTCCGAGTATCAGTTTGTGGTAAGTCTGTTCCAATCAATCACTATCCACTTGTTGAAAATACTCAAGCTAACCATAATATCTAAAACTACTGGTTGACAAGCAAACGAATTACTACATTTGTTCAATTTCTAAACAGATTCCATACTTGTAGTTTAAATCTATCATTTTTGATCAATGCACATGTTGTATCTATGAGAGGCTAAATGTGGCAGAAATGTAATTTTAAACGATTTTGGGCAAGGCCAGATTGTTGGCTGAAGCATCTGGTAGCAAAATTCATTCATTCGTTCCGAAAACTTATATAGCGCCTCTTCAAGAAGCCTACTCAGAGGTGCTCCCAGCCCAGCCACGGCTAAAAAGATCGGGTTATGTTATTCATTCATTTTGACAATTTACATATCACCCCATAAAGTAGTCTTCTCAGAGGTGCTCCCAGCCCAGCCCTGGCCAAAGAGAAAGGTAAATGTTTAGCATGTGTTAAAATGTATGTATTTACTTGACTTGTTTCAGTTTGAAAGATGTGAGTGTACCATCCCTCTGATTCATTCTGCTCATGGAACTGCTTCAGTAAGTTGATCTTATCTTGTACGGTTCATCGACTCTGATAATTAATCCAGCAAACAATATATGCCTTTTAACCCTTAATGACCAGCTACATATGTTTTCATTGCATTTTTGTACATGCTGTTTGTTAAAGTGTTAATGATCTCACTTGAACTAAATTTCATTATACAGATTTAGCCTTTTAACTGATTGTTATTCTTATATGTCCCTTTACTTTGTATACTTTTGACGGTCCAATAAGTTGATGGATATGGTTATTTTTATATGCGATCATCCAAGAGTGCACACCATATTTTCTGGTTTACATGATGTCTTGCTCGCTTGATTGGCTTATCTATGATCGTTAAGAAAAATTATGAGATACCATAGTCTAGAGTGTGCGTGCAAGAAGATGAATATAGATTTTGAAATGTATGTTCTCTGGTGAGGATGATATATATGTGTGTGTGTGTATATATATATATATATATATTGCTTTTGAAATTAGGATGACTTGTGTGAGTGCTGAGTGTGACCTGGCATCTTAATGATGCAAACTTTCTGCTGTAAATGCACTGTAGATTTGCTGTAATGTGATAGTGTGCAAAAAACCTTAGTTGGCCATAGTATACATTGTAGTTGATCTCAGTGCTGCCTGTGCAGAAAGTGTGGTCTCTATATTCTGTGGAGCATGTTGTGCAGTCCTGTTGTGCAGTCCTGTTGTGAGTTGACCGGCTTCACAACAACCCTGCCGGACAGGAACCAACGTTGCGATCTGATTTAATTTAACTGCAACTGATTTAAGCAGAATTTTAACATGTTACAGCGTGTCTAAGAATTATGCAGACGATTTTACTAATCAGTCATCAGTGTTCTGACCTGAGGAACTTCAGAGATGACATAACTTTGTCGATGGTGGCTTTAACGTTTGCATAACTGCACCTCATTGAAAGGCATGACTTGTTGTTCCTGAAGATGAGATTGAGATTGTTGATGAATGCAGGCATAGGCGTACGAGGTGGGAGTCCAGAGGGGCAAATGCCCCCCCCCAAATTTCGGGCAAAACTTTTTGGATCAAGCAGACCCGGGAGATGACTTTTTAAGGAAAGGTCGTCAACTTTTTGGGCAAGTCTGAAAAAAGGTCAAGCAGGCCGGGAAATGACTAATATAAAAAATAAAATAAAAAAGGTCATCAACTTTTTCTGGGAAAAGTAGTATTTTCCACAAGATTTCAGGATTTATTTTTTGGGCAGAAGTTAAATCTTTACGCCCCCCCCCCACTGCTGAAAGCTCCCGTACGCCTACAAATGCAGTATTGTGGGTCTCTGCATACTAAGCGTTCATTTTTATTTTTTCCAGCCCCAGTCGGCATCTCCGATCAGCAAAGAACCCTTTGCATCATCTCCGATGACTTGTGGTTCTGTTGAGAACCTAGTTCCAGTGACCGTGGAAGGAAGTTTCCGGGCTCCTGCTCCACTGGTTGGCAGATCACTTAGCTTGAAACGCATTTCACGGAAATCGTTGACTTTGGCAGAAATCGAGTCAAGTTCTCGTGTTGTCGATTCAGCGAGTTCTGAACTGGTAAGATGACAACAGCGTCAGCCTTCTGGTTCAAGTTGCTGTAAAAAACTTCTTTTCTTCTTTTTGTGTTTGTTCTTTTTCATGTTGTTCTTGTTGTTTAAAGTTAGATTAGAGAGTATATAGTGGCATTGATTGTGAGGACATGATGATGATGGTGGTGGTGGTGGTGGTGGTGGTGGTGGTGGTGGTGATGGTGATGGTGATGGTGATGGTGATGATTTTATTGTCATCAGTGTTATGGTGTCACCATGTGCATTTTACATAACATAATGAGTTTTTGTATAGATCTATGGTAACTTCAATGAAAAATGTATCATCATGTCTTGCATCTTAGCTTTTGTTGAATACATCATTAGAATCTCTTAAAGGGTTTTAGTATACTTTCTGTTGGCGAATATAGTGACATCATTGTTGTCTTCATCATGAGGTGGTGACATTGACTGCAGTTATGGTGAATCAATGTTAGCACCATTTGACTGTGGTATTAGTATTGGACATACGAACCTGCCTGAGGTTAGAGAACGTGAAGAAGAAGAAGATTAGTATTGTATGGGTGCTGTGTGTTTGATGGGATGTGAAGAATAATCAGTTGCATTATATAATTGTTTTTTTCCCACAGATCAACGACTACATTCCTAAAAAGTGTGACACATTCCAACCTGTGACACATTCCACCGTGTCGCATACCTCTGAAAAACATTCGTCTGATACTGGAATCAATTGCGGCAGTGATGCAAGTGGAATAGTACCGAGTGTAAAGTCATCTGATGTTACGCCTTGCTCGCAGGAATCGCCTGCTTTTGATTCTACTCCAAGCTGTGACCCAGAAAAACCAGTTTTCCACTTTTTTACATCTAACGCTGCTGTTCAAGGCGATGGACATTCTGTGAGTTCGTTGAGTGCCGAAAATGTTAGGCAGATTAGCTCGAGTGGTGCCGACGAAACAATTATTTGTTCAAAAGAATCACATCCTGAGGCAACTGTTACACCCAGTGTGTCCTTGTGTGAAATGGATTCGGTTTCATTGAACTCTCAGAGTGGATCTGATGTGAGATCTCTGTTGCAGAGTGTAGAGGTTTACAGTGGACTTCTGCCTGAGATGATGAGTGCAATAGAAAAGCATAGTAAAGAAAATGAAGGAGAATCAGACGTGGCGCAGGCAAGTTCTTCTATGAGCGTATGCATGGGATTTGATCCATGTCAACTTGATGAAAGAAAGGAAAATATAGTTAAAGAAATTGAAGCAACTGATCTTTCAGAGATACGAGCAGAAATGTTGAGTGTGACTGAAGAAAATCATCAGAAATCAGTTGGAGAGCAGATTGACAATGTAAGTCTAATGAGGCAAATTGGTACAGAAGATGTAGTCGGTCAGGAAATGGTAAGTACGCGTACTGAAGGAAGTTTTGTAGTAATTGACGAGAAAAGTTTCTTTGAAGGGAGTCAAGTGAGTCCTTCCTCTGACGAGCATTTTACGGTTGGAAATTATACTGCAGAAGCCGATGATCACGTTGCTGTTCAAGAAATGAGAGATAGTGGTGACATGTTTAGTGATGCAGATATCAGTGATGGAAGGAATTTAAATTTAACTTTTGATAAAGAGTTAATCTTTGTTGAAAGCAAAGAAATTGCGCTAGAAAAGGACTTGGAAGAAACAGCAGATGACAAAGGGAAGTCATTGGCGGATTTTAACGAGCTAATGGATAGTTGCAAGGAGGAAGAGCCTGGAAACGTGTGCTGCGGTGAAATGTTAGAACAAGAGATAGCTGTTACTACAGAGAATTTGGGAGTTATGGAGATGTCTGTGCAAGCAGGTGTTTTGGCTGATGATTTGATGCAGAGAGTTGAGAATGGAAGAGAAAATGCGAGAACAAAAGCAGGTCTGCGTTGTACAGATGATTCATTGGAATGCACTTCGATTTATGACAGATCTTACAGCGAACTCACTGCTTGGAATCCTGATCTAACTATTACGGAACAAGCGGACAAGGTTCCTGAACAGAAAACCATTGATGAGGAGGTCGTAGTTCACAACGAGAGTATTCAAACTCCTCTTCAGGTGGCAGAAAATATGACAAAGCTGGAAGAGCTGACTAATCTTCAGTTGTTAGAAAATGTAACAGAACTGGCAGCCAAGCCGACTAATTCAGAAATTCTTGCAGAAGCACTTACTAGTTTCAAAATTGCAGACAAAGACGCTGCTGCTAGAGACACCAGAGTTGAGACAGGCACACACATGGCTTTAGAGACAGTTCATCCTAAAGGAAGCACTGTATGCAATGATGCTGTTACTGGTGTACCAGTCACCAGGATGTACTTGGGTCCTGAAATAGTTGCTACTTCGGCAAATGCTTATAGAGAGCTTACAACTGAAGGAACTGTTTTAGGAAGCATTACAGAAAGAGATGCTGAAATTCCTCAGAAAGAAATTGTACCTGAAGTTTTCACGGAAAGTGACAAGAACGCAAATATAGTTGCACTTTGTACTGCAGAAAGCACTGAAAATGATTTACTTGCAGCAACTGTAGTAACCGCTGCTGACGAACATCCTACAAGTGTTGCAGCGATGACGTTTCGTACTGCAGGCAGTATAGAAAATGATTTATCAGCAGTGACTGCAGAAGAAAAGAGTGTAAACGTGACTACTGATCCAGTTGATAGTTTTGAAAGTTCCAGTGCAGAAACTACGGCTGAAGGAATCTTTATACAAGAAATTTGTGCCGATGTGGCCAAAATGGTGTTTGCCGCCGCAGAAGGTACAGACGGTTGCAGCATGACTGACTTTACCAGGGCAGAAATAGATGACACAGGCTTGCCTGCTGAAATCAGTGCAACGCCTGAAAGCGCTGACAGAGACATTGCGGCAGAGGAGACAGTAGCATGTTCTGCCGATGAAGAACCTTTTGTGGAAGGAACTTCTGCTGCTGAAAAGTTAATCAGAACAAAAACTCGTATTGAAATAAACATAACTGATCGGACTGCTATGCAAGAGACTGATGCAGAGCAGACTGTCGTGCATGATGCTGTTATACAAAAAGAAATAACTGCTTTTCAAACGGTCGATACCAACAGAACCTTTACAGAAGATTCTGTTGGAGAAGATGTCAGAGGCAGCACTGTTACAGAGGAAGGAACAGCTCTTGCAAGTGACGTTGTTTTAGAGGAGACGTTCACAGTTAGAAATGCTGTGGCTGATACGAGGCTGATGGATATGACGGAAGAACATGAACTTTTGATGGAAGAGATGACCGCAGATGGAGATCTATTAGTAGACACCGTTACAAATGATGTTTGCTTTGACGACAGAGCGCCAGGGAGCAGTGCCGAGACGTCAACAATTCTTGTAGAGACGACTGCTTCTGCGAAGACAATTGCATCGGAGAACACAATGAAGGGAATTTTTACTGATGCGGAAAGTTCCTTGGCCATTGTTACGGGTGATGCAAAAGATAAGTATGCGGCGATGGACAGTCGTTATTCTGTTGATTTGGTTCCTGCCAGTTACGAGGATATCCATGGTGGCAATTCCACCTTATCAGCTTCGACGGAAAACGAGATTAATTTGCCGGCATGTTTCATTGACTCTGCTGCAAATACAGTCACAGACATTGTGGATGCGAGTGGTTTGGTTAATGGGGAAAAAGCCGGTTCATCTGAAACTTGGCAAGGGATGATGACTGCATTTGTCCCACTTCATACCAGTACGCCATCGGACAACAGTGACGGATTGGGTCAGGAGAAAACGGAATGCGAGTTTGATGCGGAAAGAGTTGACTCGGAAACGTTCATTTCTGGTGCAGCTGAATCTACGAACAGTGGCGATCTCTCTGAGGTTGGCTTGACTGAGGGCGGCTTGAAAGTGTGTGGGGGCATTTCTTCGTGGACTGAATTTATTCATCCTGATAGTTCTACATTAATTGCAGATGAACAAACTAAGGACAGTGATCCCTTTGACGCAAGTGAAGTCTCAGAGCAGGTCAAGGATAACCAGCATCCACTGCTCTGTGCAGAACTACAGAAGAATGGAAACATTGTTGCATGTGAGGAGCAGGTTTCAGAGGATGCTGGTGAGACGTTAACAGCGGGTGAACAGGAAAGTACTAGTGGAGAGAAGGAACCAGTGGATCCTACGAGGGGAATTATACAAATTGAAGAAGTTCTGCAGAGTTCAACTGGAGAATTGGCAGAAACTGAGGGAGAACATCCAGACAGCGCCACCGAATCGGAGGATGATGCTCCAGAAAATGGAACTGCAGTTTTGGAGATGGAGGGCAACGAGATGGAGGAACAATTACCATTGTTTGTTGCAGAAGATGAAGTTGGTTTGCTAGAAACCGACGACAAAGATCCAGAGGATTTTACCGAGCCAAGAGACATTTCTGAGATGGCGGTTGCTACTATGACTCAGCATGCTGCTGAGTGTGAACCTGCTAGTAAACGGGACGAGGCTGCTGATGCGGAGCTTGTTGCTCGACTCGAGGATGCTGGTGAGCTCGATCCTGTTGCTCGATTAGAGGATGGTGCTGATACAGAGGTTGCTACTCAACCTGAAGATGGTGTTGAAGTGGAGATTGCTAGTTTCCCAGAGGATGAAACTTCATTTGAGGTTGCTACTCAACCAGAAGATGGTGTTGAAGTGGAGGTTGCTAGTTGCCCAGAAGATGAAGCTTCATTTGGGGTTACTACTCAACCAGAAGATGCTGCTGAACTGGAGTTTGCTAGTTGCCCAGATGATGATCGTTCGCTGGAGGTTGATACTCAACCAGAAGATGCTGTTGAGAAGGAAACAGAAACCAATGAACGGGTTGAACATGATGAAAATCAGGATATGCTGGAATCGAGTGAAACGTTGTTGCGGTTTGCTGCGTCTGAAGAAGAAATTGTGGAGAGTGCGTCTTTGGAATTAGCTGAACCGGAGAGACATTTTCTAGAATGTGCAACTGAAGAAGAGGTTTGTGAAGTTAAAACTGACGACAAGGTTGTAACCGATGCTTCTTGGGAAGAAGCTAAGGAGCAGGTTGAATGCTCTGCTGCTGAAGATTTGATGGAGGCTGATGAACCGATTCCAAAAGATGCTAGAAATGAGCTGGAAACTGATGAAGAGTTTCCAGAAGATGCTACTCAGGAGGTGTTTGGAATTGAGAGCAAGGTTGCGGAGGATGGGGTTGGAAAGGTTTCAGAAATTGAGGAACTTGCGCTGAATGATGATTGTGGGGAAGTGATGAGAGTTGTTGAGCAGGTGCTAGAAGATGCTATCTCGAATGTGGTTGAAAGTGGAGACAAACTTAACAGGGACGAAAATGAGGAGGTTTTACACAGTATGTGTCAGGACAACCCTTCATATGCTGCAAGTGAGATGGTGCTAATAGGAAAGCTTGGTGTAGAAGATGTTAGTTGTGGAGAGACAGAAACTGAGCAACATGTTCTAGGAGTTGTTTGCAAGGGTGTAGAAAATGATGAGATGGTTTCTGCAATCGCCACAGAAGAGGGTAAAGAATGTCTTCCAGACGAGATCGTTAGGGAGAGGGCGGAGGCGGAGGAGGTTCACCAACCGGATGAATCAGGTCAGGTGACAATGAAATGTTTCTTTGATGCAATTGAATTGTTTTCTGTGGAGGAGTCTGAGAGCATTCTGGGAACGGTAGTCCATGTTTCAGAGGCAGCTACCGGAATCACGCAGGCTGAGGCTTTTGGAACTGTAGGGAATCAGAGAGAACTGTCAGAGGATGTGTTACAGACAGAGGCTGAATGCTCAGAGGACCAAACTGTAGAGAATCATGGAGACGTGTTCAAGGATGTGGTACAGACTAGGACTGGACTTCCAGATGAAAGAGCAGTGGTAAATTCCATAGAGTTTTCAGATGTTGTGGTAGAAGTTGAATCCAGACTTCCAGAAGAAGGTTCCGGAGAAGTTGGAGAAAATCTGTTGGGAGAATCTGGCATCATGTCATCTTTAGAGCAGCCTGGAGTTATGGTGGAAGCTGAGGGAAACCTTCCAGAACAAGTGAGCGAGTTAAAAACGTCGGAGGAATTTACCGAGGAAGTGACGGAGACTGTTGCCAATTCTTTGGATAAGGCTGTCCTGGACATGGTGCAAAGTGATGCAAATCTAAATGATGAAGATGTTACCAGTGTAATACAGAATGATCATCCATTTGAACAGCCTTCCGAGGACGTTGCTGAAGTTCAGACTCTTGAAGGAGACAGTGCAATGTTCTCCAAAGATGTAATATCTGGTGAATTACTGGGAGCTGATAGAGGAATGTTTGTTGAAAGTGGAACTACAGTGGACAAAGTAGTTGTTGAAAGTAAGAATATGAATATTGATGATGAGGTCAGCAAGGCAAATGCTACGGAAAGGATAAGTGACTTGGTATCAGTTGAGAGGGGTTTACTCATGGTTCCAAGAGATGTTGTCATGGAAATCTTGTCTGAGCCATTGTCTTCAGTAAGAACAGAGTCACCAGCAGATGGCAGTTCTCAGATGATGTCCTTTGGAAGTTCAAGCCAGCAAGAGATCTTTGAACATGAGGAGACTGACAACAACATCCCACCCAGTACATCTGAGATGTCAGACAGTAAATTAAGTCAGATTCGTCCAGTTGCTGAGCATATCATTAAGAGAGAGTATCCGTGTCAAAGTACGGCTTTTGAGAACGATTTCCACAGTGCTTCTCTTCTGTGTGAAAATTCTGAAGATGACGACAACAGCGTGAATCAAACCGCAGTGGAGGAGGGTCAGTTTGATGATGTAGATTCAGATGAAACGGACGCCAGTATTCCGTTGCCAAAAGAGAATGCTTCTTCTTCATCGCTCTGGTCTCATCGCTCTGGTTCGCCAGCTTTTCCTCCTCCATCCGTTCTTGGAGGGTTCGACCGGATGCCAATGTCGCCATTTGTGTATTCTTCTGCACTCGGTAGGCGGATGCCAGGTGTATTGTCTCCATCAGTGCAACAATCACCGATTGTTTCCGATGCAAGGAAGCGGAAGCGACCGTTGGAACCAGATTTTGAATGGAAACGGAGTCGCCTGGAACAATCAGTCGACATGGTAGAACAACCAGTTTTCCTACAGGAAAGTGACGGATGTGGTGGATCCACTTCTAAAGACGCATCACCAACCTTTGAAACTGTAAGACGTGTAGGCAAGCCGAAGATGGAGTCAGAGGAATTGTCCAGTATAAAGATGGATTCAGACTGTAGTTCATTGCAGATGAATTCTTGCGGAAATGTGATGAGAATGGGGCCAGATGAAGATACTTCTGAGATGAGAATGGGGCCAGATGAAGTTACTTCTGAGGTAAGAACGAGGCCAGATGAAGTTACTTCTGAGGTGAGAATGAGGCCAGATGAAGATACTTCTGAGGTGAGAACAAGGCCAGATGAAGATACTTCTGAGGTGGGGGCGAGGCCAGATGAAGATACTTCTGAGGCGAGAATGAGGCCAGATGAAGATACTTCTGAGTCGAGAATGAGGCCAGATGAAGATACTTCTGAGGCGAGAATGAGGCCAGATGAAGATACTTCTGAGGCGAGAATGAGGCCAGATGAAGATACTTCTGTGAGAGAAAGAGTCGTGAATATATCTCTTGAGGTAGGATTGGAGAATAAAATTAGCTCAGGGGTTGACGACAGAGTTCATGCTTATGTTGACCAGGATTTTTCATCACCAGGAAAGTCAACGCCAGTTAGGAGCCCAGATTTGATCAAAACTTCACACATAATGCAAGAGGCGGTTGTTGGAGACAAAGATAACGGCAAGGTCATGCTGGAGCAAAAGAAGCCGAAAATGGAAGCACTGGAAGGCGAAGCTTATGGTTTGGTGAAAGATGATGTCGTTGGTGAGAATAGAGAAGGGTGTTTTGAAGACGAGATGATGGAGGATGGAACAAGAAGTTGTGTCCTGCAGTTATCTGGCTCAAGTAACGCAATGAATGAGTTGGTGGTCGACACAGAAAGTAATGGAGCGGAACAGAAAGAAAGCGGAGTGTGTCTTGAGAAAGAATTTATGGTTGATGATATAGTGACGAGCACCAGTGATGAAATAACAAGTGCAAGGATTGAAAAACAGCTAACGACTGAAGCCAACACTCACTCTCCTGGATCAGATATTGTGACTGAAAGTATTTTGAAAACAGCTTTGGAAATCTCTGTTGAGACTGGAGAACCTTCTAGTCGAGAGATTGAGGAGAAGCCTTGTGGTGGACAGGTGACAATGGAATGCATCAATGACAAAACCACTGATGAGGCTAGTGATCATGGTATAGATTTTGCACAATGTGAGGAAACGGGCTTTCTTGGAAATTGTTGCACTGCAGTACCCGCTGATCAGTCAGATGAGCCGAGTTGTCTGGCTTTTGATGTGGCGACCGACTGCGGACTGGATTCATCACCAGCTGGTGGTGCTGCTGCTTTGGAAAGAGAAGGACCTTTTACCAGCACACAGTATCCAGGTGATGAAGGTCGTGAGAAAGAATGGTTGCCTCCGTCTTCACCGCAGTTTTCCATTTCCGGTACACAGGAGGACATCTTTTCTGAGCGTCTGTTCAATGATTATGAACACACAATGAATGCGTCTTGTGATTCTCCAGTTCCCTTTAACGATTCAGAGCCACATCATCCAAGTGTTGACTTCAATCTTGAGCAAGCATCTGACTCTGTCATTCCCGAGTCTCTGCAACTTACGGGATGCTCCGTGAACAGTGATGGAATGAATTTCGGAACACCTAGCGAGAGTCTTAACCTGTATCTGGACTTGAGTCAGGATGTTTGCACTCAACCAAGAGCATCACAGTCAGAACATGCTGCTGCAGTTGTGAAAACTGAAAGAGTTAGCGATCCTAAGGAGACGGGAGTTGCGTTGGACAGTACGGTGGTGCAACATGACAATGCTGACGGAAGGGATGTTGACGTGCAGAACAGACAAGATGTCATTCCGAATGAATGCATGGAAGCATTCTCTTACGAATCTGACAGTGCAGAGGTTGCTCCAGTGGATGACGGTCACGGCATGGATGAAGGTCACGGCATGGATGAAGGTCGCGGTATGGACAATGACAGCGGAAGTGGTGCTGGAGACGATTGTGCAGATGAATTGACTCATGATGAAGGCGGCCTCACAGATGACGATGACCAGCTGGTTGAGGGTAGCACTGCAGATATTGAGCCAGAGAATTATGAAAACATTGCTCCAGTATCCAACGATGAATGTTGCATCAAAGACGTCGAAGAGCTAGATAGCATGCAGTTTGACAAGGAGAGCGAGGGTGAGGAGAACAGTGGTATTGGAAACAAGCAGCTGAATGATGGAAATGTTGCGGTTAGTGATGGGGAGTTAACTGAAGGACACTGCAGAGTAACTGTGTTAAAATGTGATGATGTTACGTGTGTGCCTAGCCCAGCATTCAAAGAGTCAAATCTCCCGACAGAAAATCAGAAGTCAGACTGTGCAGTTTTAGCGATAAAAGACGGCTGTCCTGTTGACGTAAGGGATGTTCGAACAGAGGAAATGGGGAGCAGTGAAGATATGATAGCCATTAAAGATATTTCTCAGTCAACCCCTTCACAGACTGCTAGTAAGAATTGGACAGATCTATTGTCTCTCATTGGTTCAAGAAACAATGCTACGAAGAATGAGGACATTGTCAATTCAGACGATGTTAACGATGACGTTGCCATGCCATCGGTTGCCATGCCAACGGTGTCCGTCACAGATTTTGTTGTAGGTACAGAAACCAGTAATCTGACGATTGATGACGATGATGATACACAGAACGTAACTGGCGTAAATGATGACTTGGTGGTTAGTAGGGAGGCAATTTGTGATGATCACGTCAGCAGACATAGTTTCGATGCAGGCAATGCTCGGAGAGATGTTGAATGTATTGATAAGGAAATTTTGCAAGTTGAGGGACGGCAGCCGGAAAATGACGAGCCAGGCTCATCACAGACAAACGGGTTGACCTCTACTGCAGTTGATACAACGGATTCGGATAATTTCAATGTCATTTGCAGTGACAGTAAAGTTGCTGAATCTAACACTGGATTGACCTCTACTGCAGTTGATACAGAGGTCTTGGATAAGTTCAATGTCATTTGCAGTGACGGTAAAGTTGCTGAATCTAACACTGGATTGACCTCTACTGCAGTTGATGCAGAGGTCTTGGATAATTTCAATGTCATTTGCAGTGACAGTAAAGTTGCTGAATCTAGTTCCAGTGGCGTGAACACTGCAAATGAAACCAGCATTACAATCGGTAACTTTGAAACGGAAAGTTTCCGGACGGTTGTGCTACATCAGAGCCCAACTGAGCTGTCTCTGTCGTCCTTGAACGTTGAAGATCCAGCTGGACGTGCAATTCCTCCAGTGGATGAAGCGGAAGAATGCCCCGAGGATGAGGAGGAGGATTTAGACTTAAGCAATGATCAACGGAAAGCAAACGCAGGACGAGATGTAAGAAGTGCGGACAAGAACGAGGTAGAACAGCCCTGCAGTTCTTTGCAATTGGACGAGTCGAGTGATGAACTGGATTTTGGTACAAAGACCGGCAATGCCGTGCAAGGTGAAACTATTCCAACTGTGGACCATGCATCCAAAAGTGGTAACGGTTAGTAAATTGTGTTTTTGTGTTTGGTTAATGGTTATGTAGTTCATATCTAAAGAATTTTAATGAGTACATATGTTACTAGACATATTTGCCACCATAGGCGTACGAGGCAGGGTCCAGATGGGCAAATGCCCCCCCAAATTTTGGGCGATGATGTTTTTCGGGCAAGCATACCGGGAAATGACTAAAAAAAGGTCGTCAACTTTTTCCTGGGAAAAAGTTTAATTTTCCACGAGATTTCAGGATTTATTTTCTGGGCAGAAGTTAAATCTTTGCCCCCCCTCCACTGCTGAAATCTCCCGTACGCCTATGTTTGCCACACCTAAATGCTTAATATTTTACATTGAATGTATTGGCATGTTGTTGAGATCTATAGGTTGATTGGCATTTTATATATTTTTGCAGTTTCTAAGGTTCCAGAATTTTTTACTTGATTTGCTGCTTAATTTTGCTAATAAAGTTCTGTTTGAAGCATTAAGTTGGCAATTCCTGAATTGGAACAAAACAGCATCATGAATGCAAAAGTCTACTTTTTATTCTGCTAAGGTAAAGGTCCATGTATATTTCTTTCGCAACCGTTGAGCCCAGTGCTGATCTCGGGTGTCAAGCCATTAGGTATCATTGTCATACATCGGTGGTAGGTGGTCAGGTCTTTCTGCCAAACCCAAGTCTCTCTGCACAATGTGCACATTGACACTGCTACTCGTTTTACTGTTAGTGGAAGGCTGAGTCGACCTTGTGAGGCGAGTGGGGATTTCCTTCTGTTTCTTGTTCCAGTGTATTGCCTTCCTAATCCATTCTATATTCTGCTCT
This sequence comes from Lumbricus terrestris, assembly GCA_949752735.1. Taxonomy (NCBI): domain Eukaryota; kingdom Metazoa; phylum Annelida; class Clitellata; order Crassiclitellata; family Lumbricidae; genus Lumbricus; species Lumbricus terrestris. Next base: position 34,784,903 of record OX457037.1, on the reverse strand, counting down.
AGATAGAGAATTAATAAATGCAGAATGACCTACTTTATCTTTAGATGCTTGGTTTGGGTGTTAGTTGTGACCCAATAATTGAAGAACACTATTACTAAGAGAGTTATTTTTACATTTATTAGTAATATATATTTTGTTAAAACAAATGGTCTGAAGTCCCCAAAATGATCTGAGCCCTGTGTCCAGAATGCCATCTGAAAAATGTCTTATTTGCAATCAGTTAATATTCTGAGTTTATGCTTCACTCTATTGTGCTGTTGTTAATTTGATTTTGCCTGCATTGCTTACAGCAAGCTTACTTCTCCGATCCGAATCTCCAGATTTTGACATTGCCTTACCAAAAGCCACCAGCGCTTCCTCTTGCTCAGATGAAAGCGCTAATAAAGCGCAGCACGATGAAGATGCTGAAGATGATGAAGATAAAGACGATGAAGACAATGAAGAATACTCGGGAAGCTCATCACCGGACATCTTTAGCTGTGCTCGAGAGCAGCAATGGGACGCTGACTTAAAAACCGCGACCAAGGTCATCGATACGCCAGCATTCGACGACAGCATAGATGACTTCACTCCACCGATCGTCGACCTTTCGTGCATCGATTCTGATGACGGTGATGATGAACCAACTCTAACTGAGTTTCCCACCGTAGATGCTCTTTCAACTCGTCTCAGGGCATACTCGCGTAAATTGGCTTCCGACTCGTTTCGTCAGCAGATGGAGTCGGCAGCAAAATTGTGCGACAGTGACGTCCTCTCGAAAAAGCGCCGACTGTCGGATCCTGACGTTGATCTTGCGGATTGCAAGAGATCGAGAAATCAAAGCAGCCCGGTTGGTTTTGAAGCGGAAAAAGCCACGCTCAGTGATTTCATCGTATCCGAACATCAATCACCAGTGACTATATCTTCAGCGTCCCCGGTCACTATATCTTCAGCGACTAGTGACGACGTTTCCATTTCCAACGAGAGTCCTGCTAACTTGTATTCGCAGAGTTTGTTCTCACAGGACCAGGAGCCGACTGTTTCACAAGGTCAGTTTATATTATCAGCTGTTGCTTTTTGATTAGCTGTTCTTCATGGCTGTTTTAAAAAATGATTCCGAAGATATATGTTGTAGCTTTGTGGCGTCTTCATGAAGTGTTTAATTCGTGTCTAGATGACATCAGACTACTCATAGTTTTGTTTAAAATGAAGATTAAGTCTTGTGCGTACTCTGATTTAAATTAATTTTTGGCTTTAAATTTTGTTTCCTTTGCGCTTCAGCTGTGTTTACTTTGAACATTTGAATATTGTTAGTGATCAAGACGGAGAGTCGAAGGCGAAGCAAAGTAGTGAGTGGAGTGTTGCAGAAGATAAAATCGAAATTGGAGACGGAGACAAAGCAGATGGAAATCTCTGGAATGGAGACTAGATGTTCATCTCCGGAACCAGTTGAACCGGAAATGGAGTCCGTTCTGCCTCCAGCCTCCGATGCTAACGAAATCAACAGCTCGATGGAAAAGTCCATTTTTCAGAGGTCAGTGCTTTTATTCTTTATTAATCTGTTGGGGGGATTGACGTTGCAATAAAGTGGAACAGGTTTATTTCCAGATGTTCTCTATATTGCAGTCCTGACACAAGGCAATGTCTTTGTTCATACTTGCCATATTTTATGTACACTCTGGCATCCTTCTGTACTGCTATATTCAGACCAATGTTGAATCTCATCTTTTAGCTACTCTGAAGCAAAGATTTTGTCACCCATAAAAATCTTGCAAAGTTCATTGAAATGCGAACTTTTGCTTTGGTCAAATGATTGCAATGCCTGATGAAGACAATTGTATTGAGACAATTATGAGGATCTCGACATTGACAAAGGCTAATGAGTACCAACAATTACCAGGATTTACTCTAAAAAATCTGAATTATTTGTCTGTTTCTTTTTGCTTCAGCTACTCTGCAATTGTAAAGGAACTGAAGACTATTTTCCAGAATGATTTACCAGGCATCAAAAGCCAGCGTTTGCTGTCTTGGAAGTGAGTATGTTACCAGTGCATGCACAGTTTTATGGAAAAACTTCTTGCTGGTTGAATAGAGTCTCTCAATGTTCATTACAGCATTTTTCGGACTTGGGCTATATGCTACTCCTTTGTAGTGGGCACAGTGTTGCAAAAAAAATTGTTTAAATCAATACAGTAGTAGATTGCACTTCAAGGCTGTTGCTTATTTGAGTTCAGGTGATTGTATCATTCATTTACTTGTGAAGTCACTAGCACAGGAAAATTATCTGATCATGAACCGTTTTTGGCCTTCATTCTTTTTTAGAATTCATAGCGCTTTTTATTGATGCTATTTAGGCAATTGTCATGTGTTGGTGTTGAAACTTGTTAGCGCAGAAGATATATTATATCCTGAAAATGCTTTTTGCCATCTTTGTTGAACCGTGAAACCAGCACTTGTTTCTTCATTTTGCCAATTCTTCTTGAAACAGTGACATGGTTACCTGGAGGTAATTAGATATCTATAGGCATTTGAGGGGGGCGGTGGCGCATTGGACAACACAATGGCATGGAGATCAGCGGACTTGAGTTCGATTCCCGAGGCCCCGTAGGATAAACGTGCTTTGTAGGCTGCTATTAGCGCCCTTGTATTGCAGGCCGTTTGTTCTGTTAGTAGTTAAGATTTGTGTTTTGTGTATTGTTTCAATGGCATAACTTTGCTCTGCAACCAGTGGTGGTCTGTCAACCGGATTGTTCAATAAAGGAGATCGTTATATTGTTTGCTGTGTAAATTAACTGTGCTTTCTGTACACTGTGTACAGGAATGAGGTTAGTGCAATGGAGTCCGTACAGAGTCTTCCGAAGACAATCGTAGCTGTCGTCGGTGAGACCGGAGCTGGAAAGTCAAGCTTATTGAATGCGCTGCTGGATCATGCGGACGTCCTTCCGACGTCTGGCATGAGAGCGTGCACTGCTGTAGTCGTCCAGGTCGCTGACAATCCTCACTCGAGCAACTACGAAGCGGAGATCGAATTTCTCTCGGAAAAGGTCGTGTTTTGATTCGCTTTTCTTCTCATATCTCATTCGTTAATTTCAAGAATTTATATACTCATTCATTCATTTCGAGAATTTATATTGCACTTCTTGAAGAAACATACTCAGGGGTTCCCAGCCCAGCCACAGCTTAAAATGTAAGATTTGGGATACTTATAAATGCAGGGTAATTTAGCCTAGGCATAAGTCGCAAGGTTCGTGGAAGGCCATATTGCGCCTCTTCGAGAAATCTACTCAGAGGCGCGCCCAGCCACAGAATTAAGTAAAATAGATCGTATTGTTAGAATTGTTCAGATGTGATTTTTTGCTGTCGTGAATATTGAGTGACTATCGTGTTGTTAATATATAGTTTTTTGCTTTCTTAGTTTTTTCTTGAGGTAGTAATGAACAAATTGCATTGGAAACACAAGAATCGCATGTGGAAAAATCAGGTTTTGGCAGACATAAATATTTTGACTGTTATGATGATGTTTATATTCGACAAGACAATGGAATGGAAAATTGACAAAAACTACTATATATATATATCCCTGAGAATAAGTTGCCTTCAAGTATAAGTCGGGCCCATAACTTGAGTTTATCTTATACATTTTTAAATCTAGATTAGTATGTTTCTGTTTTAGTTTTATTTCATGTTGTGCAATTATCTTTGTATGCAACTGATATCTTTTCGTTTACCAGGAGTGGATGGAAGAGTTGCAGATTTTGCTGAAGGAGTTAACCGGACGCAGTGGTAAGGTCAGGACCCAACAACCGGATCTGAACTCCGACAGCATTGTGGCGTGGAGTAAAATAAGAGCTGTCTACGGCACATTCAGTAACTCTGTGACCTTGGAAGAACTGTCGGCACAGAGAACTGTCACCAGGTGGCTGGGGAAAACCAAACGTATCATCCACACTTCGGTCAGTGCTTCTTTTTTGCGATGCTTTTCATCGCGAGTTGGAAGCGTTCATGATTGTAATTATGAAGTTTTATGATGCCAGTTTATTAGAAACTCCACAGAGATGTCATCAAGGAGGGGAACACCAGTTGATGTTGAGAAAAGCTTAAAATCTAATTTCAATGTTGGTCAATGGTCTTTTTCTTAAGAAGGCCACAGAAAACTCTAAGTCTCTGATGTCCCTTTTCAGGACAGTTCAAAAGTGTTCAAAGGCATTACATTTATCTTTCCTTTGAGTGTTTGTTCACTTGTGTTGTATGTACCATTTAAGCCAGAGTTCTCAAATTCAAATTGCCCTGAGGGCCAAAGGAAGATCCGTATCTTAGTTCGTGAGTCACGTAAGTTAACGGTCCTTATATGCAGTGATACAAAGCTATGCAGATCAGACATAAGATGAGAAATTGCTTAAAGTCATTTTTCTGAAAAGGAGAATCATTTTAATTAATTGTGTTTGCACATTGTCTGCGAAATCTAAAATCCTGCTGGCAAACATGGCAGATAAGATCACTCTTTTAAAAACTTTCTCATCATAACATAAAATTTCGATAGCCTTCTCAAGACTTTCTGTAATGAACTGGCAGAGATATTAAAATAAGTCAACACACCATTTTAATTACTATAAGAAAACAATGTAAGTTATAAACTTTCATTGTCAAAATTCAAGAAATTCTGAAGGTTGCCATTGGCCGCAGAAAAAGACTTTGCGAACCCTCGGACCACGTGTTTGAGACAACTGATTTAAGCTTTAAGATGACTTTTAGTCTCTTGTGTTTCAGCCAAGAGATTTTAAGAAAGAAATCGATCGATACATCGAATCTCGAGACGTCGGTTCTGGCGGTGACTACTGGCCCATCGTCAAGCTCGTCAGAACACGGATTCCGAACTGCGGCATTTGCAGCAGCGGCGCCGTTCTGGTGGATATGCCTGGAATGGGTGATTCCAACGCTGCTCGGAACAACATCGCTAAACACGTGAGTGTCTCTTTCCATTTCAATGTCTGTGAGTGTACGTGGGTGTCTCTTTCCATGTCTTTGAGTGTACGTTTTGTCATCTTTGTTAAACGCTTCAGCTTGCAATGTAGTCTTTGTCTTTTTGAAATTTGTTTGCTGCTGATTGTCAATCATGGCTATTGTAAAGTTGATACTGTAGCGTAAGTTTGTAAATTGTTGTGATTAATTGATAACAGCATTAAATGGCCATTATTCTGATGTGTTCTCAAACTGGATCATTTGATATGTTTTGACTCTATTCAGGAGTCAAGTTGCACTGTTCTTGATGTTTTGCGTAAGGTACATTACCCTGAAATTGTAATTGCAGATTTCTGTAGTGAATGAGGGTCATGACCTGTTTAGTTGTGAACAAAGAACATTTTGCATGATTCAGGTGAAAATGATAAAAACACATTCAGCATATTGCTTAAAGGAATCTTGTTTACTCATCTTTGCTGGAAAAAGACAAACTTTTAAAATTATTGCACCGATTAGTTGGATAGGAAATTTCCTTCATGTACCAGAAAATAATGTTTATTGCCATTGGAAAAGAACTTTTCTCATGACTTTGTGCGACAAATCAGCAAGCTGCAGATGGGTGTGTTTTCTGTTTGCAGTACATGCAGAACTGCAATTCGGTTTGGGTCGTCTCGAATATACATCGAGCAGTTGATAACAAGATTGCAAAGGATCTGCTTGGCGAGCACTTTCGTCGTCAGCTGTTGATGGACGGCCAGTACAGCAGCGTTTCGTTCATCTGTACGAAGACAGATATCGTCAACACGTCAGAAACAATCAGGTTACTCTTCATTTCTTTTTTCTTCTGTTCTGTACTGTAGAACAGTGCTCAGTTAGACTGGAAATTGTGGTGTTGTAGTTGTCGAGATTTCATGACAGTTTGCATCATTTTGCTTTATTCTGCCTAATCATAACAATAATCATAATAATAATGATGATGATGAATTGAGGATGTGACCAATTTTGTCTGTGACAAGTGGATTTTTTAATTTACCTGAATGCTTGATTGGCATCGGACATGGTGAATGGTTTGATGTGATTATATCAGTAAGACACAATAACACAAATTGACTGAATTACTACAAACCACTTGAAAAGACAAGATAACTAAAAAAATTGTTGTTAATGATCCAGTGAGCTGCATATGGAAGGTGAGTGCGATGTGCTTCTGAACGAGGTTTCTGATCTGGAGGAGAAGATTTCGAGGAGAGAGAAAGAATCGAGGAGAGTTGCCAAGAAGATGAACTTCCTTAACGAGAAAATAAATGCGCTACGGAAAGAACGAAACAGCTTATCAACGGATGTTGAAGAGTTGACGCAGGTTGTGGAGGACGAGGTTGGTAGATTTTCGTAAAACAATTCTAGTTTCTTTGTATTTTAATTGTCTATGTACTGTTTGCTTCAGTGTTAAACAGCTGTGATAGAGTGAACTGAAGATTGTATTCTAGGTGGAGATTAAAGTAAAAAAGCAGTTGTAGTTGTCCTTGAATGTGATAATAACAAGTCACCAAGGCTTTTATAATGTGTACTATATTGGCTGTGTAAATAAGTTGCACGTGCTTACCTACAAACGTGTTGACAAGTGTCATTAGATGCCATATACCAGTGGTTCCCAACTTTTTTTGACTGTCAGGCCACTTTTTCTAAGTTGGAGGACACGAGGGCCACTTTTTCTTAGTTGATGGACATTAGGGGGCCACAAGGCTAAAATTTAATTAACTAAAGGAATATAAGATTGTTATAATTGAATCAAAAAAGAATGTTTTATGCGATTTATTGACATCCAAATAAAATAATTTGTAATAGAAAAGAATTATATATTCTATCATGTCCAAATTGTCAATTTTTACTTATATTTTACTTAATTCATTGAGGTGCTGCGGGTCATTTTTGTAAGCTAGGCACTGTAGGCAGGCCACTTTTGGCCTGCGGGCCACGGGTTGGGGACCGCTGCCATATACAATATTACAGATGTAAGAAAAAAATAATGAATTCCGGATTTCATTCATGTGAGTTCATCTTCTTGGCAACTCTCATGTGAGTTTAAGCCTTCTATACCATCCTGACAGTGCAAGATAGAGACCAGGACAAAACTTTGATCAAACACAATGGGTTCAAGTGCTTAGGCAGAACAGTTGTCCACTGATGATTATTGTATTGAGAGTATTGACATTGGGAGAAATGATAAGACTAACGGAGGACAGGAAACGATGGAGGAACATTGTACATGATGTGGCCGACCCTCAGATCGAGGATGGCTGAGAACAGAACAGTATTGCTTACAATGTATTTGCAGGAGGAAATTGACGACGAAGTGAGTGATACGTTGTCACAGCTACAGCAGACCGTAACGTCAAAGGATAGAATCTTGCAGTCTGTCAGCATGGATCTCGAGAGCCTCAGAATCACCGAAGTGAATAACCAGAAAGAGGTACGAGAAAGTTGACACACGTTCATCACGCATGTTTTCTTTGCTGGGAAATATCCCGCAGCGTTCATTTGTTGACTGGCTGCCTATGTTGTCTTTCTGTATTTTTTCTGTGATTTCGTATCATGTTCGGTCGTATCCGGTTTCAATCGTATCGTGTCTAAAAATTTATTGAACACCTCTCATAGCATAGATTTTTCTGAGGCACTTAAGAAGCCCCTTGGGAAAAGAAGCATCTTGAGAAAGCGAGAGGATGTGGGGGAAGAGTGCAGGCAGGAGCTTAGCCGGTAGAAGAGGGGATGCCCGGCTCTGAGCCAAGGAGCACCGAACATGAGAGACAAAAGCATGTAAATTCTGATTGTATTATAATGTTGAATTCATTGAGGCAGATGAATTTTCTGATGGACGAATTAATTGAAATATATGGAAAGTTGCGTAGATTAATTTTCCAGTGATTATATGTTTAGTTGATTTCTTTTCCAGGTGACTGACTGGAATCGACTTATCCGCTGGAAGCGTCGACAGCTGCGAGAGTTGTGTGCGAAGGCGCGGAATGAATACTCGACGCGACAGATTAGACGAGATTTTAGAGCGGGCATCAAGGTAAGATATCTGGCCATTGGGGGAGGGGGCCGGTAGCGCAATGGATAACATGCTGGAGTAGAGAGCAAGAGGTAACGAGTTCGTGTCCCTTAGGGGGAACATGCTTTTTAGGCTTCTGTTCTGTTCTTAGCCATCCTCGGTACGAGGTTCGGCCGCATCATGCACGATGTTCCTCCAACAATTTCCTGTCCTCCGTCATTCTCAGCATTTCTCCCATTTAGGCTGCTATTAGCGTCGAATATTGCAGGCTGTCTGTTCTGGTAGTATAAGTAAGATTTATGTATTCTGTGATCCGAGTGCTTGTAAATTGTGTCAACTACATAATTGTACACTGTAACCGGTTGTGGTGTGTCGACCGGATTGTTGAATAAACAAAATCATTATTGCCTCTTCTTTTATAAGCATTTTTGAGTTTTTTCTTCTTAATAAACCAGGTTTTTCAGTCGGTTTATATAGTTTACATATATATCGCTATGGAATTTGTGATATATGTGAACTATGAAAATGAAAAATGGTAATGGTTCTGTCTTTAATGCTTATATTGACTTTCCTGTTAATTTAGTACTGCTTCTTGGTACTTTTGTCTCAGTGCCTAGTGAATGTTGTGCCCTAATACTCTTAGGTCCTGTGATTCTATGGTTTTAATTGAATAGCTTTTGCTGAATTCTTAATATTTTTGCACTGCATGCAATTGTCTTAACTACTTATGCAATCTGCAAACTGACTTATATTAGTGATAATGGCAATAATAATGTTGACGGTAAATATAAAAATTTTGCTATTTGTATTATTGTCCTTTAGTATTGTTACATTGGATTATTTTTCTGATTGTCTGAGTAGGAGGTACAGAAGAAGACCTGCCAGAAAGCCGGAGCCGCTGCTGCTGCTTCTGATGATGAGACGGACAGCAATGGAAGTGATGAAGATGATGATGGCGATGATGATGACGAGAACGGTGGAATTGGCAGAATCGCTGAGAACTTGAAGGTGTTCTGTGTCAGCTCAACAGAATACTTGAAGTTGACGGGGAAATTGAAGAAAGACGGCCCAGCTGAGGTAAGTGTATGAAGCAATGGTGGTCGGATTGGAAGTGAATCTTCAGTAGGATACATTTTAGAACTGCATTTTTAAAGTATACATGCTTTGATTTGACTTGTTCTCAGTTATGACAAGTCCATATCTGACAGATAAGTGCATAGATCTGCTGATATCTTAAATGTTTGTTGTCCAGTGTGGAATCCCTGAGCTCCCCTACCTATTTGATCGTGTGGAGAGGGTGTGTGACCTCCTTGTGAATCCTTGAAACCACAATTCAAAACAATCTCTGCAATGCTGTACAACATGTCTCGCAGTTGCTGATTGAAAACTCAATAGATCGTTATATGCTCTGAGAATACTCCGGTCACACCATCGGCCATGCGGAACTCTACTTGAGGTCACCAAAGTTGCTTCACATGGCCTGCCTCCTATACTCAGTTCCTGCCTGGTGGGGCTACACCTTGAGCTGAAGTTAGAACCTTGTGCAAAGACTGGAGACTCCTACCAGTGATGACTCTGTCTGAGCATAGCGGAGATGTCAGCCCTGGCTGATGAGGGACACTTGCATGCTGTTGTGCAGAATGGATATCGTGTTCTGCGAGAACTTTTTCCATCAGTCACCAAGAAAAGACAGAGCCTCTGACCAGGCTTGCTCCATCCAGTTCGTGCTCACATGTAAAGATGATAGAACCTTGATATCCTAAGACCTTAGGTTGGCATTCATTGATGTGATCATTAGAACTGATTTAGAACATGCAGGTCAACCAGGTAATGACAGAAACAATGCCCCTAATTTGACAATGACTAATTATTATTCTACAGTGAGGCTCTTGATATATTGTATCCAGTTTTCATCTGTAACGAATATTTATATATGTGTGCTTGCATAGTCATTGAAATAGTTTACCAGATATCATGGAATTGCATCTGAACGTTGTGTAACTAATTTTCAAGTGAATACTTCTGAGAGTCTTCCTTTTACTGTTTAGACATGGTTGCACATATTTTGTATTTTTGTACTTTTGTCAGGTTTTTCAGTCAGTTGAAGACACAGGTATACCAGCTGTCGTGAACTACGCCCATACACTGACCAGGGTTCGTCGCCGGCAGGGGGTGGAGAGACTGGGCAAGTCACTTGGCCGATTTGTCTTTGAGGTCCTGAGCTATGTGTCCGATGCTGGTACAAAAGTAAGCAGATGCCATTGCATGACTTTAACCCTTTACCGACCAAAGTGTAGTAAATGGTATGGGAAATAGAATAGTGAATACCCTCGGTTAAATGTTTTCAGTTTGAATATGGTCACTTCACTGTTGTCTGTTTGTAGCCGTGGAGTTAGAATTTAATTTTTGTTTGTTTCATCGCATCCAAAGTCAGAGTTAAACCTGGGATAACTGAGTTTTATTTGCTGTACACAATTTTTGTCTCGGATCAATCGCTGTTTCTTTACCTTTGGTTTTTGTACAGTGGCTGCTACTTAATCTCACTGAATGGTGCATTTTTTAAAAAGAAATGAAAGAACCTTTATCAAAGAGGTTTTTTAGCTATAAAATGATGCTCCAATTTCCAAATAAGTTTCCAATGTTGCAGTGTAAGAAATCTGCTTTATGATGTGAGCCGAATAAGCTTCAACTTCCTCTTTGCAAGGACAGGTACTTACTTTGCAAGGGACAAAAAATCCTCTCATCTGAACTGTTTAAAGTAATCTTTCTAATCAATATATCTGTAGTTATATTTGGTTGTACGTGTGTGACTTTTATAATCTGCCTTATAGTTTATTTCAAATATATGTTATTGTTGTATAAAATTGTTTATTTATTTCTCACATTTGCTATGGCATACCTTCAAGTTCCCTACTCAGAGGCGCTCCCGACTACAGCACGGACACTGCATCAGAGTTTCATGCCGAAGTGCACAGGCAATTGCGAGTGAAGGACTTGCTCAAGGTCCGTACACAGCGGCTTTTAGTGGATTCGAACCTGGAACCTGGCTCCAGGGCACCGAGCTGACCAATACACCACCGTGCCCCACAAGTATGATGTATGTGTACTTATTGGATACAGATAAAGGCTACATACTTCCACCATGCCCCACAAGTATGATGTATGTGCACTTATTGGATACAGATAAAGGCTACATACTTCCACCATGCCCCACAAGTATGATGTATGTGCACTTATTGGGTACAGATAAAGGCTACCTACTTACTGACTTTTGTTATTTAAAAGTGAATTGATGCTGTTTGTTTTAGGATCACGACACGAGAGAAGCTGCTGAGGTCATCTTCATAGAATTCACGTCTCAACTGAGAAACAGTTTCACACAAATTACATCGGAAATCGATCAGCAAATCGGTGATCTGTTTCGACAACAGCTGTTGCCAAAAATCGACTTAGGTGTGCAGTCTGCTGTCTCCAGTGCCTCGGGTACGGTTGTCAAATGGGGAACGAAGGTGGGTAGGACACTTGCTTGCGTTACTGAGATTGTGATTATTTTCACCCATCACATATAATGTTTATTTTCTAGTGTTTGCAGTGTGACCATGGATAACTTATATGTCCCTTTTGACCCATTACTTTCTCTGTCTATCAAGTGCTCTTACTAATTATATCTAAGTTTAGTTAGTGAAATAAGTGAGGGTTAGACTTCCAAGGGTTTAAATGTGATGATCAGATTTGCAGGGGTGAATTGTTGGTGCATAAATCCACAGACCAGAAGCAATGTCTCAGATGCAGATGTTTGAAATGAAGTAGCAAGTACTATTAACAAGTTATTTTGCAAGAGACAAAAACATTCTTTCATGCTATCTATGGTTAAATCTGAACTGTTTAAAGTAATTTTTAATCGATATATATGTAGTTAAATGTCGGTTTTTCTCATCGCATTTGATCTCTTTCTGCATTGGTCGTCAGTTTATCTGTTATATTTATTGCTTGCGCCATTTGTTGCTTGCGCCATTTGTTGCTTGCAACATTTGTTGCTTGCGTCATTTGTTACAAGTTGCGACATTTGTTGCTTGCATCATTTGTTGCTTGCGTCATTTGTTGCTTGTGACATTTGTTGCTTGTGACATCTGTTGCTTACGACATTTGTTGATTGCGCCATTTGTTGCTTGCGCCATTTGTTGCTTGCAACATTTGTTGCTTGCGTCATTTGTTACAAGTTGCGACATTTGTTGCTTGCATCATTTGTTGCTTGCGTCATTTGTTGCTTGTGACATCTGTTGCTTGTGACATCTGTTGCTTGCGACATTTGTTGATTGCGCCATTTGTTGCTTGCGTCATTTGTTGCTTGCGTCATTTGTTACTTGTGTCATTTGTTACTTATTCAGTCAAACAAGGAGAATCGTGCGGCTGGTGGTCTTCCTTGGTCTACATACAAAGCGACGGCGTCCAGGGCTGGAATTTTTCGATCGCCTACGTACGGTCCAATTGATTTCAACGAGGATTTGGCCGGTCCAATGTACGATGCCCTAACAGTCACCTGGAACAAAATATTCAAGTATTTTAAAGCTATCCTCAGATCTGCGCATATCATAATGTGAGATTGATTTGTGATAAATATTATGAGTGATGAAATGTTTGGGAAAAGTGAGCAAAATCCAGTGCTGCTCTCCTTTCTGTCTCCTTTTCAGTTTCCCATTTCCATCTCTCTCTTTTCCACTCTCCATGAGATAGTTTAGCTTCTGATTTAAGCGGTGCAAGATATGTAGACTGGGATTAATTGCATGGTTTTATTGTCACAGTGGACACTCAGAAGAGGCTGAGAAGGATGGGATATCAATCATTTGCAGTGGTTCTATCACAGACTAACAGTCTTGAACCACTTTGAGTCTTTTGTTATATGTTATGTTATATATCATATTGTACATTCCTTGTTATTTGATCTTTAGGCTTTATCAGTTGCTATCTTTTCCATGATGTACATGGGCAACCCTGTCAACGGGAAGATGGTCCCTTGAGGGTTTCTCTCCCATTGCTTTCTTTTGTCCAATGTATAGTTTACTCGTATAATGTGATGTTTGTAAGATACTTGAGGCAATTAAATTTTTGGCTATGATTATGGTTATAATAATGTCTTATTTTTAAAAATTACATAGTGGTTATGTACTACTATTTTTTTTCATTCGAAAGAATTTCTATACTGTTGGGTGATCACTTTGTAATTTGTGAACTGGTTGGTCCATTTCAGTCTGATTTATTCTAACGATGATGTTATCATAATGCATGATGTATCAATCTGCACTCACTTCAAACTTCATCATCATGATTTATTTCAGTAACCATGTCTTAGTCCATCAGGTGCTGTGGTAGAAAAATATGAATGCATTGTATTGACATCAGAGTACTGTTTGAAAGCTGCCCAATATGACATGGCATGTCTCCTGTACCTTTTCTTTTGTACGTTTTATGTTCTAAATCAATCACTGTAAAAGGCATTTTTATGCTTATAGCTGTTATTGTATTATTATTATTATAAATAATATGGTCTGTAAATGGCCTAAAACAAGAAAGCCGAAAAAAGAAATTGTAAGCTTACTATGTCTGTGTTCCTCAACGGCAGAGACTGGCCTCAGAGACATTTCTCTTTTATTTTAGGATTTGCAACAAACTTTCTAGATAAAACTTGATGTTTTTCTGCTTTTACAGTTGCCAGATGTCTACTATTTTGGACAACTTGAAGCGAAATACTTTGACTGCAGTGAGCAAGTTCTGCCAAGATCTGCAGTTGGAGCTGGCCAAGGTACCAGTGGACTCGGCTCATCTGGCTCGCATCAAGCAACAAGTCATAACGAGCACGGAAAATCGAGTGAGTTGGCATTTGCAAATTTAAATTCTTTTGAAAATTACATGATGAAGTATTGTGCTGAAGCTGCTGAATTGGCGTTTATTTATTCCAAAAATTTGACAACATCTATGGATGCTATGGCCGTTGATGTCTTTAAGAGGCAGTAATGATATAATTAATTCATCAGTTCATTTTCTTAATCACAGATGTGTATTTTATTTTTCTGTTTCGATGTACCAGGTATTTGAAAGTACGCATTACATACACATACAAGTCTATTATTTTGCCATTCTTTTCACGATTCTTTTCCAGTGGCCATTATGGCTTTTTGGGGTCATTAAGACTTTCCATTATAAAAATGTTCTGTATAATTTTAGTACTGAATTAACATCGCATCAGTTGAAAACTAAGATAATCAGCAATATGTTTCAAGATTATTAAATTACACTCAGTCTTGAGTTAGCTGTAACCGCTTTTGATGTGGGATCTGCATGTCAGGCAGGGTGTAAAAAAGTGTAAAGGAACTGCTATCGAAACTCTTTGCTTGCGTTCCCACTGCTCACCATGCATGGAACTATAGAAATACTTGTGCTCCAATAAACTCGTCGATGGTGTTCCCACTGCTCACCCATTCGGCATTCCTGCTGCTCACCCATACCACTTTATCAATCAATCAATCACAAATTTATATAGTGCCCCTTCAAGATCTCCACTCAGAGGCACTCCCAACCCAGGCCTGGTAAAAAAAAACCCACTGATGTCAGGGTGAATTTTGAAAAAAACAATCGCCTGCCATGTTGTACTATCTTGCTTTTTATTTATAGCTTTCTGAAGCCATCGTCCAGCTGAAGGATTTCGTAACTCAGAGGCAACGAGATGTCAACCGTGTCATCATGCCGTCGATACAGACTGATATGCAGCCGGCATACTCATATTGTAGCTCTGAAGTTGGTCAGGGTCAGTTCCAGCGAATGAAGACAGTCATGGTCGATCACATTGATTTGACTAAGCAGACGATGATGAGCCAGGCTGCGTCGAAGATTACCGAGCAACTGTGGCAGCTGCAGGTATTGTTTATTATAAACTATTCATGTTATTGTTTTAAATTCAATTGTTATCATATTAGAGCATTTATAAATGGGCTATCGCTAACGAATCAAATGAGCTTCTGCATGTACGGATCCGAGGAATAGAGAGACTGAGATGCCCAAGCTGCACTTCTTGGGGAAGACGGTTCCAACTAGAATGCCCTACATTAGCAAACCATCTATATTGAGTAGAGAAATGATTTCTAAATACGAATTTAATAATCGGAATCAGTTTGCAAACAGTGAAATCTGATAATCATTTTCGAAACCGAAAATTTGATTCCGAATTATTGTTAGACATCCGTATGTGCTATTACTTTACAAAGATCTTTTTCTCCTTCAAATTATCCACTGCAGCATCATCTTCCAAAACTTTCTGTGTTTTATTTTGCCCCATGAATGATGCTGGTTTCTGAGATGCTGGTAATTAAACAATTGCGATATAATTAAAACCAGTAACTACACAAACTGTATTCTAACTTCTAGTATAACTAAGAACATTGCTCTGGTGACAAATTGTAAGATGCACTGCTTATAAATAGGACATTGTTACAATTGGTTGATGCATACTGATGGTTAGCATTAAGCCTGTGCTAGTAGTAGTAGTTGCAGTTTAACGTCACTGTGTGGTAACAAAGACCATTAGCGACACCTTCCTCCTTTATCCAGGCTTTAGACTGGCACTAGCAGAGTGCAACCAGTGGCGGAGTTAAGCCTATGCTGATGATCTTTAATTGGCCAATCGTGGATTGTTGTTTACAGGCTGAGATCGAGCTGCGGCTAAACGATGTGTTTGAGTTGCTGATTCAAGATCTGTCTGCTCTCTACGAACCAATCTGGGAATCACGAAACCCACTGCTACTCCAGAGACCAAAGTTTATTAATGGTGAGTGCGGTCTACTCATTCTATTACTGGAAACACATTTCCGCTTTTATGCGGTTCAGGTCCTAGTCAAACAGTTTTTATTTTATTTCGGAAATTTTATATAGCGCCTGTTCAAAGTTGGCTGCTAGGAAGCGCTCCCGGCCCAACCCTGGCTAAATAAGACAGTTTTGACGTTCTTAAGGAGCTGAATGGGCATTAAGTGCAATGTAGCAGGGAGGCCCTTCCAATTTGTAGGTGGTCCTACAGAGCGACAGAGAATGAACGATGCTGTCGGGCGGGGAACCAGAAGCTCAGCTTGGTTTGCCGATCGAAGAGTGGATTGATACTGAACACCCAAGGTGGAACAACAGAATTTTCTAAATTGTCTAAGAATAATTTATTCATCGCATTGTGACAATGTTTGTCTAGAGCGGGCAACTCTATCTGGTACATCGACTTTTTAAACTGTAATTTTTCGTATCTCTTATGACTGATGGTGAAATGGTCTCAGCCCTTGGTGTAATTAGTTCTGGAAAGCAGTGATTATAATTGCCAATGCAACTTTGCTTGTGATATTGAAAACATTTGTTGTTAAGTTTAAACTGTATGTTGTTTGTTTTGTTGTCAGACATCTTAGGTCTGAAGCATCAGATGTTCAGTTTCTTTGAAAAAGTTAACTTCAGCGTTGATGCTCCCGAACTCCTGATATTCGACAAGACATCAGCTTTCATGACAGCCAAAAAAGAAATATCGCCAATGGTGAAGGATAGTTTCAATGCTCGCAAACTTGGTTTTGGCAACAGTCTTCAGAGTTCAGATCAGTCGTCCATCTCTTCACACAAGGGATCTACAACCAGTAAAGTTAAACTGGAAATGCTGTCGTCACCAAACTCTCAAATATCCAAACTCTTGGCTTCAAGCAATCTGCCTCTCGTTAAAGTAGAAGAACCAGGTTCCGGTTCAGCGAGTCCAGGACTTTTGACTGCTTCCACCAGTCGTGTAGGATATGGAAGAGGTGTACTCCACCAGACCTTGAGCCACGCTTCACAAGCTGTACATCAGAGTGCTTCAGTATCGGCATCCAATCCGCTGAAACGCGGCTCACAGCCGGGCGCGTTTTATTCTCTTACGTTGCCTATCCGCTTTTCTGGCATGTTGCCAACTGCAGTTGATGCCGTTCCGCTGGCGATTAAACAGGAGCAGCTGTCGCCTCTGAGGTCGAAAAGGAAGCGAAAGAGTTTCGGTTATGGTGAGTTTGCGTATTATTCATTTGCATGTTATGAAATGTCTGCTGTTTCTCCATGGACCTTTTCATATCGCTTACTTGTGGTGGTGGTGGTGGTGGTGGTGGTGGTGGTGGTGGTGGTGGTGGTGGTGGTGGTCATTTCTGTCACAAGGACCAGGGAAAATGGGTGGTGCATGCACTACAGTTCTCCACTATACTTCTTGTAGTGTATCTTGTCGCATCTAAAATACTTTTATAGAAATGTGTTGCTGTGTAGATTATTCAAGAGGCACTTTCAGCGTAGAAGCCCTAGCGTAAGGCAGCACCTTGAGAGTGAGAGCATGCAGGGGAAATCGCAGCCATGAGTGACACGCCATTCTAAGCGGAGGGCCATGTCACAGCAAATGCCTGTCATTGAGTCAAGGTCGGTCTTACATGAGGGGGCAATGAGATCCAAATAGTCAGTGGAACGCAAGGGTTGATCAGAGATTTTGGAGAGAGATTACACGTGAAGTCAGAGATCAATACCCTAGAGGGGTCATCCATATGGATGCTGCCCCCTGGTTGAGATTGAGAAACCAGGAGGAGTATCTTATATTTTAGCGTTGAAAACATATGATCTATAATAATATTATAACAATTAGCAACTCTTCCTCTGCTCAGTCCATCTTTTGTGCCGTGTTTACTAATGATCTGGAAGACCTGAGCTTTGCCATCTTCCTTTGCCTGTTTCCCTTGGCAATTGAAAGTTCTCCTGTGATTTTCTGTTGTTAGGTTGTAGTACCTCTGAGTTGTTTCCCTGGCTGTCCAAATGTGCTGTTGCAGTTTTTTTTTATTCAATATATGGGATGTTTGTATTATGTCTTTACTATGATACCAATTCCTGCTAGTCTTCGTGAAGAGGCACTATATGCAAATTCTTGCAGTGAATGATTTACCTATATAGTAAGTGCTTCCAAGGCTTTCTGTGTTTAATTTCCAATGTCAGTTTGTGCATGTGGTTAGTTTTCTTGTATGACATGGTGGATTTGCTGAGCATATACATTTCAGGAGGAGTGGGGTTTGAGCTTCCCATAAAGTGTATTTCATTATTTATTAAAAAGATACCAATTACACATTACTTTCTTGCTCTGTCAGCAGTGGGAGTGGTGATATATTTAGTGACATTACAAGTATTTTAGTGCACATTATTGACATTATAAGAGCATAGTGTACAATTATTGCTAGTTGATGAAAACCCTTGCAGGTATTTTAGTACATTTTTTACAATATTATGATTTTATTGATTATGATTCTGTATTCTTATTCATGGTATAAATCGAATTTTTTTAGGTGATATCATTGACCTTACAGAAGATGATGACGATGATGATGATGACAGTTCTGAACATGTCACCCATCTGGCGAAACGGAGGAGAAACTGATTAATTGCTGCAGTCAACTAGAGCCGCAGAAATCGTGCTGCTAGGACTGTATCAAGGCCACTTGGCGCCTTTTATTAAAATTTAAAGCATTTTCGAACTAGTCAGGTCTGAATGTTTAATTGGCAGACCCATTGGCTGATTTGTTTGATGGAAGGGACCTTTTGCAGCATTTTCGTGAAGTCTTTGTGCCATTATATCATGTAAAATTGTTTTAGATTGTAAGATAGAAACGGATATGCAAATCTGACACAACTGAGGTTGATTTACATATTATATACAGGTCTGCAGAAAGTGTTATCGTTTTTTGTGTGGTTTTGAGTCTTGCCTTTGGTTAAGTGATCAAGTCCTTTCAGTTGCCAAAGACTAACTTTTAATTATTATTAATAATTTCACAATCCTGTAATGATGAGTGTACTGAAATTGAATGGAAAACCAATGCTACTTGTCAGTAAAGCATTTACTTACCTGCTGGAATGAGAATTATACAAAATTGTGATTATTTTTACGCTAAGACCTATCATAGATATGACACTTGACATAGAACAGTTTTAACAGCGCTGCATTTAAACATTTCTGACTTGATCATGTTTCTGTCTTTTGCTTTGCCAGTCCTTTTTTGTTGTTGTGCCTGCCGTGGTTTTTGTCCTGTCTTGAATTGTCTTCCAAAGAGAAGAATCATGCATTGCTGGTCTGGTTTGTGTGACCTGCTGTGGTTTGTGCACTGTGTGTGTGATTCACGTGAAACGTGTGAAATGGACAGTTCATGCACAGTGGAAAAGTTTGCATCTGCAAATTGTGTATTGCTGTTGTCTTTGTTGCGCTTCAGTCAAAATTCTCAGACCTTTGGTTGACATGGTATATCATCCACTACAGTTGTTCTTTTGAGTAGAATTCTTCTATTTTAAATATATTTTCCTACTGACATCAGGCATTATATTATGTACTTTTGAAAATTTAAAAATTGTGAAATGAAACTGATTTGAAAGTTTGACGCAATTATTTTTGCAGTAACTCGGCCGTACTGAAAATCTTAAATGTCAAGGTGAATTAGTCAACTAAAGAAATTACCTAACGATTCTCGTGTATCTGCTATGTGATCAAGTAATTCAATTTTTGGATTTTGTAATTTGGCATCTTTTTCAAATGTTGCTTTCACATTGTGCTTTGCAGCGTTGTTTGGCAATCTGCTCATTTTCTTGGTTTCATCGTATTTGTTTACCCGCAGTTTCAGTGGATGATGTGGGCTTGCGGGGAGTTTCTGTAGAGCACAAGTTGTGTGTTTTACCTTTTAAGTAATTTTATTAGTGACATCAGGTACTATGTTTATTTTGAAAATGTACAAAATTGTGGAATCAAACTTATGTGAAAATTTCACCTAATTATTTTGTATCGGTTTGTCATAACTTGGCCAAACTTGAGTATGTAGGATCAAAATTTTGTGGCCACTTTTAGTTTATCGAATGATGAGACAACTGTTTAGAAAAAGAGAATTTATTGCGATTTGTTTGCAGATTGTCATTTTTTAGTTAGGCTATAGAGCAATGTTTGCGTCTGCTATAATGTGCAATTCTGAATGTCTAACTTTACATGTTTCCATCGTATCATTCTGTAAATGCCAGTTCTTCAGGTTGTAGTTATGATCACAGTTTTTGCAGTGTTTGAATGATTACACTTATCGTACTTCATAAAAGCAATTTGCTTTCATTGAATTTTGTGATACTGAATGGTTGTGGCAAAACGGTGTGGTTTAAAAATAAGTGTATTTCACTACAAAGAGTGCCAGGTGCACTGTTTGTGTTCTTTGTGTTTTGTTTAGCATATCATTGGAAGAAGAAGAATATAATTATGCGATTTGTCATCTTGTTCAGTTCATTCTGTTATTTAAGTATCTTTAATTATTTCCAAGTGGGGCCTATACATCCACAGTATCTGACTTGATGTCTCAAGACTAACTTTGTCTTTATATGAACATGCCTAGCATTCTTGTTTCCTACAAGTTATACAGATTCTACAGCACTCTTAAGTTCACCGCTTGGTTGTTGCTATTAAGTAAGCTACCCCTGAATAGGTCAAACATGTCACAGGTAAAAGCATAGGGATGGTATAATGTTGTTATTAAACATGAACCATTGAACTTCCTAATTAATTATGATATTCTTTATTGAAACAATACGGTTGACAGGTCGCAACCAGTTTACAGTGGGCACACTGGGCAGTTATGCAATTGAAACAATTTACAAGAATGCAAATGACAGAAGACATAAATAAATCTTAACTGTATATAAAACGGTACTAACAGAACAGACAGCCTGCAAGACATCATAATCGTAATCTCGAGACTTCTACAGCGCCCACAAAAGCCAAGTCATGGTGCTAATAGAACAGACAGCCATGGTGCTAATAGCAGCCTAAAAAGCACATTGACGGGACCCGGTAGCGCATTGGATAACACTCTGTCATGGAGAGCAAGAGGAACCGAGCCTCGTAGGGTGGACGTGCATCCTATATTGTCATAATACTAACAGTTTCCTGTCTTCACATTTGGCATAATGCATGACAGGTGCAAGTGAGGCAGTGTCTTTACCATCATGCATCAAACTTCTGAAGCCTGATATCCATTGACAATTATTTATATGTAATGCCTGTTAATCGACCAGATTCTAGGGAATCTCGGCTGCTCGATACAAAATCCACTGCAGAGGATACAAGGAGAAGTTATGCATGCTACTCACTGAACTGATGCTTAACAAACAGACTGGTGTGTGTGTGTGTGTGTGTGTGCGTGCATGTGTGTGTGTGCGCGCACTTGCCATAATTATTTAGCTGCAGGCTCCCCAATTTTGTATGTAATCATTACATTGTCTGAATGTTAGCCGTAGACATCCTAAATTAATGTCTATATGCCTAATCCTCCTTTTAGATGTTTGGAGCCAGTGAAATGATAGTAACAGAGCAGTCCTTGTAAGCTAGCCTGAGAGGTGGCAACAATGAATATTATGTGATTTGTATGAAAAGCAACAATATAAATACGGAGAATTTGACAGATCCCATTGACGGATTGTGTTTTTTATTCACAAGTTTAGTCTGGCAAGTCTGTGATCAATGCTGTGTACGAGGCGTGTCCGTTAGATGGTTGAATAGCCTACCGCTCACATGCTGGCTGAACTTAATATTATTTATTCATATACAGCCTATGTACATTGTACACAGTACAGAAAGACATATACAAATTATAGGCCGCTAAATGCGAATGTATAGGCCTAATATAAACGAATGTACTGGTGCGATTATGTGTTTGCGCGCGTGCAGCTAGATTTGTAGGCTTACAGCTTCTTTGTAGGCCTACTGTGCATATTATCTGAAGTCATGTAAGCTTATAGCCTATTAAATAGAAGACTGGATCACTGATGGCACCGTCACACCTACAGATGTATTCTTCCAATCTCAACTCTGGTCTCAGATCGTTCTCGGTCTCAGTATGCTTTTGCATAATGGTCCAGTTAGAGGAGCCCGGTTGCGCATTGGATAATACACTGACATGCATGGAGATCAGCGGACCTGAGTTGGAGCCTTGTAGGGCGGATGTGCTTTGCAGGCTCTTATTAGCGCTGTGTATTGCAGTCTGTCTGTTCTGTTAGTAGTCAAGATTTATGTCTTCTGTCATTTGCGCGCTTGTGAATTGTTTCAACTGCAAATATATAACTGTGCTCTATAACCGGATTGCTCTATAAAGAATATTATTACTATTTTTGTGACTTTGCATAACCTACAGGCTACATGAACCTAGGCTATTACGCCTACTTACATAATTTTGGCACACCAGAAATCGCAGAAATCAGCCTTTGCCGTGCTAAGCAAAAAGACAGTAACTCAGACTGTTACGGTAAGGAATTACTGTCTTTTTGCTTAGCACGGCAACAGTAGGCGGCACAGACGCCTGTGGTAGGCGGCAGAGCCGTATATTTTCATTTTTTTCTTGGAAATATACGGCTCTGGCAGGCGGTAAAACCAAAGATGCGACTCTCTTTGGTAAAAATTCATTTCTACATAGCGCCAGACTCCGGTCTAGTATTAATAAACGTCAGTGGGTGGGGCGTTGGCGGGAGGAGTAAAAATAGAATAGCTTTGAGCTTCTAAAAACGAGGTCAAGCAGGCTAAAAGGCATTGATAAGTTGATAAGTAGGTGATCGAAGGATTGAGTGGGGAAATAAAAAAAGGAACGTGGAAAAGGTAGGAACTGTTTTCTTCCTTTACCGTTCGCTCTTTGCGCTCTGGTGAGGTCATGGATTGCGAATGGTGAACTTGGAAAACGTTTAGGTAACACAAGGTTCCAGATCTTACATTTTGTGCGTGAAACGTTTTCAAGTTTATTTACTTAGCGATCCGGCGTTGCGATGCATGGAAAGTTGGTCATAAAAATCGACCGAAATAGTCGTAAATTGTTTGATGTAACGGACTCGATGGGGGTTAGTTGATTGAGGAATGTGTTTGCTATTGAAGAACACGTGTAATATGGGTAATGTTTTATTTGCAAACATTTTTAAAAAGTCCGCTATCGGGCTAAGTGAATTGCCGAAGGGGACAAGTGGAGACACTGAAAATTAGAAGTTAAAACAGCCAGTCGTAGAAAACTGTAATATGAAAATTCTTAAATTCACATGAACTGAGCCTGCAGGCGTTACATGTGATTTGTCTGAGTTAAAGTTTGACTGCTGAAATCTCAAACGATTTAGACTGAAAAGAGTGCTGGCAAGGTCCTGTTGTTGCTGTCCAACTTTTCACGTGTGGACGACTGTCCCACAATTAGGCCTATCGGTGCGGCGTGCCAACGCCTTTCGGAAGCACTCAAGTTAAGTGTTCTATGAATTCCCAGCACATGATGCAGACATCATGCAGTGCCGTGAATAAGCTTACCAATACACTCTGCTTTGCTTTTGCATAGCACTTTAGACATTTTGAGATATGATGATTACTCAATAGCCATATGTCTGTTTGTATGTGCACTTGTTATAGTGCCCTTCAAGCTCCCCACTCAGAAGCGCTCCCGACCACAGCGTAAATACTGAATCAGAGTTTCATGCAGAAGCGCTGAGCAATTGCGAGTGAAGGACGTGCCCAAGGTCCCTACACGGCAACTTGAGGTAAATTTGAGCTTGCAACCCTCCGGCTGCAATGCAGTGAACATACCCACTACACCACCACGCCCCCACAAAGTGAACAGTTGTTTTGTATTGTAGAATGAAACAGTTGCATTGTAGAACAGTAGGTGTACCGGAATATAGAACACTTGGTGTTGATGACTAGAATGTTTGAGATTGAAAGTCTTATCTATCTAGGTCATTGGCCGATTTTTATCTTGCAATTAATAGATTCTAATTAAGAGGCAAGAATTCACAATTTCTGCAATATCCGTCATAACTTGCTCACATGTTGTTTGCACAGCCGCTCTTGCCATGGATTTATCAAAACAGAAAAGCACTGGCGTCAAGCCAGAAAGGACCATTACGATTCTACATTTCAACGATGTGTATAACATAGAGGCACGAGTTCAGGAGCCTGTAGGAGGCGCAACTAGGTTCGCAACTGCTGTGCGTCAGCTTCGTCATCTTGATCCATTGGTTCTTTTCAGTGGTGATGCTTTTAATCCATCACTAAGTAAGATGTGTTTTTGTTTCTCTCATTTATTATACTTCTTGGGAGGCTGTCATGCTATTAATAATTATAATAAGATGATTTGTGTAAAGCCGTAGCACAGCTGATGCTAGGGCTGCCAACCGTCCCGGATTCGCCGGGACAGTCCCGGAATCGACCCTATGCGTCCCGTATCCCGGATTAATCTCAAATTGTCCCGGAATCTGTGGTATAGATGCACTTGACAAAATGTTGTTATTTTGCACACTAAATTCGGCAAGTAGTGTGATGATTTTGCGTTCTGCCCTCTATTAAACCTAACGTTGTTGGCTGGACAGCACTGGGTTCCAGTCTTGAAAACTTTACAAACCACTAACACTCCGTAGCATATTGTGTCCTGTGTAGCCTACTGTTAGCCCGTTCTAAAGCTTTTGAGAGATGGCGTGCTGATTTCCACGACTTTGTGCCTATGCAATATACGTCGACATTGCAAATTGGTAAAGGCCTAAATGTCATATCTAGTGACTGCAAGCGTCCCGGAATGGCAAAATCAAGAGTTGGCAGCCCTAGCTGATGCCAAAGGAAAGGGCATTGTACAACGTACATGAGTTTCAACATCTGTGACATTCATTTGAAACTTTTAAAAGATTGGTCTTGAGCTGTGATTTAATGTCTTCAGAGATTGCACCTGCTTCACTGATCAGGAAGACTGTTCCATGCAGTAGATTCTGCAATAGAATTTAAGGAATAGTGGCATATTTGTGATTTATGTATTGATGTATTTTTTGGGCGAAACACAGGCTAAGTAATAGCAATCCAACCTTATGATATATGTAGCATCTATGGGCGTAAAGTTGTAGATGCTTTGAATAGGAGATTTTTTGCTTTCAGGTTTTGGCATACAGATAATCAGTTTCCCATGACATAATCTGAATAGCACTTGTTGCTTGAGTTTATTGACTTTCACGGTGCCACTCACAGAAGTGACCATTGTGTAGCACAACCTGTGCGAGAAGCCCTAGGGTTGAATAGGTTTTGAGGAGGGAGAAGGATGTACGAAGAGACCCAGGAAGAATGGTAACACATAGAGAATAGGGTATGGTATTTTATAGGGATGACCTACCGTAATAAATGTGTCACATTTCAGTATCTGTCCATTGTGCAGTGATGTGCTGTTTTGTTGGGCTTCAGGCGCAGTAATAAATATTAAATTGTTTAATTAGGATACTTGCAATTATATTTATCCATACAACATCAAATTTAAAAAAAATATTTTAACACATTACAAAGAATCATCAGTCACTGTTAATAGAATGCTTCAGTAAGTAAGAGAAATGTAATGAAGATGAAATAGGTATATTGTATTTACATATCAAGATGTGTGATAAGAAATCGCTCTTTTTAAATACTTCTCAAAGCGCTGCAGGTGATTGCACGTGATAAAATACAATGTCTGAAATTGTGGCACAGAGTGAGCCATATTAGGTAATTAGTAATTTAGTCTTGAGACTTCTACAAGTCATTACAGTGATCCTGTGTAAACACTTCTCAAAACTCTGCAGCACTACAAAGCGCTACAGGTTTAATAATATTTTTGTGTTCCACTACCTGTTTGTAGTTGTTGTTTGTAGTGAGTACTTTTACGAAGGGGAAACACATGGTGCCCGTTCTAAATGCTCTTGGTGTTCACTGTGCTGTCTATGGAAATCATGATTTTGGTAAGGATATGTTTTTGCTACTGTCAGATTTCAATTGGGAGCAACGCTTTACAGCATTGAAATTTATTACGTGGTGCAGAG
This sequence comes from Lumbricus terrestris, assembly GCA_949752735.1. NCBI lineage: Eukaryota > Metazoa > Annelida > Clitellata > Crassiclitellata > Lumbricidae > Lumbricus > Lumbricus terrestris. The sequence continues at coordinate 34,759,039 of OX457037.1, read as the reverse complement.
TTTCTTGTCATGTCTAATAGTACTAATACTTCGACTTAGTTATAGCAAAGGCATTATTATCATTTGTGATGCTATCAAAAACTCAGCTGATGAAACTATTCACTTGTTTCAGACGTCATTCTTTTGAGTTTCTTCTTTCATTCTCTTTATTTCTTCGTGGAAGAATTACTTTTATATGCTGTACACCTTGATACTCAGAAGTTGTACAGCCGCATCTATGCAGACTTTTTTGTTCATTCATTCATTCCAGAATTTTTATGGCGCTTCTTCAAGGAGCTGCTCAGAAGTGCTCCCGGCTCTAGCATGGCAGAAGAGCACGGTTTGAGCTTAATAAAAAATTGCTTCAGTACTAATAACCCCAGTAAGCAGACGTGGTGTTACTTTTATGGCCCAACTAAAGTGTCATTGTCATCATTTGCTATGGTTGAATTCATCATGCCCTACTTTATATTGTATTGCAGGCTGTCTGTTCTGTTAGTAGTTGAGATTGATGCTAATGAAGATTACTGCATTACATGTACAGCGCTGGGCATTAGCATGCGTTTCATTAAAGAAAAAAATTATTATTATTATACTTTGCCCACCTATTTGGCAGTGTAATCCAATAGAATTTTCCCTTGGATAAAGCTTTTTCATAAGTCTTTGATTTTAATTTTATTTTGTTAAGTGGTTTTAACATGCAGGAAAAGCATTTGCAGTTGTTTCTTTGGCAGGTCAACTTTATCTAGAAATTGTTGCTTTCGATGTGCCGTGACACCCTTTTAGGTAATTTATAAAGCATTAGCTGGCTTAAAATTATTCATCTTCCACTAGGTTTATACATTTTTATGTAAATAAGCAAAAGTCAAGGTATGTACAGGGTTTAAAGTGGGTGGGAACGCGTGAGAAATGGCATTCCCACTGCTCTTGAATTTCTTGGCTTGCGTTCCCACTGCTCAGCATGCATGGAACCCTGGAAGCATGGGCGTTCCCAATAAAACTCCATCAGCGTTCCCACTGCTCACACAATTGGCATTCCCACTGCTCACAGTTGGAGTTCCCACTGCTCATCCAAACCACTTTAGACAACTGGGTATATAGTGACTTATATGGGCATTTTAAGAAAGTCTGTAGCATTAATTTCAATGTCATTATTTTTAGTCGGCATGCTTTTGTTTTAGCCCGATATCGGATTGTATGGTGTTCACAAACTCACCTAGTTTTTTTATCCAGTATTTCATCGAAACGTTGTTTAACTCCAACATCGCACGGAAAATGGCGTTCCCACTGCTCTCGAATTTCTTAGCTTGCGTTCCCTCTGCTCACCATGCATGGAACGCTGGAAACATCGGCGTTCCCAATAAAACTTCTTTGGTGTTCCCACTGCTCATCCAAACCACTTCAAACAACTGGGTGTATAGTAACTTGTTTGGGCTTTTTAAGAAAGTCTGTACCATTAATTTTAATGTCATTATTTTTAGCTGCAAATTGGGTCATTTATTGCTTTTCCTTTTACCTTTCCTTGTTTGCATGGCTTTGTCTATTACCAGTATGTCAAAATAGTGGGCATGTTTTTGTTTAAGCCCGATATCGGATAGTATGGTGTTCACAAACTCACCTAGTTTTTTCATCCAGCATTTCATCGGAACGTTGTTTCTTTAGCTCCAAGATCACATGTCTTTGCCATGCGTTCAGTGATGTGTGCATTTTTATCGCAATGCATGCTACCAGAATTTTATTGTGCGTACTGAGGAACTTTGGCCTTTTACCACAACATGATATTAATCTTTCTTGCACAGAGTGGGAGTCTGATGCTTGCTGTTCATCATTTTTAATATTACGCTAATTAATGCTACGATAATTAACAAAGTTTTAATTATTTAATTATTAAAAATTTACAATTGCATCATAGCGATTATGTTGGTACAGGATATTCACACACATGTATGCGTTGAGAGACAGAGAGATTAGCATACATGCGAGACATCAGAGATAATGATAATTAATAAAATAATGATGATTAGAGCATGTTTATGTTAAAACCACATATTTAATAGCAATTTCCACAAGCATGCTCAGTTGGTAGCCATGGGACGCATGTCTTTACCATGCATTAAGTGTTGTGTGCATTTATAAAACTGGAATGCATGTTACCGGAATTTTACTGTGCATATTAATCGAACAGACCGTCTCGATTCCATTGTCGCCCTTAAACTAGGAAACATTGCACTCGGTCAGTGGTTACTGTTGTACCTTGTACAGAAGAGTTGGAGTCTGGAACTTTCTAGATTGCAGGTCTTAAGCTTTGAATTTTATTGCCAATTTCCTGTCTGTTGTATCATTTCTGTGTTGGTCGTTTGGTTGTGGATGTAAGACTCCTCTATTAACTTGCTGTCTCACCATGGCCTAGCTTTTTGTTTCATGTAAACGTTGTAAAGATAGGCGTATGAAGTAAGAAATGATCTGAATGTTCATGAAGAAAACCTGTGTAGTCTTAAGCATCAATTGCCATTATTGACCTAGATTGGAATTTAATCTGTCATTTCCAATCGATTGTGGTGTTGCATAATTACAATATCTTTTAGAGCAAAAACCAATTGATGTCTTGAAGATTTCGATGAAGTTGATATATTTATACGACATTGATGTTATGCATATGATATTGTTATGATATTGATATGACATTTATTTTGCATTGATATCATCTTTGGTGTGGTGATGTTTATCTGACTGAGTGCCCTCTTACCTGCGTATGCTTGCCACCTCATATCCACTTGCATATAGGCCACTGCTCACTGCACTCCGCTGTCCACGGTAACGGTCTGATTCGCCTGCTCTGTGTCAAAGCAGAGCCATTCTTTTGTGCATGCTATTGAACTATACTGACCATCTGCTGGTTGGTCAATCCACAGTTTGTAACTCTGGCAATTCTACCCATCTTCTATTATAATTATTGATGATACCGTATTTTTTATGTTGCTGAACAGATTGTGGAGTCGACACATTGGTCAAGTTGGTTGAACAGACGAACTTCACATGGTTGATGAGTAACGTCTTTGATCTGATTGAAGATGTTCCATTGGCTAATGGAAAGCTATCAACTATAATTGAATGGAAAGGCATAAAGGTGAATATTTTAAGTTGTAGGACTGACTAGCTATCGGTGTGTAGAGCTATTAGTCTGTGAAGGGCATGTGGAGTTAGGTATATCTTTATGTTCCTGAAGAATGCTTGTGTAGTCTGAGGGTAGTCATATTGGTACTTACTGTAGTTGAACATTTATTTTTAATGTCGAACACTACAAGTGTAAATTAATGAGAGGCACTATTATTATTTCTAAGCTAGCCTATTATATAAACCTGCAGCCAGGATCACACGACCGTTACCTGCCTGTTGCTGATAATTTACGCCGCACGACGTTTATAGTTAGAATTTTATACTCATATCGACAGTTATTTTTGTTACAACCTATGTACATCAGAATGCAAATATGCAATTGGTTAATAAAGGATATATTACTTACTTATTATGTTGTTTGATATAATTTAGAGCTAGAATATTGAATCAGTTACCACACCAATGCAGAATGAGCCAGAAGACTTTCCAGTGGCGTGTCCACTAGGGTATAGCAAGAAAAATGTTTTGGTTTAAAATGAACTTTGGGATAATTTGAAAGGTTGCTCTAGACCCATAACATAAGTATTAAAGTAAAATTGTATCAAATTTATTCCATCTAACTTTGCCGCCGAGCACCTCAAGTTTAGTCTATTTTCGCCTGTTAAAAGCCATGCATAAATAAGACGCGCACTGTGCAAATGCATTGCTGAAAATGGCGCTAAAATAGTCCTTCCTCATTGGGGTGGTTTCTAGTGCGCTAGAAAGTCAACAATATTAAAAAGGGCGATGATATTAACACATGGCCAAATACACCACAAAAAGTAATTGGAAGTCATAATTCAAGTTAAACACATTTCGAGCATGCGAACAATTTTGTGAAGCGACATAAGTATTAGGCCTATACAAGTTTTTTCAACATTAACGGTTTTTTCGATGATTTAAATTAGAATATTGTATTGCTTGTATCTCATAAATGTCTGAATTGCCAGCGAAATTAACTTGTGCTATAAAATTCGGCTATCTTAAGCTTAAAATATTGCTATAATTTCTACTTCTGTGAAGAAAATTATCGAATTTCAATAGGCCTAGTGTTATTTTCATTGCTCAAAAGTCGCAAAGTGCGGTATATTGGAATAACTTCAGGACTTTGGCGTCAAAGTTAAACAGCATGCCAGAAACATAACTTATATTCCAGACACTATCCTATGCATAAGAGCACCAAATAAATTTATGCCAAATACAATCCATTCTTGTCGCTATGCCCCACTATATAATATGAGTGAAACGCATTGTCAACATATGAATATTTTGTGAAGCGTAATTAAGGACCACAAGGTTTTTTCAACCTTAATGATTTTCCATTTTTTAAAGTTAGAATAATGCATTGGGGGACAGTCCATAAATGACGTCACGTGACTGGAGGGGGAGAGGTCAGTGGCCACACATCTATGACGATTTGTGACGGTTCATTGCTAGATATCATATGACTTTTGTTTTAACGTGTGACGAGAGATCAAAGGGGATCGCCCTATGGTGCGTGACGTCGTTTATGGACGACCCCTTGTTTGTAGCTCATAGATGTCGGAATTGCCAAACAAATTTACCTGCCATGCCATAAAATGTGGCTCAAAATATTCCTATTTTTAGGCCTAATTACTAATGCAGATAAGAAAATAGCCAAATTTCAGCAGTGTTAATGCAATGCTCAATAGTGCGGTATACTTGAATAACTTCAAGGCCATGGCGGCAAAGTTAAGCAGCACGTCAGAAACAAAATTTCAATACCAGACACTATCCAATAGATAGGAGCAACAAATTATTATATCCCAAACATAATCCTTTCTGGTCACTATGCCCTAGTGTCCACTGTCCAAGCACATTGTGGGACCAACGAGTGAATGGAAGTTTGCAAATGGCATCATTCTCCGAGTCTCTGTTTTGAGACTTTCATTTTCAGCTAAACTTTTTCAGATTTCTATCTTCAATTATTTGTAGATTGGTTTAGTTGGTCTGGTTGAAGAGGAGTGGATTGCGACGCTGGCCACAATTGATCCTCAGGATGTCATGTGCATGGATTTCATCGAGGAAGGAGACACGTTGGCTCGAGACCTCCGTTGCCAAGTCAGTACGAGCCACAGCTGCTGTTTAATTCATTCATTCATTCATTATTAGCATTTATATAGTGCCTTTTCAAGAAACTACTCAGAGGCGCTCCCAGCCCAGCCACGGCAAAAGAAAAAAGATTTAAGGGACTTAAGGAATAAGGATTGACTGGTCAGGTGAAGGAGATGGAGGTTAATTAATGTTTAATTGTCATACTTTATTATAGGTTACTGGACAAAAACATTTATCACAACAAAACATTTAATCAGGAATCAGTTAGCTATTTATTTATTCTATTTATTTCAGAAATTTATATAGCTCCTGTTCAAGGTAGGTTACTCAGAAGTGCTCCCGGCCTAACCATGGCTAAATAAAACAGTTTTTAGGTTCTTAAGGAACAGAGTGGAATGACCCCTGGGAATTAAACTATGTTTGACGGCAGTTACTGACCAGTTTTTTTTAGTATAAATATGTTAATTTCTTCATTTCTCGATCTCGTGTAATAATCAATCTGCTGATGTTGCTATAAAATTCATCATATTTTTCAGATTAATGATTTCCATTATTTATAGCGGATACTGTCTTACTAGAATTAGGATGACGTGAGTGATTGCTTTTTAATGATTGATTGATGGACTAACCTACTGACCAGCTTGCTTATTGATTGGCTGACTGACCTACCATTTGTTTTCTGTCTGATCAGGGTGCAGAGTATGTCATTGCTTTGACTCACATGCGTTGGCCGAACGACATCCGACTGGCAGAGAACACAAAAGAAATCGATTTGATTCTGGGTGGACATGATCACGACTTCAATGTCAAGAAGGTGACTAGTTACTGCATCTCAGCTGTGGAACAAACTTCCTACTGCATTCCATATTTTCTCCGTCTTTCTACCAATGCTACTACTTGTCCACCAGCATCTGCCTGAGGCTTCTAGACTTAGACTTTATTCCACTGGCTTTCAACCCCAAATTGAAATCTCACTTCTTTAAGAATTCCTGTCTTATTTCTTCCAATCCTCTGCCTTCGAAGTGTTCTTTGTGCTCAACGTAACTTGCCGTGGTCCTTAGAACTTTAATATTGTGACGTTTTGCTGTAGCAACGTGCAGGAGCTGTTAAAGGAAGTTATTAAGATTTTACACTCGTGACTGCTTTCTTAGGTGGCTTCTAAGAACTGCTCTAGTATTTTTTGTGAACTGGCATTGATTAAATACTAATATCAAACTGTTATTATCTGTTTGCTTAGGTGAATAACAGATATGTCATTAAGAGTGGAACGGATTTCAGGGAATTGGGCCAGATAACGCTGACTTTTAAAAGCGAAGGAACGGTTGAAGTTGATGTGAAGAAGATCGAGATTACTTCAAGTTTAGCGGAAGATGAAGAAATGAAGACGATTGTTGCACAGTTTACAGGTGAGATCGTTATCAATTTAGGCCGATCGTCGTGTTAAGTACCACTTCAAACTTTGTTAATGAGTTATTGACATTGGTTATCATAATTTTTTACAGATTTGAAATGACGTGCACCTAGGATTTACTTCTGAATGGTTCACCCTTACTAGAGGTGCTTTAAAAATGCTCAAATACAATGCAATACAATACATGCTTCTGCAGAAGTCCTGTTGCATTCTCTCTATACCAAACATGCAGACATGTTGAGAGAGAGCAAGGCATCTCAATGTGGGTTTCTGCCTGTTGTGTATATTGCCGTGTATGTTGTTTTGAAACAAATTATTTTAAGACACATTTTGTAAAGGGCAGCAGCAGGGGCAGAAAGCAGCTTATTCTATTCATTGAACTTGATCTGTAATGTGTGAATTGTGCATAATTTTCTGTATAACGCATGTGCATTATTAGACATGATCGGTTCTAAGATGGAGACTGTTCTTGGCCATGTGGAAGTTGAACTTGATGGACGCTTCTCCGCCATTCGAACGTCAGAAACAAACTTAGGTTGGCTTTCACATCACATTAATAATGTTTTCCTTGTCTGTTTCGTTGCTGGTGGAATCTGTTTCTGTAGTCTCACAGACAGTGTTGTTTTTGTCCATACGGTATGGTTTTGTTGAATGCAGTCCTTGAAAGATGAGTTGATAATAAGATAAGAATACTCTTTGATAGACCAATTGCTATCCGCATTTTGTAGTACAGACTGGGTATAATATTTAGACATCATCTATAGGGCCAATTATAGGTCAAATGTTTTGAAATAGCACACAAAATTCTAATCCGATATAAATATAAATACATGTACACAGACACTAGTCTTTGGCTGTTTGTTTACAAAAAAGACACGTACACAGACACTAGTCTTTGGCTGTTTGTTTACAAAAAAGACACGTACACAGACACTAGTCTTTGGCTGTTTGTTTACAAAAAAGACACGTACACAGACACTAGTCTTTGGCTGTTTGTTTACAAAAAAGACACGTACACAGACACTAGTCTTTGGCTGTTTGTTTACAAAAAAGACACGTACACAGACACTAGTCTTTGGCTGTTTGTTTACAAAAAAGACACGTACACAGACACTAGTCTTTGGCTGTTTGTTTACAAAAAAGACACGTACACAGACACTAGTCTTTGGCTGTTTGTTTACAAAAAAGACACGTACACAGACACTAGTCTTTGGCTGTTTGTTTACAAAAAAGACACGTACACAGACACTAGTCTTTGGCTGTTTGTTTACAAAAAAGACACGTACACAGACACTAGTCTTTGGCTGTTTGTTTACAAAAAAGACACGTACACAGACACTAGTCTTTGGCTGTTTGTTTACAAAAAAGACACGTACACAGACACTAGTCTTTTCATGTTTGTTTATAAAAAAATGTATGTACACAGACACCAGGCTTTACCTGTTTGTTTATTATGTTTTTAGGAAACTTTATAGCTGACATTATGGTGAGCGCGACTAACGTTGATGTAGCCTTTCTGAACTCGGGTACACTTCGATCTGATGCCATTCATCCAAAGGGACCGTTCAAGCTTAGAGATCTGATGAACATCTTGCCAACTATTGATCAACTTGTTATCTTAAAAATCAATGGTAACTATCTTGTATGAGTGTACATCATTAGATCATGTGGGGCATGGTGTAGTGGGTATGTTCGTTGCCTTGCAGCTGGAGGGTTGCAGGTTCGAATCCACCTCAAGCCGCCTCGTAGGGACCTTGAGCAAGTTCTTCACTCTCTATTGCTGAGCGCTTCGGAGTAGTGAAACTTTGATGCAGTGTCCGCGCTGTAGTCGGAAGCGCTTTCGAGTTGCAATCTTGAAGGGCGCTATAAAAAGTGCACATACATACTATTTGCATTATATTCTTGAATAAAGATCTCTCTCTTAATTTTATTGTTACATGATCAATGAAATGTAGAATGAAAATACCTTGAAATTCTGAATTTCTTCTGTGTTTGCTGATTAACCAAAGATTCCACATGCTTCACTTTTTTACTCATAACTTTTATATTGATTATAGAGTTCTTAATATTTATATCCGTTTTAGTGAGATAAGAGGAGACAAAATTTCTGTAGGCAAATTGTCCAAGGTTGATCTGTAGATGGATAAAAAAAGTGCACAAACCATGCCACTCGCCTAAAGTTTGCACTTAGTGCAGCTTTATTCATCTGTGACTCAATGACCAACAATAATAATCATATTAAAATTGACTAAATGACTTTTAATAACGAGCTGATGGGATGCAGTCGTTTGGTGACTTGTGAGTTATGACCTAACTCTGCTAATGAATTATAATCCTAATCTGTTAATAGGTAACCTATAATTATAATTATTGGGTATCCAAGGACGTTGTCCGCTACGTTCTACTGAAAAGGGAGTCCTCTTGGTTCCTTTTGCTCATACTGCCACCATGAAGAATCGAGCCTTTTCTGTGGTTGGCCCAGTGGTTTGGAATGGCCTTCGTTTTGAGCTACATTGTACGTCTACACCCTGTGACTCTACAGGATCCTTCCTTACTATACTTAAAACTGTTCTTTTTGGGCACGCTGGAGTAGGAAGCGCCTCTGAGTAGTTTTTTCTTGAAGGGGCGCTATATAAATTAATGAATGAATGCGAATTATTACCTATAATATTAATCAAATGGATGATTTTCTGCAAGTGTTATCTATGAACTGATGATGATCTGCGATCGTTTTCTGGACATGATCTGGAAATTTTGATTGTCCTTCTCTAGGTGAACAGCTAATTCGTGCATTGGAAAATGGAGTCTCAAAATACCCGGTGCATGAAGGTCGATTCCCGCAAGTATCGGGCGTTACGTTTGGGTTTGACCCTAATAAACCGCCGGGTCAGAGAATTGATGCGAGGCACATAAAAGTTCAAGGAGAATTCGTCCAGCCTGACAAGGTTTGCGCAACATATTGCTGTCTTTAAAGTTATAACTATATAATGGTTAGGTTTAACATAGATGAACCCTAACATGAATTTAGCAAAATATCTTTTCTAACCTAGACCTGAAATTCTATTTACTTTTATTTTATTACAGCAATTTGTTATACCACCCCTTCAAAGTTGTCTACTCAGAAGCGCTCCCAGTCCTACCCCAGTCGAATAGGACAGTCTTAAGGACAGTGAGAAATGAGACAGAGAGATGAATAGGCATTTGGCGAAGAGTAGTAGGACTGATTTGTTCTTGCAAAACTACTGCTTTTCCATTTTGTTTGGTGTTTCTTCTTTGAAAGAAATCTTTTACTGTGGAGTTTAGCCAAAATCGGTTCAGTTAATGGAAATTTGTAGCTTAAGTACCTAAGTCAGGTGTGGCATGTACCATATGCATGAAAAAATGCTTCAAATTGTTTAAAGAAATTTAAACCAGATATTGTTTTTAGTCTTTTTTAAAGTGTTATAACAGCGTTGGCTTTTAGGAAACAGTGATTATTTTTGCAGGTTTATCGTCTCTGTACAAAAGCGTACTTGGCTGCGGGAAAAGATGGCTACAATGTCTTCACCGAATGTGAAATGCTAGTGAGGGTTTTGATTGTATTTCTGTGTATTGTCTGCAGTCATCTCATTGTCATTTTCGATATTGCCTAAAGTTCTGTTTATCCTTTCAGGTAAAAACATTAACATTTGTACTTCAGGATTTGAATTCTTTTTTAGTATGGTACTTATTTCGAGATGTGTCTTGTCTCTTATTCTTATGCCAACCTGCTTGTAAACATTCTAAGTGAAACCCAATTTCAGACTAAATTTTTATAGCAAGACTTCGTTCTGTTATAATTCAAGTCCTAAACATAAATATTATTTTGGGACTGTATTATATCACAGTATTAGCTCTATTATTGTGTTCAATAATCATAATTATTTCATTTTAGAAATTTGTTTTCTGTTTATAGTGTTTTCATCACTTAAAAGAGTGTTTGTATCTGGTCTGTGGTGTTATGAACTCAAGTCCCACTGTCGGAGTGCATAAGTTGGCTACATATATCTCTGAGTTGACTTAGATGAGATGTGTTTTGGGTCTGGTAATGCCAATAGGGAAAGCACCTGTATTTAGTTGTACTGTATCAAGTTTGACTGACTGTATACTGCATGGGGCCCTATCCTTTCGTGTCAATTCTTGGAGTGAATATCATGTGCAATGACTGTGCATCTAGCTTTAAAATGTAAATAGTGCCTTTCTAGTGTATGTATGTGCACTTGTTGTAGCGCCCCTTCAAGATTACTACTCAGTAGTGCCCCCGATTACAGCGTGGACACTGAATCAGAGTTTCTTGCTGAAACGCTAAGCAATCGCGAGTGAAGGATTTGCCCAAGTTCCCTACGAGGCAGCTTGAGGTGGATTCGAACCTGCAAGGCAACGAACATACCCACTACACCACCGTGCCCCACGATGGTTAGGTCATCAATCTTAATGACCTCCTCTGGATGCATGATGTGTATTTGCCTTTGCTGGTTTAGTGTATATCATGAAAGGGTATTTAAATGCTATGCATGTATGAAGTGAATGTTGTTTGGAATAATTCGTTGTTTTATTCAGATCAGTCCAGATGAGGGACCATCGCTAGCAACTATTGTTCAGAACCATTTTGAGGCTGTAAAGGTCGTCAAAGGTCAAAAGAAGCTCAAGTACAATCATCGACAGAGCATCATATCAGTTGTTCAGTAAGTAGACAAGTATATCTCAAGTCCCTCTCGTAAATTTGTAGCTGTGATGGATTACTACTTGTTTGAAGGTTTTCGTGTCTTGGACCGCCGTGCAGTCTCGACGACTGAAAGGTTTATTCAAACAAGACATTCAGATTATTTACAGTAACATAATAAAAATGTCATAAGTTCATTCAGTCGAAGTCTGTAGTCAACTATGTACAGTTACACACACACACACACACACACACACACACACACATATATATATATAATTATATATATAATCATACACTATGTATGTGCTTTTTAAATGCTTGAATACAATACAATATTGCATGATCAGTCCATTGTGGCTTCGCACCTCTTTCTGTTTGCTGTCCATTGAGAGCCGAGCGCTAAACCTCCTAGCTTGATGAGAAGCAAACATTGATTTCTTAAGTTATTGTCGCATTTTTGTGCTCCATCGTACCCCCCTCATACCATATGCACTGATCAACTCGTTAATATTCAGATATGACGTAAGTATGCAAACTATAGGCTCCTATTTGCAGGTGAGAGTGGCCCAAACAGCTGAGCACTCAAAATGGCAAATAAGTAATCGCAGCTTGTACACAGTTCCCTAGTTGTTGTTTATAATCTGATTGTTTTTGAATAAACAGTCCTAAGTTGGAAGTCAGTTTGATACTTGATGTTTTTTTACCCACCATGTAATGTCGAACTATAAATTTTAAAATTAAATTTCTGGTTGTAAAATTTAAGAAAAAAATTAATTATCTGATTGGATTTAGATTGATGCGACTGCCGTAGTTTATAAAAATAAGACGTATACAGACACCAGTCCTTACATGTATGAATGCTGTGATTTTCATACCATGCTAGTAGTAGTACTATCATCAAGAAACTGGATGTAGTGCTTTTATCAGGTACTTGAACAGCGATAATGGTAAGTGCTATGACATAGCTGCTTGCTATCAATGACAAATCATGCAAATGTGGTAATTGATACACACCGTGTAATAACAGCCGTTGTTTGGTTCAGGAAGTTGAATTTTCTGATAAATCTGATTCGTAGGCGGATTGAAATCGCTCGACAGTTTTTAAAGCTCGCTGAATCAAGCGCTCAGACTTTCGCATCGCCAGATGTGTCGCCTAGCAACCAGATGTCAACATCTCCAGGTCGTCGAACGAGTCTCTGTAACCCGGAGCGCTCGAAGAGCATTCTGATGAGGCGAACGAGCATAGACATGGCAGAGACGGAGCAGGCGGATGCTGCACTCGCTCCAGAAGTGGAAGGAAGAATATTCATCGTCAGCGACAGGGTTAGAGACCAACTGAAAGTTATATTTCGCTTCCTGCAGTCATTTAATTATATCTGAAACTCGATTGTAACCAGGGTTGTAATCAAGGGTATGCGCGGGTATACTGCGTATACTTACCTTCAGGAAAAAACGGCTTCGTATACTCGTTGCCGAAAACCAGGGCACACGCGGGTATACAGCGTATACTCACCTCACAAAGAGCGTGTGGGTATACGCATGAAAAAGGCAAAGGAATTTAGGTGTATTTTTTCATGAAATTCGGAGCGAAAGACTAAAAAAAAGTCGTCAGAAATTTTGCTCCCAAAAAGTCGAGTTTTCTCCCGGTCGGCATGTACTCACCTCAAAATTTACCAGTACAGCCCCGATTGTAACTTGCTTTTTCTTATTACATGCAGTTTAGGTTTTGTTGTTTTCTGTGCAAAGAAGTTTATGCAATTGATTAAGTTTAAACTGCAAACAGCAGGATTTTTGTAAAATGTTTGGTTTTGTCGTGAACTTCATGTGGATGGCACTGCCCATGTCTGTTGAGGTTTTTAGATGATGTTTTGCACCGTTTGTACCAGGTTAGGGGTAGAAACTAAAGAGACTTCTGTGTCATAGGTAGATTTCATGCGGCATTACTGTGACAAGATTATTTTTAACAGTATGAAGATATTTTCGTATCATGTGTGACCCAAACCATTCATTCGTCTGTGTTGCATGGGTTATTGTACTTCAGTTTTATTTTTAAACAAATCTACCAAGTTGCGTCTGTCAAGCCTTGATGGATCCTGGTTAACGTGATCTCATGGTTCGAAAAATATTTGCACAAGCTGCTTGATGAACTGGCTTCTTGTTTTCGTCATGTTCACATGCAGTTACTCCTGGACGAAGAATTTTTTTTGCTCACTGAACATTGCTATGGAGTCCTTGTACAGTGAGTGCCTGTGCACTTAGAGAACTTAAAGAAGTGCTGTACATGTTTAAGCATTACCTGCCATTCTGTATTGTTCTTTAACTTTATAAATAAATCAATAAAATAACCTTGAGCGGTGTTTAAAGTGTAGAAAAAATAAATGCCTGGATGCTCCTTACCTTTCTTTCCCTACTGTGCGTGCCAGGACAGTGTTCAGATTTTAAAATAGGTGCCTGCATGCCGTTTCTGACCATCCAGGCCCACTTTACGCCCTGCCTATTGAGCAAGGTGTTATAAAAACGTAAGCTCATGAATCACTGGCACTGTATGATATAAAGATTTTTAAAAACAAGAGAATGTCATTAGGTACTATTACTTAGAGGTGTGTAAATGTTACCTTACTGTTCCCTAGAACCTGGAATGGGCTCCCTGTTGCTCTTCGCCTGGTGCCTAGAGGTCACACCACTATGTTTCTTTCTCACTTAAAATCTGCCTTATTTAGCCGTTGTTGGACTGGGAGCGCTTCTGAGTAGATTACTTTGAAGGTGCGCTATATAAAAGGTCAATAATAATAATAATACTGTACTGTTTTTTTTATTGCAGAATCGCCAGTCGCTGGATGAATCGTTCCGACTTTGCCATAATGTTCAGCAAATGACGATTGTTGAGGCCAATGAACCTGGCTCTGAACCATCCACTCCTAAATAGGTGCATTGTAGATGTGACTCCGATCAGTGTCCTTCATAAAAATGAAATGAACGTACCGGTCTGTTTTAGAAACTTTAGCTTTAACATTGCTTCAACACTCTTAGAATTGTTAATTATGCTTTCAATTTATAACCATATCTAGGTGTTTTTTTCACTTGAACATGATGTTGGCACTTTTTGAACATTCTGATTTCCAGAATCTGTGTGAAAATAAATACTGGTAATGCTGTTTATTTAATTTTTTAGGTACTTAGATGTTACAATGTAATATTTGAGACTACAGTCAGCGTATTATAAGGCATTGTAGTTTAATGTACGGTATCAAATTGTCATGTATCTGTTTAAATTTATCTGCAGTGTAAATGCGGTAGAGCAGAAGTTACTTTTATTTGGTGGTTCATCTTTTGGCGAATTATGATGTTAACCTAATTTTTGTCATAATTAATTATTGCTTAGGAAGTAAATGTATTATGCTTGCAATTTCCATTTGACATACAATCAGAAGAATGAACATTTCATTTTTAAAAATCACCGATGTTTACATGCGAACAATCAAGTGCACTGGTTGTAATATCAGGACCAAACTGTCTATATTGTCTTTTTTTACTTGCTTTTTCTTATATACGCAGTTTAGTTTTTTTGCTGGCAGTGCAAAGTGTTGATGCAATGGAGGTTGATGCAATTGATTTAAATTTAAGCTGCAAACGGCAGGAATTTTTCTTTGTTTGGTTTTTTATTCAGTAAATTATTACCGCAAGTGTTTGTAGTTTAAATCTAGTGTGTGGTATTGGAATTTGCGTAAAATAAAGCAGTGTGATTTTTTCTGTATGATCATATACAACATGTATTGTTTACTTGTTAACTTTAAACTAGCCTAGGGTCGTAATGTAAGGCTGCCTGCAGAGGAGGGAGGGAAACTAAAATGCATGAAGGGTTTGGGGTCTAAGTCTGTACTGCATTGAATTCGATTATATGCCCTTTCTTTGCTGGATGTGGTAGTAATTTAAAAGTACCCACCCACCCCAAACCTGCAATACCAACTGCACCTCTGAGTAGGTACCTTGAAGGGGCACTATATAAATTCTGATTGATTGATTGAGAGTGACCTAATCTTGTGGAGTGTTGACATGTGATGGCAAGGGCAATGCCAAATGCAAGGAGAAACTAAGCAGCTTCATCCAGTGTTTTTCCCAAGGACGTCTTTAGGGACAAAACCAATTGGACCATACAGTGCCTCAGCATCGTAGTTCAGCAAAATGCTGCTTCTTAAGAAACACTTGTTAATAATCTCGTTTCTTGTTCTATGCTTCCTTCTGACCATGGTAGCAATTGCCAAAAAGTTCATGTTATCCACCACAGCACTACTTGTCCCGAGCATTATTATGATAGGGAAAAAGTACCAACCCCACACTAAACCCTGCAAGATATCAACAGTGGCTTAAATCTAGGCCTTGTTAATCTTGTAGAGCAGTGCTGTCCAACGTGCGGGCCGCATGCGGCCCGTGAGGTCATTTCAAGTGGCCCGCACGGGCTCACTAAATTTTGGCACTTAGTGTAGAGCGAAGTAAAGGATAAAGTCACTGATCAACCTAAGAGTTTATTTTTGTTATTGACGTTGTGACAGTTGCCGGTTTGGAATGCTACCTGGAAGGCCAATCCGAAAACTAAATTTCCTATATCTTTTCCTGGGGTTTTGTTCCCGTAGTCTATCTTGAGATTGACACACGACTTCTGGTTTTGACAAATCTTTATTAATGTACTAAACTAAATGGACCTCGCAAACCCTCCCAAATCGTTCACTTCTAGTCAGTCCCCGAGATGTGTAGGCTACAGAGTTACAGCACGTCTGCAAGTGGCTGCGACCATTCTTTGGAGAGATATCCGATTTGTTTTAGTCTACATGCTATTATTCATTTTTGCTATTCCTTTGGGACTTGTCGAACTCTTCCACAAACATCAGGACTTTCAACCTTGGCCACTCCTGGGTCGAAAGCATCTCTGATTAGTTATCTCGAGACTTGAACCGTCGGTAAATAAATTGCATATGTAGGCCTAAATAGCTAGATTGAGAGATAGATTATAATCATTCTATATTAAATTTCAATACTCGTTTCAATGTTAATATAATACCATATTATCAATAAATTTTAGCCACTGCTTTTGAGTTTTCTGCTGCGGCCCTCGGCTTCAAGAATCTTGCTTTTGCGGCCCGCGGTACCAAAAAGGTTGGACAGCACTGTTGTAGAGTGTTGATATGTGATGGGAATAGCAATGTAAGTGGCTTCAGTAAGTCATTTTCTCATGGACATCTTTACGGACAAACCCACCCTCCCCTCTAGTCCATACAGTTCCTCTGCATGGCAGCTCCCAAAATGTAACTTCTGGAACTCTTGTTGCTCTGTTTCTCGTTATCTACAAGCTAAGACCACCTCCAGACCACTTGTCCAAGCATTATTAGGATACAGATGGTTTACAACACGATGCACCAGAAATTCACACCAACAATTTCTATTAATTACAATTGTTTCGACTTCCAAAAGAGACCACATCAGCCAACATATAATCTTATCTTCTACAAGGTCATATGATCTTATCTTCTACAAAGTCATGTCACTCTTGGCATAATTTCACGCAGATGCATTTCTCAGCGCCAATCCGTGCTGCGTTACTTCGTGGGTGGTGGTGGTGGCGGTGTTTTTCCTTCGTCCAGTTGTTTCAGCGGAACTTCCTCGGTGGAAGACGCTCGAAAAGCGGGAAAATTCTCCCACGGAGTTGTGTAGTCGAACTTGCGCCACTCCTGGATGAGTTCCACCGGTTCAGCAACAACGCGCTTCACCTCGTCGTCGTAGCGCACCTGAACAGCGCAAAACCACAACGAATGGAAACAAGGAACGTGGCATGTGATGACATCACAACATTCATTGACCCTGCACTGTTGAACCAGCTTCCTCCTTCAACTCGTTCCTCATTTTTATGTTTGTGGGCCACGTGCCTCTTTACAGTGCCTCACGACTACTTTTCTCTCTCGTGGGTGTCACGCACCGAGAGCACCTCTCATTAGTTTGCACTGTGAGAGGTGCTATAGTATAATAAATCTATTCTGTATAGATACAATACAATAACGTAAAACAAAGTTTAAAAATTTTAACGTGAAACAAAAAACTCGGATACAGGCTACAGCCCGTCCTTGCCACTGGTGCCAGGCCAAGGTCTGGATAAATGAGGCGATGTCAATAAGAACTGGTCTGGCAGCTATAAGATGTCATTGAAGACAGGAATCACTACTAGTACTTACTACACAACAGCATTATATAAAACAACTGTGAAATACAGCAAGTATGACAACGTCTGGAATTTATTTATTTTGAAAAACATGCATTTAGTTCAAATCGCTGTTGAACAATTTGCAGACATACCCAATACCAATCAATACACAATGTACAATTGTACATGCATAGTAATGGTAACTGAAAGTTTGTAGTTTGTATTGCATGCACACAAGATAAATCTACAAACATCAAGAGATGTTAAGTTTGAACTGCATGCACACAAGACAAATTTACAAAATAATATCAACAGACAGGCAACAGTTGTATAGCTCTACCATGGTACAAAAATTAATACAAGCACATGTTCACTTGAAAAAGTACAATTAATCTTATGCCTCTCTAGACATCTGCTCAGAAGTGTTCAGTCTCAGACATGGCAAAAGAATAATCAAATTTTTGATCCACTGCAATACTTGTGATTGACCTTGAGCAGTAAATTTTGCAGATACACAGCAAAGAACACAAAGGTGTCAATTCACTGTAATACATTATAACTACAGGATGTAGGTAGGTAAGAACGGAAATACATCATACCTCAACGTAGCCGACAAGTGGAAAATCCTTCCTGAACGGATGTCCCTCGAAACCATAATCAGTCAAAATACGACGCAAATCTGGATGATTTGCAAAGAAGACTCCGTACATGTCCCATACCTACACAAGAAATTAATATCATTTAACATTTTACTGATGAATAAACATAAGTCACATAAATTCTAGTAGTGCAGAAATATGATGCCAGTTGCAAAGTTGACATTCTGTTTCAAAGTGGTGCCATTACTTTAATAAAACTCAATTATTGTTGTCCATATTAATATAAAATGACTTAGCACGTTTGTTTTCACATACACCAGATGCCCATTATGACGATATTGCTGGAAGCAACATTATGTGCTGGTATAACTAACTGCCCAATGACTACCATAATGACAAAATCACGTTGGCATGTAAAGCTGGCTGGTATTTTAGAATTCATGCTATAGCAATTTGCTCACAAGTAGTCTCCAAGGGCTTTCATTAACAACACTTACAGAGTTAAGTTATTATATGATCAGAATAAAAATAGGACTTTAAACATTTTCCATAGAGAATCCTTTACAAATGTAGTAAATGCAGTTTAACTTTATGTAGATTTGTGAATAAGCACAACTAACATCTTACTGCATGGCAACAATCCAAACACAAAAAACCGACATCTTCCTCTATGCCAAATAGCAGACAAAAGACAAAAGGCAAGGTCATGTAACTAATTAAAGATGTTGTTCAAAGATAACAAAAAAATGCTTGCGACAAGATCTTCATTTCTGCATGCGTGGTGAAATCAAGATTAAAATGCTAATTTATTAGATAACAATCCTGTTTCTTTGCCAGAAAGGCATACAACAGTTGAGCCTCACCTCACGCTCATACCAATCTGCAGCAGCATGCAAGTGATTGATCGACTGGATTGGTGTTAGTTCATCTGAGTACGTCTTAACGCGAATGCGTTGGTTGAATCGTAATGACAGCAAGTTGTACACAATCTGTACATAAAAGTTGAAGCAACAAAACAACCAAAATAAATAAACCAAACATTAAGTGGATAGGTACATTATAATTATCACCAACATTTACATATTTTATGCATCACTTTTGGCAAGTCTACAGCTATGGCAAACTGACTTTCAATTATCAAGATGAAGCCCCTAGAGACAGGTCAAAAATCAAATGTAGCCACTTTTAAAAAGTTTGTCTATTTTGATGATGCCAATGCATGCCTGTTTGCCCAGTAACTGACTTATAAAATTATTAATGTTGCTCATTCACTCTCTTTACTCAAACAGAGCATACAAGACTTAGTATTAAACCGACGTGAAGAAAAATCATCCCCCTGATATTTATATGCCTATCTAACTGAATGACTGTTACTAAAGAAGACAATTTCAATACTTTTTATATTACTTTCTATACCTCTTTATGTACCCAAGTGTGGTGTGCCACTTGGTTTTTGTCATTAAACGAATATATAATAAAAACGTTAAAAAATAGTGGTAGAGGCATACAGTGGAACATCAACAATACCACCATGACCACTGTCATGATCCTAAACATATATCTGAGATATAAAAAAGCACAAAGTCTAACCTCGAACCGATACTGTCGAGTTGGCACATCGAGTGCACAGATATCGGCGACGTTTGTGAACTGGGCGTTAGTGTGATCCTTGAGAAATGTGATCACAGGAATAACACCGTCTGGGTGAATCATCACCTCCAGTTCGTCACCATTGGTCACCTGGACCTTCTGAACGTACTTGGGCAGGCACTGACCAACATATTGACCGTATTCGATCAGGTTCTGCTTCATAAGCGCATTCACAGGTCGAACAGTTGCTGGAAAAGTACAAAATGAAAATCTTCAATGTTGCAATCCATATCTAAGCACATAACCATTTCAATCAAGATCTTTGATCATAATGGCTCAGTGACTTATAGATTTTTTGTTTAGCCTCATATTCTTCCTCACATCATTATTACTACACTGTACCCTGGTATATCATGCATTGATTTCATGTGGTCCTCAATATAAGACTCTATATGGATATCATATCCTTATGTTTTAGTACAATGCACCATGAAATGAAATGAAAAAAATCTTTCTCCCAAGTCTGTGTAGTTCAACTCCTAAAAAGGGCACAAGAATACACCATAAGCCAGGCATGGGCAACCTTTTTACAGAGGGTCACCGTGAGAGTTTAAGGCAGCTAAGGAGTCGTATGCCAATTGCAGGCTAATTTTACAGAATCATTTGCCCAATAAAATGGGATAATATTAATTCTATCGATATTAAAATTTGCATAAAAACCATTAAAGTAAATTGAGATAATTTCTATGCTGAAAGTTTACCTAATGATCATAACACCTAGAGTCATTCACTATAATAAAAATGACATGTTTTAAGTTTATTCATTTTTAAGAATACATAAAATGGACGAAAGGTACCAAGCACAATTGATGCAAAAAGATAAAAGACATTTTAAGGGCGGCTCAAAGGACCACAGGGGTCGCATGGTGCCCACCCTTGCCATATGCACATAAAATTCTCATACCACACTTTCAATATTACAATCTGTGAAAATCTATTCCATTCGTCCACATTTTAACTTTGTTCGGATTCAAACTGAAGTTTCACTTGCACAACAATTTCCTCAGTAGCGATCACAGACTTGTATCATGAGAATTATCACATTGAAGCTAAGAAAGCCTAAGATTATAATAATAACGTTAAGCAGTTTCTGCTCTTTTCAAGCACTAAACGATTTAGAACTACAGCAATGTATTGAGGTAAAAAACGGTCATTTTAGGATTACAGCATCCCCAGATTTCAACATGTTTCCTTAAAATGTATATAAACGCTAATAAACTGAATGCTTACGACTTGTAGTCTTCTGTTGATCTGTGCTCTGCAGACGACAAGAAGCAAAGCTCGCTGCCACATGAGGTCGCAACACTAAATCATAAACACGCTTCTTTATATTAGATATTTCACTGCTGAATAGATAGGCATCTTATTCCCAAACACAAACATTACTATTTTATTAACATTTATTTTTATATATAGAGAGAGATGACTAATCTAAGTTGACCAAAAATGGCTTCAGAGATTTAGAACTACGAGCTTAAATGCAGTTAAGCATTTACGAGGTGTGGTGGGTAAGGGCGTAGGAGCAGAGTGAGAATGGGAGGTGGGTTTAGTGGGATCAGGCCAGGGTGGGGTGCAGTGGGGAGGAATGAAAACAAAGTGAAACATTATTTTTTCAATGGATGTTAAATGTAAAATATTTTGTGGTGTGAGGTGGGTGGAGCGGAGTTCGGATGGGGTGAGGCCGGGGGAGGGTACGATGTATGGGCATTTCAAAATTCGATGTGGTAATTAATACTGCCATTCTAACTATGCCCCTACCCCACTTCGCCCTTACCCCACCCCTGCCTTAGTTCACCCACAAATTGCGTATTTGACTTATTGCCCTGGCGAAGTTTTCGCCCGCATCAGCAGCTCCTTTATGGATAGCTTCCAGTTGTCTCTGTCCTGTGCTCTCCGTGCTGCCTCTCCCACGATTAGTCCCATCCTAACTGTCGGAGAGGCGGAGCGGGAAAAAAATTTTAATTTAATTTTTCACTGATTGCGGTTTGTCATTCAGGTTTTTAATAATCAAAATTGCGTATATCTCTATGTATTTTAACTACGAGATAAAAAAATTATTATAAAATTATATCGTAGCTAGCTTGTGCGGGAATCTTTTTAACCACCAGATATCTTGTAGCTGGCGGCCAATGTGTCAAGGTAAATCGATTTTGTTGTGTTATTCAGTTTTTTAAGCATATTAATATTTATGAAAATATACCTTTTCACGGTATTTTGATTTACTTTTGCGAAAATATTGGGCTCTATATCGCGGAAACATTGGGCTATCGATCACTGTAGATCACGCTGGTCCATTCTGCTCCTATCTGTGATGGCCATAATGTTTACTTGCTACCGAGCCATCATTTACCTCTACCCTCTCATCTTTTTTCTTTTGCCGTAGCCAATTTGGGAGTGGCCCTGAATAGATTTCTTGAAGTGGCGCTATATGTCCACTGAATAACTGAATGAATGAACAATGACAACAATTTCCAAGGTGTCTTAACACAGCACATGCTGCTACGGGGGTGCCTTGACAAACATGAGCACAAGATCAGTCGTAGAAGTCTTTATTTGAAAGACTCTAGACTGAGTCGGTTGTACGAATAGCCTAGTGGTAGGCATGCAATTTTTAATTTAATTTTTGGCAATCCTCCGAAGTCCGGTCCCAAATTATTTCGCATGGCTTATCACATAGATATGCTTCTCCAATGCTTACCTACTCACCCTCATGTAGAATGACGTCATTATTGAGGCCATTTTGGTTACCAGTACATTCTGAGTACATTCATCCCGCTTCTTGCTTTGGTCTGAAGATTTTCATCCGTCATCCCACTTCGTGGTTTGTTATCAATATTTTCATCTGTGACTAAAATACTAATCGCCACTGAAGTTATAATGGAGAAATGGCTTCGAGGCTCTTATTTTTCTATTGATAAAAAAATCGATAACAAACCACTAAGTGGGATGACGGATGAAAATCTTCAGACCAAAACAGGAAGCGGGGTGATTTTTCTGATTTTTCGAGTGCAATAGGCCTAAACGTTTTCGGCAGTTATCTGCAAATGCTGTTCGCCAATTACAATATTTAGTAGTCGATGTGAACGGTTTGTAAAGTGACGGTAAGACAAATGCTGTGAAATAATTTGGGACCGGACTTCGGAGGATTGCCTAATTTTTCACTGATTGCGGTTTGTCACTCAGGTTTTTAACAAACGATTATGTGTGTTGTTGACCATCTGTTTATTATCGCCCCAATCAAACTTTCTCAACATCGACGTTTCTTTTAGTTGTATTTCAGTTGTATAGCTTGTGTTACTACTGCTGAAATCGCGATCATTGTGGCCTATAGTTTTACAACTATGTAACAGGCTTCGTAGCAAAGCGCTTAAACTTCAAAGGTAAACACTGATGCACAATAATAAAATCCAGCCAGACAGAGTAGGCCTAGCCTACCGAGACAAGGATTCAATGCAAAATGGAAGAGTAACCCTAATGCATTAAAGTAATCTGCTGACAAATAATATGGATTAAATAATATTGTAACCCAAATGCATATTCAATTCCAAACTACAAACCTTGACCGGCTCGAACGAATGCAGACACTCCTTGTCTAACTACTCCATGGACGAGCGACGCCATCTTTGATACAGCCAAGGTCAATTTCTTCCCGTCGACAGATGACGCTAGTATCAAAATAATTATAATCAATATATTATAATATTTCGTTTTATAGAATTTTACAAGACAGTTAGGCCTAATAAGTTAAATTTTTAACTTCATTAGGCCTACCAACTCTGCAGCTTTACGCTGGTGCAACCAGTCGAATTACTCCAAAGAAAAGTCGGGGGGCCCGGTAGAGTAGTGGTTAACACGCTGGCCAAGAGTGCGAGAGGTAGTGAGTTCGAGCCCCCGTTGGGCGGATTTGCTTTGTAGGCTGCTATTAGCGCCGTGTAATAATACAAAGCTGTCTGTTCAGTTGGTAGTTAAGTTTAATTAAGATTACTGCATAACCTGTAAATGTAAAGCGCAGTGCGTCTTGCAGGCGTTTAATTAAAGAAAAGATATTATTATTATATTATTATTCTTCGGTTAAGCACACTTTCCGAATACAGCTTTGTCTCGAATTCCCAAAAAAATATAATTTCATCCGCCAAAATAGTTGATGACCTTTTTTAGTCGTAAGGACTTCGTAGTACACGGACCTCGTGGACGTGCGCTGGGCCTACGAAACTACTCATGGAGGGGGGACGTCTACTTTCAGAGCCAAAATAGCTAGTCAAAAATAATCGTCGTAATCGTAATCGTAAACTCGAAATTTCTAAAGCGCCACTCGAAAGCCAAGCGCGGGGCACCAGCTTATTCACGAGCGCTGCGTTGAGTTAGAAAGGTTGTCTGTGAGAGTAGTCCGTGGTGGTCCGGGTCGAGTTAATAAAATAAAATAAAGAAATTTTTAAATCGAGGGGGCATGGCCGGATTGGCCCTTTAGGATCCGCCCCAGAGCCTACCCGACTAACTTGTCCATTTTGCCGTAGGCCTAATCCTACTCATTTTTGCCTATAACCGCCAAAAAGATCTTAAGAGTCATGATCGAGTCCGAGGCTGTAAGATTTTTGCTATCAATGCGTTACACCGATCCCTAAGGCGGCGTTGCCTACAACAGCCTTAGGCCTATGATAGGCATATCCTAGCGAAGGTGCAATTTAACTGTCATTAAGGCATCTTTATTTATGTCCTTGGCGAAAGTGTGCGTAATAGGTCATTGGAACCTCTGGTGCAAGCATTGATGTAGACAAAGAACCCTCCCAATGGACTTTAATATTTCAGCCTACACTGTTTGGAATCCCATTGGTATTCCAGAGGTAGCCTAGCCTATTGAATGACAACAGGAAAGCAGATGCGACCTGTGGCATGATGATGGTATCTTGCAAAGACCGTCACGCATGGCTAGGCCTATACTCGGCCCGGTTGGCCGTCTCATAGTCTAGCACCTGGACGAGTGGTGGGCTGTACACCGACCTGCCCCAGGGCCCAGGCCAAATACCAGCTCTGCCGTCGTTTGTTTCAGTCGTCCAAAGGTCACCAACTGATTCACATTCCTATGTTCATTCTTTTGATTCCTTGGCCAAATAATTGCGCACCGGTCAATTCGTAGACAAAGCTCAAAGGGACCGAATGATAGCCTTGATAGGCCAAACGAAAGTGACAAATCAGAGCATGGTATCCGAAGAAAAGTTGGGTTAAAATTACTGCCTGTCTTCTTGTATGCCTCCGTGTATATGCCTCCCGGTCTGCACGTCTGCCTACCTACCTGCTTACATTGTCCGCGATGTCGCTATTTAGTCTATGCGTCAGGCCAATAGGCTTTCCCGGTCGTAAGAGGCACGTGCTTTGTTGCGTTTGAAATGTGGAGCTCGCAGCCCGAAGGGGAAGGGTGTTGTTTATGAATAACAAATTGTTGCAGGCTACCCACCGAGGGCTTTTTTACTATGATCGCAATATTGACAAATTTTTGCACTTTAGACTGGATCTTCGTGATGACGCAATTTAAGTAGCGCGTTTGCTTTTGACGAGTTTGCAACTAATCGTTTTCGTGAGGTGATTAACACAGCACTTCACGCTGGAGTGCGTATACGTGCGGATAGTATTGTGGCATGTCTATGATGCATAACGAAACTATGTTAAAACAATATAGTTCGTTTCAAATTAGTTCAGGACTAAAATCAGAACTGCATTAGGCTTACACCTGTCGAATGCAGTGAAAGTCTTGCGGAGTGGATTAGAAGTTTACTTTGGATACCAAAATCGCAGTAATTTCACGTTCGATTATTATGAGTTAACAGAATATGATACATTTATCATGTTTATGCTGTCTTGTGAAAGAATCACCAAAGTAAATGAATTGTGAAATGGAATGAGATGCTGCAACATGCGAATAATATAATGTGAACAAAGTATATACGCTTACACGCCGCTGCATCGGATCTGTTTGAATTTTCAACATCTGTAAACATCAAAAGTGCATCATATGTGAAATCTTAGAATTGAAACAATGGCAGAGAACTTCGATAGATCAAATCCATATTGGCAGTTTTTACCATTTTCAGAAACTCCAGGCGCTATTCCACATAAAACTCCGCAGTGTGTCGGCTGTCGATGCTGCTCCAGTCACCCTTCCTATACTGGGGTTGCACGAGCTCATTCAGCGCATGAGCACTATCGTGGATTACGAAATCCAGGACCATCTAATTTTCGCTATGATACAAGAGACGCTGTGGCAACTCGTCATTATGTCAACGTTGGAAGTAGTGTGCACGCGCATGATCATTTTGATTTAGGAAATACTATTTCCAGTCGTCATGATCACGCTAGAGAGACATTTGAACCACACTGGAATCATAGTAACCATGGTAACGAAGGTTTATGCCAACATTTTGATCGAGCACTCTCTCTCGAATGCTTAAATAGAACTGGAGCTCTACTGCCGACATATCTACCCACCGAGCAATGCTTCTGTGCTGGAGCTGGACGTCATTATCCCTGTGCAACTACTTTACCGCTTGAGGATGGTCGATTTTGTGAAAGGCAGCACCATTTTGTTAGACCATTTCATTGGCCAGGAGAAGGGGATTTTCGGCTACGTGGCATGCATACACCACTTCCACATCAATCTAGTACAAATGCCCATGATTATATTGCCGAAGTGAATGGTTGCAATGCAGAGGAACATGGATATAAGAGAAACAAACCAATTTGCAAGTGCAGTAATTGTTCTCAGGAGCCTTTTGACGCATTCCGTACAGATTACAGTAAGTCCTGCATGTGTAGGAATTGTTCTTCTGTAGCATCCAGACATTTTAATGAAAATGGTGAAGGCTTGGTGGGCATGAGGACCACAGATTTCACTGAGTTGCCTAGAACTGCCCCTGTTAATGTTAGTAATGCTCGCAGGAACCTTACCTTTGTTGCTGGTCATACAAAAGACTCTGCGTCAAGCCAGTATCTTCAGAATTCAAAAGTCCAGACGTACCCATCTTTTTCGATTTCCACGGACCATTCACAAATGAAAGCTAATAATGTGAATGCGGTGCCAAGGCCAGTTCGTTCTGCCAAGCAGCAGGGAATCATGCTACACCAGGCTTCTAGCAGGATGATGGACAAACCACAGATGCAGGTTGCTCAGTACTTTCCACCTTTGGATATCGAGGAAGAAAACGGACGGAGGCTGTCGTGTTCTGATTATCTCGTTGGGAATGAACTCAAAACCAGATCCACTAGCAGTGGCAGAAACCCTGAACATCTACCCGTAGATCTTCACATTTCTTTTGAAGATGCAAATAAGTGCAGAAGTTCTGGACAACAGAGCAATGCACTGGCCAAGTCCCAAAATTACCAACCAGGGATCAATAAACTACCCGTTGATCTCAAGCCGTTAAGGAATGAGGTGGATGAGCCTCGAACAATTTGTAGGGATCACGGTCTGGACTGTGGTAAGGATTATAGCATGTCTTCAGATAATAGTAATCGGTTTGCTGAAAGGGTACCCAAAGTTACAGCTATGCAGGACAAAACAAAGTATATGCATACTCGAGTTCACAAGGAACATGATTTGGAAAATGCTGACTTCGTTACCACTCTGCAATCTGTAGACGATCCTTCCGTGAGCAGTGACTTTAAAATGCGACTTCAAGACAATCTCAGTGGTGTCTGGTATAATTCAGAATCATGCAACAGTCGAACAGACTTTCCTGTCAAGGAACCATGCTCGCCAATACTGAAGTCAGGTGGAAAAATTCATTCTGTTATGTCACAGCGTTCTACTTATGACACTGGTATGCTTAAACAAGTGTCTGACAGATGTATGGGCATTGCTATAGAGCAAAAGAATGCACAGGATGATACAGCGTTGAATGTAGAAAGTTTTGGTCACAAACTTCAAGTTCATTGCAATGTCAAGCAACCAAATAATCAGCAAATAGGTATCAATGCAGGGGAAAGCACTTCGTTGATCTCTGATCTTGATGGATTTTTGGCAGCAGATTGCCAGCATCTGGTTCCCGAATTGCTCATCCCTCATGCTGGTGTAGTGCAATCAAACAATTGTGATTCTCCAAAGATTGAACGACCTCCGCCTCCGTATTCTGAATGTGGCCACAGAAATGGTGTGCCAACATCACAGAAAACTGACAATTTCCATAAAAATGAAAGGGAAAATGATTCGCTAGCTGAAGTCACTCATTCCACTTTCAAGAACTGTTTCGACATCGGTACCAGGGATTGCGATTTTCCAGGCAAGGAAGACTGCCTTATTGATTTTTCCAACAGTACCGAACCGGAAGGCGAGTCTCCAGGTAGCCTAGCCTCATCAAAACACGAGATAAAGCAGAAGATGTACAGGAAAGAAGAGCGGGTTCGATATTATCCCGCTTTCTTTAAGCTGTATATGGAACAGCACGTGGAGAACGTCATGAAGTCCTACCACAAGCGTCTGCAGCGACGGCACCAGCTGGAAGAAGAAATGGAAGCGTTGCACCTCTCCGAGAAGGAGAAAGATCATTGTCGCAGCTTTCTCTTCCGTAAGGAGTCCATCTACAACCGTCTGAAGCGGACGCGGATGAACCGTTCGCTCTTCGAGACGGTTGCGATCCTTGGTCGCGGTGCGTTTGGTGACGTTTCGTTGGTGCGCAGGCGCGACTCCGGCGTCTTGTACGCCATGAAGACGCTGAGGAAGAAGGATGTTTTCAGACGGAAGCAGGTCGCGCATGTCAAGGCGGAGCGCGACCTGCTTGCTGAGGCGGACAGCAACTGGGTTGTGAAGCTGTACTATTCTTTCCAGGACTCTCAGTGTCTGTACTTTGTCATGGAGTATATTGCTGGTGGTGACCTGATGGGGCTCCTCATGAAACTGAAGATATTCGATCATGCTATGGCGCAGTTCTACACAGCGGAGTTTGTGCTTGCGATCGAAAGCGTGCACCAACTCGGATACATTCACCGTGACATCAAACCGGATAACATTCTTGTCGGCCTGAACGGTCATATCAAGCTGACTGATTTTGGCCTCTGTACAGGTTTTCACTGGACCCATGATTCTGAAAGCTATGCAACTAGTAAGGGAATTTCTCGAGATATTAATTTTTTTAAAGTGCTTATTTCAGCATAGTCTATTTCTGGCAGTGCATGGTACAACTTCACTGCATTGCAAGAAAATGTCTTGGCTATGTTTAATAGTGTTCTGGATTAAGCTGGAGTCAGTGGCGTAGACAAGGTGGGTTTCGGGGGTTAACACCCCCACCCATTGGCTTAGGGAATAAAGTTTTTTTAAAGGTTATTTATCCACTTAAATAAGAAAAAACCGTTGTTTGTAGAAACAATTGTTTTTTTACTTTATTCTTTTTGTTACTTTATTCCCTTTTTATTTACTGTTGTACTGTTGGGTTGGTGTCAGGAAGGGCATCCGGCCAGGCCATAAAACCCCCAAACCTCACCCCCTTATGGCACATGATATTGCGCGTGTCAACGCTGCCCTAAAAAAGGCTCGTCGATGGCAAATCTCTGAGAAGATTCATGCAGTGGAAGAGCTGATTGCTCGAGCAGACGAGAAGCTCTTCAAGAGAGCTCAATTCTTTGGCCATTGCATTCACCAGCTCCTGCCACCTCTTCGGGAGGACAAGTATCAACTTCGCAAGAGAGGACATCCTTTCCTGTTGCCTCTCGTTAAAACAAATTTGTTTAAAAACAGTTTCATTAACAGATGCATTTATAATTATATTTAGATACAAGCTAACATGATTTTAATTGCTGTTCTCTATCGTAGTTAGATATATGTATGTATTCGGTTTTTTTATACAATGTAATGCATGTGCACTTGACATATGCAAATAAAGGCTACTTACTTACTTACCACCATAAATTCCTGGCTACGACACTGGCTGGAGTTGCTTGATAATTAGATGAAAATTAAGTTCTGAAATTGGTGATTAAAGTTAATGTTTAAAGAGGTAAATTGCTTCGTAGCTACTTTGAGAAATTGTGTGCAGCTTATAAAGCCTACAAGGATGTAATTTACTGTGACTTGAAGACATTTATGTTAGGGGCCGTCCATAAAGTACGTCACGCTCCAGGGGGGGAGGGGGTGTAAGAAAGTGTGACAGTTTGTGACAGGGGGGAAGGATTCAGGCCATGTGTGACGTCACACATTTATTTTTTAAATTCTTTTTTATTATTTTTGTTTTTAGTACCTAAAATCCGACCCGGCCAGGCGTGTCTAAAACCCGGCCTGGCGGGATAAAAGTTGATTTCTTGTCACTATCAAAGCGTTTAGGGACACACGTCACTATCAGAGGGATTAGGGATAGTATCCTAGGGTTTAGAGGGTTAGGTAAATGGTTATGTTTTAAAAAAATTGTTCGAAAGTGTGACGTACTTTGGGGGGGTCCGAGATTTGTGACAATTTGTGACAGGGGGGAGGGGGGTCAAAAATAGCGTGACGTACTTTATGGACGGCCCCTTATGAGTATTGCAAATTGGAGTAAATAGTAAATTGGAACATTTTCAAATACCTTTGAAGTTCGCTTAAAAGAGCTGGCTAAGATGAGTCATTGGGTAACTATATCATTTTGCATATAATGCAAACACACGCACACAACATCAAATGTCAAGAGGACATGTTAAATAAATTTTCCATCATAATATTTATGTAGAATTGTTTAAGGTTTGTCCATGGCCAAAAATCCTTATGTCCATGGTATTTAAATTAAACTAGATTATTGTGATAAAATTTGATGTTCTATTTTAGTGGATCCTGATGATGGTTGCCCTCAAGGGAACCAACGCAGTAAAAGAAATCTAGCCAAATCGCTGGTTGGAACTCCAAATTATATCGCACCTGAAGTACTCCTTCAGTCTGGTAATTGACACATGCTTATGATTGCGAAGTATGCACTACAAATTTGTGGCTAATTGATTTTGATCTTTGTGTAACAAAGTCAATTAATATATTTCCAAAGACATGCATGCAAGGATTTTGGAAATTTCTAGAGCTGCATTAGTTTTAAACTTGGAATCCATGTATAGGGCCACTACCAAGAGACTAGGTAATGATTAAATTTAAACCAGGAGCCTGAAGCACAAATGACCTGCAGGGCCACATGTGGTCTATGCTGTAGTCCCTTGTGTTATGTTTGATGATTTATACAAAGAAACAAGTGTACTGTCTGCATAGTGTGTAGAAACAATTAAAATTATACATCTAAACCACAAGTCAGCAATCTGGATATGCAATTTTGCAATTATGCAGCTGTTTTGTGCCTCAAAGAAGCACACTTGCGAATTTAATTGATTATATAGTTGTATAAAAAAACTGTTTTTCCTAATAAACTTTCATCCTCTGGCTAGCCATGGACACTGATTAAATTAAATTCCCTGGACTGTTCTAGAAATACCTCAGACTTTTCATTTGTTGACAATTGTTAACGGTTTTCAGTAATTTACTGTAGCTCGCTAAGGTTATCTATTTACATTACGCTGTAGGTTACACGTCATGTTGCGACTGGTGGAGTGTTGGTGTTATAGTCTTTGAAATGTTGGTTGGACACCCACCATTCATGTCAGATACAGCAATTGATACACAGATGAAGGTGAGTTTCCTTTCTGTCCCTACATTCCTGTTCCCAATCTGCAGCTCCATATAAACAGAGGAACAGCTGCTGAAAACGCTGCAAGCAATCGCACGCATCTTGAGCGCTTTGAATGAGCGTTTCGCTGCTTTAAAATGGCAGCGTTATTTATTGACTTGTCCTTTGGACGATGATGGGTTGTTATTCATGCATGTGACGCTGCACGATAGATAAATTGATTTTACATGTGACTGAGTGAGTGGTCAATTTCATTAGCACTTTCATAGAATTGTCAGATCTACATGTGATGAAGTATTGCATAGTGGAAATGGTTCCCTCTTACGATTGTTTAGTTTTGGACGATTGTATGGAGGAGACAGAAGGCATTGAGCTTTGTTAATAAAGGACTTGCACTTGTAAAGTCTCTGTACAATGATAATCTCAGGCAGGCATGAACCTGTACTCTGTGCTTCATTGCAAGTCAAGCTCTTCTAGTCCAGTGCTTCCCAATCTTTTTTGTCTACATATTAGACAAGGCTTGGAATTCTAAAAGGGCTCTAGAAATCACTTCTAGAAGCAAATCATGTAACAATTTGCTAACCGGTGTTTCTAGACTAATTTGACCCTGCTGAAAACGAAAATCGCTGTTAGCAAGCTGGATTTTTGGCCGTTCAATGGGAAAACAAGATGGCGGACAAAATGGCGGTCAGTTGCTTCAAATGGCTATAAGTAAAGTATTGTATGTGACAGAAACACGATTTTAGACTCTAAATTAAGATTATAGAGTGCAAGGAATACAATGGAACCAAATACACATATGTAGCACTGCAAGAAAATCAAAATGGCGGACAAAATGGCGGCTAGAATCTTAGAATGGATGTAAATGAAGTTATGTATGCAGTGGAATCATGATTTCAGGGTCTAAATCAACATTTTCGGGGTCAAGGAATGCAATGGAAGCAAGGTAACATATGTGGCATTGCACGGAAACCAAGATGACGGACAAAATGGCGGACAAAATCTTAAAATGGTCATAAATGAAGACATATATGCAACTAAATCATGATTTCAGGGTTTAAATCAACATTTTCGAGGCCAAGGCATGTGATGAAACGAATGTGACATATATAGCACTGCCTGGAAACCAAAATGGCGAACAAAATGGCGGCAATAATTTCAAAATGGATGTTAGTGAAGTCATGCATGCAATGGGAACTTGATTCAAATTTTTGCCAGGTCTTTGCAAGATGGTATCTGAAACCTGCGCAGTTGAATTTATCTACAATGTTCCCTTATTTGACCAGATATGATCATTCAAATTATCGCAATGCCTTCAGCAAGTCTTAAACCAAGGAGTGTTCTTCAAAAGAACACTGAAAAAATTATAAAGGAAGATTGGTATATCATGCAGTGCCTTATTCGATCGTATCAAGCTGACTGTCCATGGATCTGGAAAAACGATTGTGCCATGGACTTTTCTCAAAACCAATGGGATTGGATTCTCTCTGCAAAAGTAACTTGTCCAGTCCGCATTTCTATAGCAGAGTCATAGCATTTGTTTATTTACAATATTTTACGTAGTGCCTCTTCAAGGTGGGCTATCCGGAATCGCTCCCGACTTAACTACAACTAAATAGGACAGTTTTTAGATTCTTACGGAACAGAGTGGAGTGACCCATGGGCATGCAATAAGCGCTGTGAAAAGGGGTTGGCCATTCCCATTCCAGATTTTAGTACCAGCTACAGAGAATGAAAGGTGATGTCGAATAGCAGACCGCGAGTGAACCAGCTCAGCTTGGTCCGCCAACCGAAGAGTAGATCGACGCTGGACATCCGATGTTGAAAAACAAGCGTTCTTTCAGACATAATGTGGCTAGTCCATCAAGGCACTACCTAAGCAACACACAGACCCTGCAGGCAATCCGCTGCGGGAAAGGGGGCCAATGCAAGACATCCCGCATATTGTATGGGACATGACCAAATATTGTGATATGCCCATAAGTCGCGACGCAGTTCATCCAACCTGTTGCAGACAAATTATTGATGGACAAGCAATGGTTCAAGCAATAGGGAACCTCCAAACACAAAGACATTTAGTGACCTGACAGATACAGTGGATACCTGTGTACAGGTAGCCTACTTTCGATTGGCTACAAGAGGGTTAATAATTACTGCCTTCGAAAGATATAGTGGACATTGCTTTTAAAAAGTGAAATCGTACAGAAAATTACCACCACAACTCTGTCACTGTGTGGAGTCCTGAAATACTTCGTTGTCAGAAAATTGGCTGTATGTTCTTGGTATGCTTGAAAGAAAGACTGATCTAGCTTTGAACATTTCTGTCTATTCAGCTCTCAACAGCCTCATTTGGAGATATGGACTAGCCTAGAGCGGTTGCTGGTGGTTACGTGAAAAAAGATAAGGTGTTGTCCACTGCCGGGTCATGTGTGTTTGCTTTACCGGGGTATATTTAACGGTGCTTTGGTGATGTCAGGAACATCAGCGGAACGAAAGCTCATCCAAATCACGTAACTATGAATATGAAGAATAGAGTGTCCTTCATGCTACAACTGGATGTGATTTGACATATTTAGCAGGAATCAGCTGAAACAATGCATGAATAAACTATTTGAAAGTTCCCACTTACTTTCTACATTTGGAACATTCCATTATGAGCTCATTACCAAGAGCTCTGTAAGTTTGGAAAGACCCATTTTCTAGATATTGATGTTCAGATATCACCCTCATCTTCATCGGATGGAGTGTGGTGGAAGAAAGTAATCTTTACCAGTGTGCGCCAAAGCCACATTATAGAGTTTGTCTACAGCAAATCATGTGAAGTTGACAAACGTAACATCAGGCAGGCTCTGCTGCTATCGAAGTGCGATCTTGTCATGTGCACTCAGGTGCAATTGCATTGACAGTAGCAAGGCCTGAATTGACTCTACGGTAGGCCTACCCTATATCCGTCAAGTCATGAAAAGTTGAAACTATTGATAGATGATAGATCAAGTTATGAAACATTGAAGCATGCATCCTGTATATACATAAAGCCAGCAATAGTTAAACTGCAGTGCAGTCATAGGCTACTAAAAAATTTCACTAGGCCCTATAGGTATGACAATTTCACTGCATGTGATTTTGTTGGAAGCATATGACCTGGAAATTACTAGTCCAGACTGAAATCAAGTCTCCATCGCATATGTTCAAGACATCACTCATAGCCAGTTGAAGTTTTTGTCCACCATTTTGGTTTTTGGTTTTCTGGCAGTGTCACATAATATTCTATTCTATTCTATTTTGGGATTTATAAAGCGCCTCTCACAGTACAACCTAATCAGAGGCGCTCCCAGTGCGAAGAACTCCTGGAAAAAGAAAAGTCTTAAGACAACGGGCAGAAAAAGTAAAGCCTCCAGATAAAATCTGGGAACGAATAATAGGAGGAACGCCATTCCACAGTAAAGGGCAGACATAGGCAAAGGCGCGATGTTGGGCTATGGCAGTCCGAGATCGTGGTACAAGAAGATCATGACGGTCTAAAGAGCGGAGAGGACGTCCAACGGTAGCAGAGAAAGGCTTCCTAATAAGATCACAAAGGTAGCGAGGCGCTAGACCCAAAAACATCTTATAGGTAAGAAAAAGAATTTTATATTGAATCCGGGCAGTCAAAGGAAGCCAGTGAAGGTGCTCAGTCACGAAAGTCGAAATGTGAGAGAAACGAGGAAGGCGGGCAATCAAACGTGCTTTTAATTTCATCACTTTCCTTAATTCCGAAAATTCTCATTTACATTCTGAATTGATTTATTCATTAGATACAGAAATTCACTAACAGCCAATTCGATAATCTGGCCGCCATTTTGGTGTCCAGGCAGTGCTATATATGTGACATTGGTTTCATCACATGCCTTGACCTCGAAAATGTTGATTTAGACCCTGAAATCATGATTTCATTGCATACATAACTTCACTTATAGCCATTTTAAGATTTTGTCCGCCATTTTGTCCGCCATCTTGGTTTCCGTGCAATGCCACATATGTTACCTTGCTTCCATTGCATTCCTTGACCCCGAGAATGTTGATTTAAACCCTGAAATCATTATTCCACTGCATACATAACTTCACTTACAGCCATTTCAAGATTCTAGCCGCCATTTTGTCCGCCATTTTGATTTTCGTGCAGTGCTACATATGTGTATTTGGTTCCATTGTATTCCTTGCACTCTATAATCTTAATTTAGAGTCTAAAATCGTGTTCCTGTCACATACAATACTTTACTTATAGCCATTTGAAGCAACTGACCGCCATTTTGTCCGCCATCTTGTTTTCCCATTGAACGGCCAAAAATCCAGCTTGCTAACAGCGATTTTCGTTTTCAGCAGGGTCAAATTAGTCTAGAAACACCGGTTAGCAAATTGTTACATGATTTGCTTCTAGAAGTGCCATTTTGAGATTCCAAGCCTGGTCTATATGGAACACTTTTTGACGGAATCTCAACCCAAACAAAACATTATATGGTATAATGTTATCAGACAGTGTTTAAGGCATGTACACTTTTTATCCATAGAAATTATATTATAATTATTTTGAATGAACTTTTCCCATACATCTC
Source organism: Lumbricus terrestris (assembly GCA_949752735.1). Classification (NCBI taxonomy): domain Eukaryota; kingdom Metazoa; phylum Annelida; class Clitellata; order Crassiclitellata; family Lumbricidae; genus Lumbricus; species Lumbricus terrestris. The sequence goes on along the minus strand of OX457037.1, from coordinate 34,723,087 downwards.
TTGTTTTCACCTTGGAGTCTGATTTATGATATCACTCAATGGATATCAAACAAAACTCTTGTCCAGTTTCCTCATGTTCCAAGAAGGTGTTGAGCATCATGAGAGTGGCCTCTTGAGAAATTAAGCAACCTTTAACAAAGTGCTCAAAGAAGTTTCTACCATGACACTAATGACTTGATGGACTTAACGACTTGTTGACTTAATGGCTTAATGACTTGTTGACTTAATGACTTGTTGCAGGTTATCCAATGGCGTTCCTCACTTGAAATTCCCGAATCTGCCAACCTGTCCTCTGATGCAACCGATCTAATTCACCGACTTTGCTGTGATCAGAGCGAACGGCTTGGACGAGCAGGTGCCGATGAAGTCAAGGGCCATGCATTCTTCCGTGGGATCGACTTCGAAACTCTTCACACGCAGACTGCGCCATACATTCCGCAAATCACACATCCACTTGATACGTCGAACTTTGATCCCGTTGAACCGGTTCGGCCTGGGCAGAGTGATGCCGCAGAGCCCAACGTCTTTTGTGATTTAATTTATGACAGTAGGAAACATGCTTTCCTAGACTTCACATTCAGAAGATTTTTTGATGGCTCTTCTGAGCAATAATACAATTTGGTTCATGAACTTGTGTCCTGTTGTTTTTTATATACTAGTGTGTCCTCCTGATGCTTCAAACTGTGATGCTGTTGAACTCTGGACAGAGTGATGCCATTTAATTTATGACATTACCATCAGTATGTACACATGTAACTGCATTTGAATATTTCTTTACATGGTTAGGTGGGTATGTTATGTGATGTAACTCAAAATTTAACTTACCGTAAACTTCTTTGAGATACTTCTAAAGGTAGCATCTGGAATTTCATGTTATAATTCGATTACGGAGAAAGATGCAATGTGTTTAAGAGATGACCTTGGTTAGCAAAAACTGCAGATTGGTTCTGTAACCTTTGAACCACTTACCTGTATATTTTGAGCATTCAGTTGATCCAAGAAGAATTCAAAGTCATGAGTAAGATGGAATGGTTGACTGTTTGAGCAGTGCATAATGAGGATGCAGAAACCATCAGGGTAGGTTAGGTTTGATCATTTGACAAAACCATCAGTGCTAGTCATATGAGAATTTTAAAAAGATAGGTGTTGAGCTGTGATTTGAATGTCTTCAGAGCCCAGAGATGGCACATTCTTTACATGGTTAGGTGGGTTATGTTATTATTCTGAATTCAGGTTCAGAACGAACTAACAGGAAGCCACAAAGAAGAATAGGTACAAAAGTGCGTCATTTTTAATGCAAGCAAAAGCTCAGTGCCCTGCATGCAAAGTTGAAAATAATTTTGTTAAAAAAAGTAACAATTAAGACAAACTAAAGACAATTAAAAAACGGATGTCTAACTTGCAACATTTCAGCCAAGAAACCGTGCCCAGTGAGAGAATAAACTCAAGGGATAAAACAGCTATGTGAGCATGGGTACGGGTCATGGCCAGTACGTGGACCTAACTACATTAGAAAGGAGTAGTTAATAGCGGGTGTGGATGGCAAATGTTTTTTTTTACAAAAGGATGCAACAGTAGCATGCAAGTCGGAATGCACTGAACATGTTGAGTTTAAACAACTCTACAACATATACTAAACTATACTATTTTTGGATTTATAAAACGCTTCTCACAGTACAACCTAATCAGAGGTGCTCCCAATCCCGATGACACCCTCCAGACAAAGAGTCTCTAAACTTTATATCTAAAATGCCATTTTTATACTCTTATTAGGCTATTACATCATTCTGTACCACGCATGCTCACATATATTTTTGCAGCAGACATTTTTTGCAAGAACTTGAAGATGAAAGGTAGGAATTTAGGAACATGGTTACTTTCATGAAGGTTTCTAGATGTAAATTTGTCAGTTTCTCTATGGATCATTATTGCTTCAGCGCAAATAAATTTGTTCAAATCATGAAGTAATAGGTCTAGTTTAAAAAGGTTTCGTTTTTCAAGGGAAAGTGTGCAGGTGTGCCATTCCCCCCCCTGTGGTGACGAGGGATTCGGAGGGAGAGAGACAAAAAATCGTCCAAAATTACCTGACGTCATTTTTGGAGGCCTCTGAAAACGATTATTTTATGAGCTATATTCTTAAGAATTGCCAGGGTTTTAGAAGTATGTAACAGGCTCAATTCGCTAAAGGCAGTGATGAGCATTTAGTGACCGTTCGTTCACAGATTTGTCTTTTAGGGTTTTACGAAAAACGCAGAACACACCCAAGTTGCGTGCATACATACTTACTTTCTCTCTTTCATCAATATGCATCTGCCGCCAGATGGCCAACCATCCAGCCAGCCAACCGTTAACGCCATCTGCTGCAACTGAGCGTGTAGAGATGCTGTGATTATTACGGTGTCGTCGTCGTCGCTTAAGATTCCGGTAAAATTTCTTACAGAAATCAAGATGGCTGGCGGATTACGTGTCATATGCGACATGCATGTTGTGTTTTGTGCTCTCGTTATGGCTGCGTGTGTTTTCCATGACGCCCAGTGTGAAGACGGGAAGGGTTCGCTCGGTAAAGTTCCATCTCGTCGGGGTGCGAGGCCCGACAGGGCTGCTTCGGATCAAAATGACAATGACGATGGGAGAAAAAACAACGCTCCCCGTGTTTTGAAACTGTCGGAAGATCCAGTCTGTGCCGCGGATGTTAGCCGAATTTGTGGGAAAATCACTGGCCAGAACAACTTTGCGGTTGTCGAATGTCTACAGAACGATCTCATGGTGAGCAGAATTGCCGTCTTACCTACCTTAGTGTTCTAGATTTCTAAAGACGTAATCATTTGCAAGCCATGATTGCTAGGTTCTTGGTCCTTAAAAACAAGAGTAGTTAGGGTAGAGGTTTCCGACGGCTCGGTCGCCGATATGCATCGAGTAAACAATATGGCTGCACCAGAAATGGACAGAGTAGAGTGTTCTTGCCTACGTCGATCAATAAACCCAATATTCCTGAGAAAGCAAGTAAGTAAGTGATAGTTACGCAACCATTATAATAAGTTTTAAAAAGGAGCATATGGCAATCCGTCGTTTTAGCATTATAAATTATTCCACCGGAGCAGCATACATATTTTATCAATCCGACCACTCATTTTACAATTAGTCTATATTTCAGCAACAATTATATTTTATCAAGCGATATACCACCCGAGTACAGCGATGAATAGGACATAAAGTAGCGCTGTATAAGCACAGAACCTGATTATTTTGTAATCGTTCGCGCCTGGGGGGGCCCGGCCTGGGGGGCCCGGTAGCGCAATGGATAACACGCTGGCGTACAGTGCGAGAGGTAGCAGATTCGAGCCCCTGTTGGGCGGATTTGCTTTTTAGGCTGCTATTAGCGCCGTGTAATTATAAAGCTGTCTGTTCAGTTAGTAGTTAATAGGGTGTCCCAACAAATATTTTTCTAGAAACTTGAAATGCAGTCCCCCTAAAAAGTTTCCATATGGTCCCATAATAACACCTGTAAAGTTTTATGACACTAAAAAAATATTTAGGGGTGGCTCAAGCCGCCCAAATTTAACCCATATTGGCATAATTTGCGCCTGATGTGTCCAACTTCTAAATGCCTTTATATCCCAATCGTTGATCCTATTATAACAAATTTACTACCCTTGGAAAGCTCGTGAATGGTAGAATTAACAGGTATTTAACTTTATTGGATACAATGGATATTTTGGGCATAGTCTTATGCTCAAAAAATGCAAAATCGAGAAAAATTTGAGATTTTTGAACTTTGGACACAATATCAGTGCACACACAACTAATCATTGGGAGTAGTCATTACAAACTCTTGATAATGTAACAAGTCGTGGTTTTAGCTCCTCCATACCTTCATCTGCTTCATAGTAAGAAATTCTGAGGGGGCTGTGAGGTTCAACCCCTATTTGTCCTAGGACCACACAGTAAAGTTTTAATTGCACACCCCATGCAGCTACACAACAAATCAACGTCTGGACCGTTATTTTTTTACTATTCTCATACTGATCTGCTGATTCTACATCACTGCACTCAAATTGTTCTTCAGTTCTACGTTCTACATTTACACATGTCAACAAGATTGTCACAATTGTGGTTAGAAAACATGTGCCTGTGTTTTTCGACAACCTGTACGAGAAATTGTCTCCGATCTACGTTCTTCGTTATCGTTGAGCTGAAATTCTGTATCAAAGCTGCGTCATGTTTGTTCAGCACAGTCATTTACACAGACCAACGTTATGAAAAATCACACGTGGTCTTATACGATTGGCTATCTCGCCACTCTTTCACCGAAAGATCGAGAAAACTATATTTGAACGCAGCATGGTTTGGGAAAAACTTTTAGGAAGAGATAACCCCGTTATTCCACATTAATGAGAACTCACTGAAAGAACAGAGAGAATTGCTATCTCTTATATCTTAGGTGCTGGTATACCAAGAATGATGTTGCATCATTTTCAGACTTGTCATCTAGAGCAGCATTGCCAGATTTATAAAGCTATGGATTAATTCAAAGAGAGCAGTGACTCTACATGAGAACACCGCCTGACTGTAGATGTCAATCACAAATCTGAAACTTGTTTGGGTTGGATGCCCTGTAATTCACGGTCGTCAACTGTATATGTGATTCGTTTCCATCATAAAGCAATTAGATCTATATTGCCTTACCCATCCAACTTGCTCTGTGATGGCAACAGGCTTGCGAAATGCTACCGAATTGTTCAATCCAACCATGAATACCAAGAGTTTTGAAAATTCTTGATAGTCATATTTCGAGTATGGCCACGCTAAAGCTGTTCAGTAATGAATTCTTATGATTTGTTAGATGCAGACTGCAGTAGCATTGGTCGAGGGTTTGGTTGATGGTGAACCAGATTGGAGCATTCATCTTTAAATGGCTTGCAGAGCTTAATTACAGACCATTGATGGACAAATTTTTACCAAGGACACAAAGAATGCACCAGGCAACTGGACTTAAAAGATTTCTGTGATGTTAACAAGATGTTACGACTGATGGCTGATGTAGAAGGGTGCAAGGCATTGCAAACTCTATTTAATATGCAGTTATTGAAAGCCGTTGTCTCAAAGCATTTGCCAATAATTAGGCCTAATGCATCACACTTTCACGACTTCAAAAGGTTCAAACTGCAACCGTTGATTCCTGTCCTGGTCCAGAGGTCAACTTTAGCACACCAACATGTTTGTAGGCTACTTCCACCAACTAGAGAAAAATCAGACTGACAATCTGTTAACCTTATTCATTTCTACTCCACTGATGATTGCCATGTGGAGGTAGCGACCTGCAATCCTAGTGCACGACATTTACATCATTCGTTTGCTCGAGAGCTTAACTGTCGTCCTTATGCTTGAAAAACCTCATTCGCAAATACAATAAGGTTGCATATTTGTAGATTTTAGTATTTCAGAGCAATATAAGGTTATTAAGCAATACATAAGCACGCTAGTGGGATCAAAGTGTGGACCTCCGAAAATTTCAAACTCATAGGCCTATATGTCGCACGTATAATTTGTGACAACTTACACATATTATATGTGAGCTTTGAGCGGCCTCTAAATATTTTCAAAATGTCCAGAAATTTGGCAGGTACTATCATAGGACCATAAGGAAACTTTTTGGAGGGACTGCATTTCAAGTTTCAAGAAAAATATTTTTCCTGTGCAATCGTGGGACACCCTAGTAGTTAAGTTTAATTAAGATTTAAGATTACTGCATAACATGTTAATGTAAAGCGCAGTGCGTCTTGCAGGCGCTTAATTAAAGAAAAGATATTATTATTATTTGAAAAAGTGTTTTTCCGCACCCGAAAAAGCCTAAAAACAATTCACCTGCTACCTGTCATTTTGTACCGGTTAATTTCTGCCGCTTATTCATGCTTGTATATACCTGTGTTCTTTAGCTTATTTAATACAAGCTATTTTTCTGAAAAATATACGTTTTCATGGCTTCTTCTGCACTGACTGACTGACCTACTTTTGCAGAAAGCTATTGATCGACGTAGATCAGAGCCCTCTACTTTGATCCTTTCTGGTGCGACTGTATTGTTTACTCGCTGCATATTGGCGACTGAGTCATCATAAATCTCTACCGTTGTTAGAATTGTGTACGGGCATATGGCATATGTTTGGGGTTTTATCATTTTATATTGCCGCAATTCATCTGTTGATACCTAGAACCACAGGTGTTCAAACACGCATATTCCTATCTTCCTGAAACGATCCTGTTATTTAATAAAAATTTTAAACATTACTGTTCTTGGTGGAAAGCTGTATAGGCTATTTTGCCATGTTTACATATTTTATAATATATGATACATGCATAGAAACTTTCAATCGGCATCTTGCTCCTGAAGGTGTGCAAAAATAATTCCTTGGAATCTGTATAAACACGATCTAAACATTTCACATGCGGTTTGTTGTCTAACATTTTTGTACTTATTAGCAGCCTTTTGGTAAAAATTTCTGAGATGTAGCAATGGAGGAGCTGCATTGCCTGATGTGCAGAATTGCATGAAAATGACTGATGATCTGATGTATCATCTCTCGGTTATTTGGCTGTTGATTCTGATTGGTCAGCAGTCACATACAATTTGAACGAAATACATCGGCCATTAACATAACATGACTTTCTTTGGCTAATAGTCTAATACCACAACATCAGTTGAACTTTCGCATAGGTGGCAATCTGTTGCGGATTGCCCTTTCAGCTGGCAGTCCAGTTGAATTCTGTAGGCCTGCTTTCTTGTCGTAAATTTTTTCATTTTTTCATAATCTGACGGTTTTCTATCTTGGTTACATCGACATCGAGCGAATCGCCTAATTTCCAGAACATGTTTTTTACTGTGCATTATTATTTAACTTCGTCAACTTCAATTTACCTTTGTTTAAATTAATTTCCTAAATTGATTATGTTACGAATAACGTTACGTAGAAGGTGCACTGCGTCCACCATGTTGTTATGGTCAATCACATTGCACAAATTGTAGTGATTAGTCCGCAGTCATTAAGTCATATAACGCTGCACGTTTCAAATGCATTCACCAAGTGCGGTTGCAGCTCTTCACATTCAAATTTGTTTGTTCAAAGAGATAAAAAAAGACAAAAAAAAGACAGTCCGAGACATCAAAATTGAGTAAAATTAAAGTAATGAAAATTAGGTAAATAAAATGTTGGTCTGGTTCCAGCTTCATCTGACTTATAAAAGTTATAATCGAGTGCAATCAATTTACTGATCAATCAGACCTTTGCAAGGTGATCAACCAAGGAAATCAATTGATTGATCACGTTGAATGAGAAGCTCTGTCTACGCTACAAATCAGTTTGAGGCCCGTATTGTTTGACGATGTTGGATGTCATATGGTGGTGCTCATTCTAGACGTCTTGTCTGCAAGCTGAAGCTTCCCACTGACATGGCTAGTAGGTCATTGGTGCCCAGTCCTTGCCTTGCCTTGCCTTCAACCTTCCTCGACACGAGGGTTGGTCGCATTTTGGACAGTTCTTCTCCATCCTCTCCTGTCTTCAGTTGCTTCGGTGCCCAGTCAGTCTGTCTTTAATAGCTTTTCTTCTAAACTCATCATGGTTGCATTGCATCTTTGCACCAGACAATGCATGCTCGAGTTCTGATGTAGCAACTTGCTTTTAGTATAATGAAAATATGTTCCTTCTTGTTTCAATTGTTAGCAGTCTACCTGAGTTGTCTTTTCTTGCGATTTTTTGCGGTGTAATTATATATTATAAGAGAAATCCAGCAGACACTGTAAAACTGCTTGGACTTGTCATTTGTTCTATGGGATTCTATTATTCCGAATAAATCGGATTTTATCAGATCTCGATTGACAGAGATAGGCTTGTGTGACAGTGAGCTGCATAATGATCTTGTTAGTTGCATTTATTGGTCGTGTCTTGTCTTGGCTAGGTTGCTGAACTGGCTTATAAATCTTCTCTGGTTGACTTTATTTTATGCTCTGCTGTTAAACTTCTGTTGTCTTATTGACTTTATTTTATGCTGCACAGTTTAACTTCTGTTTTTCTATTTGACTGTATTTTATGATGTGCAGTTAAACTTCTGTTTTAACAAGAAAAGACAACTTGGGTATTGCCCATGATGCTCACTTCGCAACCATCAGCCCTGTGCTGATCTCCGTTGTCAGGCCTCCAGGCCTTAGGTAGCATTGCCAATACATTGGCAGTAGGTTTCCACCAAACCCAAGGCTACCTGTGCAGTGAAATTTTACTGCTGACCTCTTGTGAGTAGAAGACCGAGTCGACCTTATGTCGCCAGCCAGGAGGTTTTGAATCCATTTCCTTCTGCTCTTCGTGCCAGTGTGCTTCCATTCAGCTTATCACACTGTTCTCTGTTTTTATAGTTGGTGTTATATTTATGATGTACATTTAAGCACTTATCACCCTGTTCTCTGTTTTTATGGTTGGTGCTATGTTTATGATGTACAGTTAAGCACTATTTTAGACTCTTAAGCATCATTTCCTTACGGCAATTTTTGACTTTGTGTGTAAAGGCCGAGTGTTTACTTGCTTTAAGCAAGAAAACACAGTTACTTGCTTGCTTACTTACTTGATGCCAACTTCTTGCAGTAGGTTGAAATTTCAGATGTGGATCTTTCATCAGTTCCATGGTCATTAACTGATACAAACATTTGCTTACTTATATACTCTACTACGTAAACTTTGTGTGCTTATTCACCATTCACTTATCTTGATTCAAGTCCCATTCTTCTACCTGTTCTACTCCGGTTGGACTGCAAGAAATGCGTTTCTGTAACGAGGAAAACCAATAGGTACATTTTTTAGAGAAATGGCTGCAAATGGAAATTATATCAGCATAGTTGAAAGTTGTTCTAGAAAGCATTTAAATAAATTTATCTGAACCATCATTCTAGTGTGCAGTGTAGAAATACTTAAATGAAAGAAATAATTTTAGCAACATTTTCAACAACCTGTAGCATCGTTGGTGTGACGCCTGTACAGTTCGTCTGATGGTGAGCTACCACTGCAAATGCCATAACGTCAGAAGGCTTATGTCTTTTATAAATGATACACTGCTATAATCCACAGACCGAGCATTTAGACATTTGCATAAATGGAGTGAACTGTGTATTGGGCGACACTATCTACTTTGCTGTACTATCATAGATCATGTATTGCATTTATATGAAAGGCCAAAGTGAAGTACTGTTGGCTCTGCCACTTAGATCTGACTGCTGCCTGAGCAGGAAGTTACTCTGACTAATGATTATGGAAACCCACATGACAAACATCATCTTGTTTAACATCTGTTGTCATGGAAACTATAAGTGTCTGGCTTAGTTCTGAGTACCGGTGGTACTCAGGAACCAATTCGTCTGGCCACGTTGTACTGATTTTGTTTTCGCTGCATTGTCTTATTAGCTATTTGACATTTACGGTTAAGTGGATGTATTTGAAATGATATTTATCTGTGATTTCAGTGGATTATGAATTATTGTTACTGCAGGTGGCTGTTATTATTTATATGGAACTTCTGTTGCACAGTTCATTCATTATATGCATTTATACAGCGCCTCTTCAAGTGGACTACTCAGAGGCGCTCCCAGCCTCAGTGCAGCCAAATAAAACTGTCTTAAGATGAGAGAGGAAAACCTGAGAAGGATTTTTACAAAGAGAGTGGAGGGTCAAAAAGCATTGATCAGAAAAGTAGCATTTGTCACCAGTGATAAAACCATGCACACACGCACACATACACACACACATACACACACAGAGGTCAGCCAATAAAAGTTGCATATTATGCTCATATGACCTCTTTGTTCCCCGCATCAGGACCGCCATGGCTCAATCCAGTTCATTTGCCTGCATAGATCCATCTCTATGGAATGGACTTCACCCTCCCCATCAGTTCGCACTGTCATCCTCTCTGGTAGTCTTTCCTCATCTTTCTCTCGTATCAAAACCTGCCTTTTCTCTCGGGGTTGCATGCACTGGGAGTGCTTCTGAAAGTCTCTTGCTGTGAGAAGTGCTTTATAAATATAGTCAGATACCGTACAATACAATGTTCGTGTTTATTATGAATTTAAACTGACATTTGCGCAGTGTGATTACAAGTGATTGCAGTAGTCGAATATGGCAGCCATGCAAGGTGCCCATCACATCCTGAGCAGGATGCGATGGGCAGCACTGCTTATCTTAGCAACGCCATCTGACAAATGATAGGCTGACTCGACCTTTGGAAGGGTAGTGGGAATCTATCCCACATCCCTGCTGATCTTATGCTCTTTGTGCCGGAGGGTTGCATTCATCTAAAGTCCTAACCCATTAGTTTATTGGTGACGTTCTGCAAAATCTGATCTCTGGACCAGGCTAGATCAACGAGCTTCCTCTTGACTATAATGGCGCTTCCCAAACTGTTCTCAGTCTCACCAACTGTTGAACACTGCTTTTTTTTGCTTGGCGTGGGCCGGGAGTGCCTCTGAGTAGGGATCTTGAAAGGGTGCTACATGCATTCTGATTGATTGAATGATTGGTTGATTGATTGGCTGAGTGATTGATTGGTTGGTTGGTTGATTGATTGATTGATTGATTGATTGATTGATTGATTAGTGTGAAACAACTACAGGCTGTAGCATCTGCCGTCATATGGTATCGCCACTGCTCAGTAGTGCCCTCATTATTGGAGGAAGATACACAACGTCGTTCATTCTCTGTTGCTGGTCCTACAACTTGGATTTAGTCTCCCTGTTATACTGTGCTTAATTCCCAGGGGTCACTCCACTCTGTTCCTTAAGAACCTAAAAACTGTTTTATTTAGCCGTGGTTGGGCCGGGAGCACTTCTGAGTAGCCTACCTTGAAGAGGCGCTATATAAATTTCTGAAATAAATAAATTTCTGAAATAAATAAATTTCTGAAATAAATAAATTTCTGAAATAAATCTGATTTGCTCCTCAAGTTGCCAGGAGACGCACTGAAACAGGTGGTCACCACCTGCCGATTGGCAGATTAGAGCATCACCACTGACTAATTGAAATAATATAAAAGACCTAGCCTATGATTTAGTTGCTTTTCTGTGAATGTCAGCGCTGATGGATTTAATGGTAAAATTGCTTTTATGAAATGATGAATATGTTGGGAAGATGTGATCATGTCAGGTGGTTTTTCACTGTTGAGGAGCTGTGGACAACTGGACTTATAGCTGTACAGGGTGGGCCATAAAAAAAGACCCCCCCTAGATTTTTTGCCAATATCTTGACCAAAAGTAAGAATTTCGACATGAAATTTTACAGTCTTATAGACAATTCATATTTACATATGATGGCCAAATTTCATCAAATTATTTCAAACAGAGCAAAAGTTATGCCACTATTATGGAGGCCACCCACCGGTTTTTGACGATTCAAAAACGTAAAGCAACAAAAAGTAGGTTTTTGCCAATATCTTGGCCAAAAGTAAGAATTTCGAAATGAAATTTTACAGATTTATAGACAATTCATATTTACATAAGTTGGCCAGATTTCATCAAAATATTTCAAACGGAACAAAAGTTATATCACTTTTAGTGAGGCCACCCTACGTTTTTTGATGATTCAAAAAAGTCAAAAAACGGTGGGTGGCCTCACTAAAAGTGATATAACTTTTGTTCTGTTTGAAATATTTTGATGAAATCTGGCCATCATATGTAAATATGAATTGTCTATAAACCTGTAAATTTTCATTTCGAAATTCTTACTTTTGGCCAAGATATTGGCAAAAACCTACTTTTTGTTGCGTTACGTTTTTGAATCGTCAAAAAACGGTGGGTGGCCTTCCTAAAAGTGGCATAACTTTTGGTTTGTTTGAAATATTTTGATGAAATCCGGCCATGATGTGTAAATATGAATTGCCTGTGAGCCTGTAAAATTTCATGTCGAAATTCTTACTTTTGGTCAAGATATGGGCAAAAAACCTAGGGGGGGTCTTTTTTTTGGCCCACCCTGTATGTCTTGCGTGCATTGCAGTTATGCATCATTACTATTATAATCATAATAATTTATGCATTTAACAGCAATTATATGTTGTTATTAATATTTTCCATTCTTTGACTTGAACTATGATCTTTTGTTTGTGTTGCGTTTTTTTAGAAAGATGAGGAAATCAGTGACGCGTGTGAGCACGTGAGTATTTAAAAAAAGTTTTTTGGAGTTTACATTCAATGAATGTTGATTGGCTTTCTAATTTTGCTGATATTGACAATAACACAACGACATCAACAACGAAATGGAGTTTTCCTTGTGGTTTAAAAATAGAATTTTGTTTTAGCCATGGGTTGAACTTTCAGGACGTTAAATTGTTTGAACTGGGAGTGCTCAATGAATGAATCGAATTGAATTAAGTTGAAAATTGAAGTTAAACTGGTATCGTTTGATGGCTTTTTTATTGCTGATTTATGCGGATGAACCGATGAGATTTCTAGTCATGCTGCTATAAAATTTAAATTGTTCATTGTGTTTGTAGGACTAATTAAAAGCAAGTGGTTAGCTCATTTTATTTTGCAGACCTCGTGAATTTGCTGGTGCCCTGCACTTGACTTTCGAGTGGCTCTTTATAAGTTGTGAAGCTCTAGTGCGCTTTTGATTATGATTATTTATTTAAGATGATTCATGATGCTACAGATGTTGTGGACCTTGTAAAAATTACATTTAGGCCAAAAAAAATAATGTTGTGTTTCCGGTAACCCGACCGACCCTCTTTTATTGCCCCGACTCAAATAATTTTGTAAAAAAATTTATTTAAAAAAAATTATATTAAAAAAAAATTTTATTAAAAAAATTTTCAAATTTTTTCTAACTTTTTAAACAAAACTTTTATTGACATAGTATGGTGACATTGCCTTCCGTAAAAGTTGGATCTTTGGCCAAAAAAATGTTGTGTTTCTGGTAACCCGACTGACTTACTTTTATTGCTGCGACTCGGAAAATTTTTTGCAATTTTTTTTTTTACAGTGGCATTGCCTTAGAGCAGCGGTTCTCAACCTGTGGGTCGCGACCCCCAAGGGGGTCGCCTGGCGATTTGCAAGGGGTCGCCTGGACCTGTCAGAAATTTGTAAAAGATGCAATAGCAACATTATTTCAACGATAGCCTATCTACTACGCTAGAGAAACTTAAAATAAATTTTTACTGACACTCTTGCAATGATTCATTCGTTAGTTTGGGACAGCTAATTAATCTAAATTTTGCCATTTTAGTTTTCAAATGTAAATTTCGCTTTTACCATTCTTTTTGGATAACAATGGCTGGGCCGCTTAGGGGACAATTATTGAAGTCTTAACCATGTCTGTGAGCGCTGCAGGAATCATGAATAATTTTGTTCAGATGACAGCTGAAAATGTAAGTTAGGCAATATTGGGTGGCAAATCCAAAACTGTTTAAACAATTGGGGGTCGACACTCTGATGTTTTAACCATGACAATCAGCACTGAAAAAATCGAGCTATTAGCTTAAGATGCAGCCATTATGATGTGAAAATTTAAGAAAAATTAAATAACGGGGCCTATTTTTATGTCTTTCAGCACTGAAATTATGAAAATGTATGTTAAAATGACAGGCTAAAATGCCACCACTGCGGTGTGGATATTTAAAAACTTTACAGTGAAGAGGAGCACATCCTCTGCCCCAAACCTTACCCTGCTCGGCGCATTCATAAAGAACACAGGTAGGCCCTAAAGTTTATGAAAATTATATCCACCCAAATCGAAATACCCAGGTAAGATGAGTGTTAAGAAATGAAGAACTACATTGACTAATTTTCTGAATACTTTAGCCTATTGTTTGGTACCGGTAGCTGCAGCATGAATAGAGAAATCACAGCGTTTTAGTTTTACTGACATTTGCGATCAAATCCAACAAAGAAACTGTATAGTGTATACTGCCGTTCAGATACTAAACATCCTGACTACGCAGGAAAACATGACTAGTAGGCCTATTTTTTTAAACAAAGCTGATAACACAAAGAAGGCACTCTTGAGACAGAGGGTTTCTAAAGTTTCAATAACAAGACGTGGTAGCTGTCGAAGCCAACTTCGACTGCAAGCCTGTACCGAATAGGCCTAACAGGTAGCTCTCGAGTATCGCAAGAGTAAGGAAACCTCATAAATTACCAAAGGCAGTTTTCTAATAATGAGGGTGATATGCATAACAATGGACAATGGTGACAATGATGCAGTGAAGGGGGGGGTGTAATGCAATAAATTTTGTTGTTGGGGTCGTCACAACTTTTGAAATGTTACCAAGGGGTCGCCGCACTAAAAAGGTTGAGAACCGCTGCCTTAGAGTTTCACGCCTGCCTAACTACTTCCTGGTTGCTAGTCTTGAAAAACCTCTAGCCTTATCATTCTCACTTGATCCACCTCTAACGGTGACTAGGGAAAATAAATCTAGCAACCTCTAGGTGTAACTAGTCACTGGCTTGGCCAGTCTGGAACGACCCCTAGCAGTGATGTTCTGTTCGCACTCATCTTCCCCTTCCCTTCCCACTTTATCTTACCAGAAAAGATGTCAACAAAATGAAATTAATAGAATTGTTTTCTAGAGCAATTTTAGGTACAGACAGTCAGGAAATAGGCAGTTTATACTTGCTTAGAACACGTACTTTGTTGCAGCGTGTACCTTTATGCAAAAAAGAGTAGTTGGGTATAATTTTTCGGATAGTCACTGTATAAAAATATTTTACCAAAATAAAAATATTTTTCTACCTACCCAATTTTTAGAGCTCTGTTACCGGAAACACAGCATTATTTTTTTTTGCCTTACGTATGCACTACACGTATGCTTTACAACTATATCAATGCGTGTCTATTCTACATTACTGTGAATATGGCAGTTGACTTCTCAGTCATCTGTGACCAACTGCCTTGGCTTTTTCCTTTTCTGTGCCAGGTGATTGTATATGCTTTGTTGCAGCTGAGGCTTTATTAATCTCTTATTGGGCCATACGTGGCAGTTTGTGGATTACTGATAGGCAGACTGTTTTTTTTATTGAAAAACAAATTGCGACCGATAGGCCGACTGGTTTTTTAAATTGAAAACAAATTGCGAAGCACATTTTAGCATATATACAGCATATAGAATATTTGTAGTAATATAATTCAACTTGTAGTTCAGGGAGTGTACAACAATTGGGTTGACATCCCCAGTTTGCACATATTAGTGTTTTCTTTGTCTGGTTATTGTTAAGAAATGCTTTAAAGAAATGTTTCCTTGTTATAACACTCATCATCATCAATATCCATAGGCACAGTGCCCGTAGGAGTCCAACGCCACTCTCTGTCTGAGTCTGTCTCGCGTCATGCTGCCCAGTTTCAACAGGTCCGGTCAGCAGGTCTGCTCCATACCATTAACATCTTGGAGCAGCTAGACCATCTTGTCTGAATGAAGAGAATATTGGGAAAGAGGCATGAAGGACAACCTGGGTCAATGCCCGTATGTGTCCCATGCTCTCTCCTCCAACTCTCTCCACTGGTCTGTCCTGACCGACCTGTGCATGTCTGCTCCACATCATGACACCTTGGAGCATCTGGGTCGCTATGTCACTTGTGTCGTGGTTTTTGCGGATTTCAATCGTCTTGGTCTTTTACTGCCAGAGTATCGCCACCCATCTGGCAAACCTTCTTCCTTTTGTCTGGGCTTAGGACCGGCACAGGGACGTTGTTGGTTCCCTGTGGCGGAGGATGGATGCAGTTTAACGTCGTGCCCATTATAACACTAGTAGAAACTAATTCATTAAATCACTCTGTTGATAGGAACTAAATACATGCCACCAAGTCTTCAAGGTGCACAATTGAGATGCCCATCTCATCTATAGAACAATCAGCCTCTACATCTGTACAATATGTGCATTAATATAGCAGTAAATGACTATATAGCAGTAAATGCAGTCATTATATGGACCGTGTGATGAAAACAGCTTTCCCATGCACAATGCACATAACTTGCTATATTTAGAGTTGCATTTACAACTATATATACATACATAGAAATTCCTGTAGTTAGTTTTGCAATGGCTTTGAAAAGTTATGACAGCAGCTTTTTATTATATTTTTGCATCCATTTGCCTGCAGCTATTTCAGCTTTAGATAGTGATATCCCGTTCTTGCTTAGAACTCTTTTTATTCAGATGTTTTTACTCATCATCCAGGTCAAAACACTTGTATTGTTCTTCAGCCAAGAGGCTGTCGAAACTGTTGTGCATGATGATTCAGAAATTCGATTATAAAGAAGATTTTGGAATTTGAATATGTACAGTACTGTCAACAAATGTTTTGAATGTGGATAATGGATATGTCATGTTGGTTAGCATAGACTTAAGTCTATTTTGCCAAAATTATTTTTTTACTGGCTCTTCACCTGTTGTAAATTTGTCTTACCAGGACTACACATTTCAGTGTTTAATTTTATTTTAAATTTTTGGGGGGCAATTTTTGAGATATACTGTTTTTAGTCTAATTTTTCATGTGTTTTTTAACTATGAGATATTAAAACACTTGTTCTGAGTGACTTTTTATTACAGAATTTAAGATGAATAAAAATGAAATATGATGTGTAATTTTTTTTATAAAAAATGTGTTTGCTTTCATCTGAACTAATATTATTGGCAAAATCAAAAACATAGCTACCAAAGAGTGACCTGTATAAGTATCAAAGAGAAATGGCAAGGAAGGTAATTAAGCCAGACTGAACCAATTGCTCAAATGTCCTATATGTTTAACTATTATACACTAGTTCACTTGACATATGACTATTTTGTGCATGTCCCATAATTGGCCGTAATACATCAACAGACTGACATCTAAATCAAAACAATTTAGTGAGCCTAGTCTGAATGTCTCATCTTAACTCTGCAGCATATGTCGGCCTTTTTGAAAAGCACCATATGTTAGTGACTGGCTGTACACTGTACAGTCTGTCTGTGCCTGCATGTTATAGACGGTCCCTCAGTTGTGGATGGTCCTTTGGTTATGAACATTTGTTCCTTTTGTTTTGGATGATCCTTTGGTTATGGATGGTCCTTTGGTTATGGATGGTTCTGTGGTTATGGATGGCCCTTTGGTTATGGATGGTCCTTTTGTCATGAATGGTTCTGTGGCTATGGATGGTCCTTTGTTTATGAATGGTTCTTTGGTTATGAATGGTCCTTTAGTTATGAATGGTCCTTTAGTTATGGTTGGTCCTTTGGTTATGGATGGTCCTTTGGTTATGGATGGTTCTTTGTTTATGAATGGTTCTTTGGTTATGAATGGTCCTTTAGTTATGAATGGTCCTTTAGTTATGGTTGGTCCTTTGGTTATGGATGGTCCTTTGGTTATGGATGGTTCTTTGGTTATGAATGGTCCTTTGGTTATGGTTGGTCCTTTGGTTGTGGATGGTCCTTTGGTTATGAACATTTGTTCCTTTTGTTTTGGATGATCCTTTGGTTATGGATGGTCCTTTGGTTATGGATGGTTCTGTGGTTATGGATGGCCCTTTGGTTATGGATGGTCCTTTTGTCATGAATGGTTCTGTGGCTATGGATGGTCCTTTGTTTATGAATGGTTCTTTGGTTATGAATGGTCCTTTAGTTATGAATGGTCCTTTAGTTATGGTTGGTCCTTTGGTTATGGATGGTCCTTTGGTTATGGATGGTTCTTTGGTTATGAATGGTCCTTTGGTTATGGTTGGTCCTTTGGTTGTGGATGGTCCTTTGGTTATGGATGGTCCTTTGGTTATGAATGGTCCTTTGGTTATGGACAGTCCCTCAGTTATGGATGGTCCTTTGGTTATGAATGGTCCTTTGGTTAAGGACGGCCCCTCAGTTATGATGGTCCTTTGATCACATCTATAGGTCTTTGGTCTGGTTGTTGTAGTTGGTCTGGAGCTACAAGCACAACCTGACGATGGACTTCAGGTTCGATTCTGCTGCGTCGGAGATCTGCAAAGGAACCCTTGATCAGGTTAGATATTTTCGTATCTTTCTAACTGTGACATATTTTTTATTCAAGAACATATTAGTTATTATTATAATTATTTCTCATTTATGTAGTGCCACCATCTTGTGACTAAGTACCAATCAATCTGTGCAATTTTGATCAAAGATCTTGCTCAAGGTTCCTATGTCCATTAATGATCTGAAGGAAGCTTGAACCTATGCTGTTCAATGTTCATTACAAGGTAGTCCAGTTGGTGCATTGTCCCACAAATATTTGTTGTCACATTATTTTTTTGGCTTACTGGTCTGGAGCAACTTTCCTGTAGAAGTTGTTGCATGGTTCGTTTCCAGCTCATGCCATTTTGTAACAAAGTCACTTTGAGATTTTGGTCTTCAGATGACGATTATCTGTTTTGCGCCTTTTTTCGTTCTCAGATGGGTGAGTGCAGTCGGCTGCCAGACGGCCAGGGTCTCAAGATTCCGTGTCTCATCGAAAACATCGACAACGTTACGAACAACAACTGCAAGGCATTTCTCAGGCGAATGGAAAGCATCGTCTTCAGCGACTATCGACTCATCTACAAGTTTGCGGAAAAGTGTCGGTCAGAGATCGCTGACCTCGAGTGCGGACGTCTGCCATCGAATGAAGACAGTGCGGTCAGTATCTCTCCTTCCCTAGATATGGAATGATGCAGAGCAATTATGGCATAGCACAATAATTGCACCAAAGACCATGGGTGGAGTTTGGTTTCTGTTCTTGGAGGGGCTAAATTTTTTGGGGCTGAGACTCGGTCCAGAAGAACGAGAACAAGTTTCCCGGCCAAAAAAAGTTGATGACTTTTTTTGTCGTTCGTATGTTTCGCGTGGGGGTGGGAGGGGGCTAGGCCCGAGAAAAGATGCCATTTACATGGTAAAAAATGGTTCTGGGTCTTCTTGGGGGGCTTAGCCCTCCTAGCCCCTGATAAACTCCACCCATGCCAAAGACTCATTAAGGCCAGTGTTTTAACTTGAGGGTTAGGGGTTGACCCGGGCTGGCTCTTTTTCTAACCACCTCTGGTAAGTGACAAGATTGGGAGGTGGTTAGACTGCTTAGAGTCATATGTTGTTTCTTGTGCAACATATTGACGACATTAGATGTTGACTTGCATTTGTGTAGTTTGGTTTTTTGTTATTTTTTACCTCCCAGCTCTTTTTCGGCATCTAAAATACTGTCTAAAAAGGTAAAGGTTTTGCCCATACTCGCTTGTGAGCGTTGGGCCCGGTGCTGATCCCCGGTGTTAAGCCATCAGCCCTTAGGTGGCAATTGCCATACATCGGCGGTAGGTGGCCAGGTCTTTCCGCCGAACCCAAGGTTACCTGCGCAGTGACACTGCTACTCATTTTCACACTCCCATCTGGCGAGTGGCGGCTGAGTCAACCTTAAGGGGTTAAGATTAGATCCCGGTTCCTTCTGTTCTTCGTGCCAGCGTGTTACCAATCAGCCACCGCACCGCCCCCAAAATACTGTCTACATCACCATATCAATGCCCGCCTTATGGTGAGACCGTTATTTTGATGAGCTAATTTTCTACTGGTGTATTGATGTTACAATGACATGCATAATTGTTACGAGTCTCTCTGGTGTAACCAATACTTGTGCACATGAACGTAGTTGGTCATTTTAAAGCTTTTCCGTTTTTATGGTGATTGCTGTTTGCACAATGCTTCGTGGCTTTGAATTATAAGCCAGCTCTCGTGACTTGGCGTTTTAAAGTGCTGGGAAGAGTTAACGATTGCAATTATGACTATGTGATTGTTTCCTGTGCTTCAACAGCTAGCCAGTGGCGTTCATGTGAGCCTTGGTGAGATATCCATAACCATAGCCATAAATTTATTGAACCCAAGTAACAGCAGTGTCATAGAAAAAACAGGTACAGTATAGAAAACAGTGTAGCAACTGGAGATCAATAGGGCTACGACTCTAATGAACCTGGGTTCCGCTAGTAACAATGAAATAAATTTAGGCAGATTGGTAACAAAGCACAGGTGTATGATAAAACATGATTCTTAACTAGCTTACCAAGTTTAATTAATTTAACAAGTAGTTGGACAATATGGGTGATAAGATTAGACCAGAGTCTAATTTTAAAGAGTGAGATGTTAGTTAGTTAATTACGCCGCAGGGTGTGGTGTATCGCTCCAAGTGCAGGGTCCGGCGCATTCAGTGGAAATAGCCAAGATTCGAATTAGTCCTAGCCAAAGATACTCTTATATTCGATATAATATGTTTGCTTCAAATGGGAGAATATCTGTGTTCATTTGTGGGACACAATTGATGCTGCTGCATATTTCTTCCATCTTGAGAACTATATTGACATCGCTTAGCAGGCACAGTACTGTTCTGGGTCACAGTACAACAGGAAGCTGATTTGCCTTGAGGCATTATCGTTTAGATGGGATTTGATTTTCCTGAGTGTTATACCAACCTTTTCCAGAATGATATCCACCACCATGTCGATGTTCTGATGTTGTGTCATGTACCTGCGGTATTGCTTCTCAAGTCTGTGTTGAGTTTTTGCATATGTTTGTTCCAAGAATTTAGCCTAAACCGGTTGCCTTTGGTGAACTGGCACAAGTGGCCAACAGCAGACGATTGTTTATGAAGTCCCGTGGGAGTTATTTGCAACGTGGTTAGAAGTGGTTTAGGCTTTTGATCTGCCCAGATTGCCAGACTTGGTTATTGTGCTGAATTGTGACCCAGAGAAGCCGAGGTTGTGCTGTTTTCATCTATATTGATCTATTGAAGAAGAAGAAGAAGAAGAAGCAGAGACTGAAGAGGAAACATGGGGGAGGAATAGTGGAGAAGAAAGAAGAGTAGTAATGAGAAGAAGTCGGAAGAATAGCAGAGAAAGAACAGAAGTCTATAGGTTAAGTTAACATCACGAGAAAGATGAGGAAAATCTGGAGACTTGAAGCAGAGAATTGACAAGAGAAAGATTTCAGATGGAAAAAAATAAAGAAGAGGAAGAGTAAGATGCAGTCTGCCTGAAGAAAGATGATTCACTTGCCAGAAGCAGATGCAGAAAAGGAAAAAGAGCGGAGAATTACTTGAGGAGATTTTATGAAGAAAATGAGTGTAAGGAAGGCAGGAGCAGCAGTGTACAACTGTACATACATAATGCCCAAATGCATAATGCCCACCCAAAGCAACCGCTGCATTTAATTGGCAGAATTATCCAGAACTTTTCTACCTGTCTGTACCCATTAAAAGCAGCTTACTCCAGTGCAAAAGTTCTGATCTGCTGTTTTCATCTAAAAAAAATTGAACTCAACTGTTTGCATTTGGACTGCACATCTATATTATATTAAACATGCTATTTGTACATGCAGTGTATTGATAGCTGCCAATTTTTAAAGTTAATAACAATGTTAGCACGTCAATGACAGTAGTTCTGAAGTTTGATGATGATGAGCAATGGAGCGTGGTGGTGCTCAAGGTTTTTGTCACTTGTTCGAATGTGGTGATGTTGGCATTGCAGATGTAGTTACAATCAGTTAACCCTTCACTGACCGAGTCATAGGAGTTTCCATACAATTTACTATATTTTTATCGGTGATGGGTTAAGTTACACCACGCCACCGGTTTGAGGTCTTCCTGTAATACGCTTTAAAAAAGTTCAGACACTTGGATGCACATATACATCTGTTCAGGGCTTAGGGCCATGGGCGTAACTTTCCCCGTAAAAGTGGTGGTGACTATTCCTTGGCACACAATTTCTCAGCTCAATTCTTTCCTCGGCTTCCTGTGCCCCAGGTCAAACTTCATTTTTATCCTCCCCCCCCCCCGTGTAGTAGACCTATTATAGTCATATTAAGAGCAGCATTTAAAATATATGTATAGTTTTAATCATGTAATCATGTTAATAAAAGGCAAAATTGGTCTACAACCACTGTATAAGAAAGAGCTAACCTATAGTGCTGTGGTGTTGCGGGCTTGTTTTTACTAGCGCAGTTCTAAAATATCTGGATTCATATTTGTCAAATTCAAACGTAAATTTAGGTCATATTTGCCTTTGACAGGAAGAAGAATTTTAAAACCAGTTCACACAGATATGACGTGCTGAAAGGAATCAAAAATTTTGAAGCTCGACCAGAAATTAATCGTTAGGCCAATATTATTCAGCTCTCTCCTATTTTGAGCTCTAGGCTATAGGCCTACGCTGAGAATTTCTGGCTCACATTTAAACACTATTTGTTTCAAAAATTGCAATAATATGCCTAAGCAAAAATATGTTGCATGCACTAGGCCTATATAGTATGTTAATCTAATTACATGTATATGTTGTGAAAGAAATAAAATAATGATGATGCTATTATATGTTCCATCGTTAAAAATCATTGCTAATCTAAGAAAGATGGACACAAAGTTCATAAACACAAAGAAAATTTATTTTTCTGGACTTTTTCGTCTTCCCCTAACCGACACCTGGCGTACCCCACAGTTTGAGAACCTCTGCGCTGTTCCCTTCCCAAGATAGAAATTTTGTATGAACTCTGGTGCACGAACTCTCTCACTCCCCTCTCCATTCTAATTCTTTACCCTTTCGTCTCTCTCGCTGGTGAACTCCATGTATGATAACTTCCACTCACGGACAACTTAATCAGTTTTTAAAAACAGCTCTTTAACAAAATTTTATCCAGATTCTTCCTATTCAATTCTTACTGACCCTTCCCTAAAGTCTAAGCCAACATATTTTTTTGGGGGGTGGGGGGTAAAAGGTACGGAGATCCATTCGATGCTATTTTTATAAAAACAATGATTCCAGAAGGTTTTGTGAGGCTGTTGAGTGTTGGCATGCCATGCACTGCCTCGGAGCCATAACGATTTGTGAGAGAGAATTGCTCCACGTTTCCTCCCCAAAATTAAAGTGGTAGGGAATTCCTTCCCTTCCTTTCTTATGATTTAAGCCATGACTCTGGACAATGAATACGCTCGAGTGTGGACAGTGGCCTCCAGCATTGACTCCATAGCGATGTTAATCATGAATAGCATTTATTAGACTATGTTAGACAGCCAATGCTTTCATGTTTCTAAAAAAATATTTCCTTGTCGGACCAAAAAGTGGTGGTGACTGTCACCACCACTTTTAAAAGTGGTGGTGACTGGACACCACCGTCACAATAGAACGTTACGCCTATGCTTAGGGCTAACTGTTCACACTGGTATCACTCAATCCTACAACCACTGGGTTTAAATGATCTCTTCTTATATATTCCTGGGGGTATTCCCAATCTAGGCCAAAGGTTTATATAATTTGCATTAACTAATTAGTTCTCACCTCGATTATTGCCTGATTAATTTGTGATACTTGTAATGCTTTATGTAACTATTTTCCTGCCTTATATCTTAGTGTGCTTGATACATACGAACCAATAAAAAATTGATTGATTGATTGATTGATTGATTGATTGATTGATTGATTGATTGATTGATTGGTTCTCATGTCGTCTTTTCCAGTCACTCCATAACCAGGGACGAACTTTGACCTGCCTGGCAGAGCACCTGGATAAGCTGAACGACGACTGCAAGCAGGAGCTGCTGCGGGTGGCAGAGCTTCAGGCGGACGACTACCACAAGGACCGCCAGTTGTACTACGCCTGCCGTGAAGACCGAGAGAACTTCTGCCACAAGGTGAAGGCTGGCGAAGGACGCATCTACAAATGCCTCTTCCGTCACAAGTTCGACCCACAGATGAGCGATGGTGTAAGGAAAGCATTCAGTAGCATCTGCTCTCATTGAATTCTTGTGCTAGAAAGGATTCTTTATGTTTGTAATGTTCATTGATGTCTGACACTGATTACCATTTATTTTGATGTGGGTGGGGTTGTTTCTGTTGCATGGTCATCGTTTGTGTGTTGTCTTCAGTTCTTTGTCTTTTGTCTGACTGATTGCATTCTAGTGTATTTTTAAGGCGCCTGTGTTGCGGCGTCTTAGAACTTGTCGTCATTATTATTATTATTATTAAAATATTATTATAATTATTATTTGTGTGGGTTTTAGTATTAATTTTGGTATTTAGTATGTTGCTAAATAGTATTTGCATTGTTCTGAGTAGTTTCTGTGCAATAATTTTTACACTGTCGTTGCATTCTGTTACGGTGGCATGATTAAATTAATTCATAACTAAATTCATAATTTAATTAATTACTAAATTAAATTCATAATTAAATTCATAATTGAATTAAATTCAGAATTAAGTTCGTTAATTAATTTAATTAATTAAATTTTGTAATGAAGTGTCGTCATTGTTTCATCCTATTTTCCGCATGCTTTGCTCCGATGCTTTCTGCACTGACCTCGTTGTCGTTGTAGTGCCTGAAGATGCTGACTGTTCGCCAGCAGCTGCAGCAGGAGGACTACCGGGTTAATATGAAGCTTGCCAGGTCATGTCAGGTCGATATCGTTGAGAACAGGTGTCTTCCTCAGATAGAGGCGGTCGCTAGCTTCAAAAATGCCCGTCTGTCGGCCATCCTGCTGTGCCTTGAAGGAGCAATGAAAGATGGTAAACGAATGAACTACAACGTCACTTAATGTAATGTGATTCGTTCTTCGTCTTCGGTCGGTTGGTGAACCGATGAGTCAGAGTTTACTTCTGTCTTTTGCCTACAGACGTGCGGGGCGTGATAGTGTAGGGGTATTTTCGGTGCCTTGTAGGCGGAAGGTTGCGGGTTCGAATCCGCCTCAAGCCACCTCGTAGGGACCCTGAGCAAGCCCTTCTCTCACAATTGCTCATGCGCTTCATCATGAAACTCTTGATTCAGTGCCCGCATTGTAGTCGGGAGCGTCCCTGAGTAGAAATCTTGAGGGACACTATGAGAAGTACTCGTGCATACATTCATGTATACATACATACATACATACATACATACATACATACATACATACATACATAGTACTTAATACAATATTATACACACAATGTATGTATGTATGTATGTATGTATGTGAACATTTATATAGCGCCTTACAATAACCTCACGAAGGCGCTTAACGCAGCTACCGGGCAGTTCTGAACAAGTGCGACTTAATTAACTTTGAGAATGTTTCATAGGAAACACGCAACAATGCATACATACATATAAACCATGCCTGATAACATACAAATCACTACATAACCTTATGCCAGATTACATCTCTGAATTCTGCATTCGAGTAGCAGATAGTCGGCTAAGATCATCGTCGAGGGGTCTGCTACAAGTCCCACAGTCTTCTACAGGTTTGGCGAAAGCTGTTTCTCAGTGTCAGGACCCACTGCATGGAACAGTATTCCCGACTACATGTATGTGAAGAATGCACCATTTGTGGATGCATTTAAATCAACACTCAAGACCTTTCTGTTTAAACTATCATATAGCTGCCATTAACTTTTTTGAACTTGTGAACAGCGCCCTTTCCTTCGGCCTCGGCTGAGCTACAGCGCTATATAAATTGTATTATTTTTATACATACATATGTACATGTCCTAGCTTCTGAGTAAGTTTGATCTTTCCATACTTTTATCTCCATTGATTCACTTTTAGTGAATTCGGTCACCATGGTAACTGTGAGCCCTGGCCACACTGAGCTGTCAAGAGTAATTATTAGGTGTGCTGATGATCATGTCGTTGCTTGTTTTCAGGTCGAGAGGTGAATCCGGATTGCATAGGTGAGCTGAAGGAGGTGCGCCGGAGCCTGATGGAGGACTACCAGATCAGTCCCATCCTCGTGAGAGACTGTTCGAAAGAGATCCAGGAGAATTGCGGAGGAGGACTTCACCGCGATGGCAAGACGATCCATTGTCTCATGGATCTCGCAAGACCAAAGAAGAATCAGCAGAACCAGAAATTGGAGATCCAGATAACGGACAAGTGCGTCCGAGCGGTAGGTGCTGTATATGCTTTGTCATTATGCAGGCATATCCAGTCTCTATGTGCATTGGTTCTATCAGTGTTGAAAGTATCGGGCAAATGTACTTAAGTAAAAGTAAAATGGATTCTAGTTACTTAAGTAAAAGTACTCGTCACAGATTTTATTTGACTAAAAGTATCCTTCCAAATAATACTTTTTGATTGAAAAGTAAAAGTACCCGAGTCTTTCTATAACTCAATCCATTATTCAAAAAAAATATTAAAAAAATTATCCTTCAAAAATACTAATTTCTCAAAATGGTTATCGTTGAGTCTATGTCGCGCGCTTCCGATTTCATTGTTGGCACAATACACAGCTGAAGAGACGTTCTGCTGCAGAAATGGCACTGCATCCAGCGTGCACCACCCATCGAAAAGCTATTTTTAGGCATGCAAATTTGAATTAACTGTTTTAGCTTAGCGTAACGAAATGTTAATTAGCGCAATGAAGTAACGAACATTGCTACGAGTGTCACATAAATTGTAACGGAGTAAAAGTACTGAAACATGGGCAAAATTTTACTTAGTTGAAAGTAAAAGTATTTCGGTTTTTGATGCTTCGTTACATGTGAAAGTATTCAGACTTTTACTCAAGTACAGTAACGTGTTACTTTTACTTTGTTACAGTACAACACTGGGTTCTATGAGCACTGCTTAATTTTCATGACATTGGTGTCTAATGTCAGGAATATTGATTGGGTTGTTGTTAGTCCACTGTTGCTGATGTTGTTGTCTAATTGCAAGAACACTTGTTTTCCTTCTGGTTGCAAACCGCTACCAGCAGCTTAAAAATACTTTTTTCCAGTTATGATTTCCATTTGATAGGACTAGAGCTATATCTTCAAAACTGAAACCTTTATTCTTAATAAAAAGCTGGAAGACGTGTTGGAGGAAGCAGATGTTGGCGATAATTACGAGGTGGATCCTGCAATCCAGGAAGACTGTGAACCAGTCGTCAAAGTCCTCTGCAAAGATATCCGGCCAGGAGAAGGAAGGTATTTTTGCTCAAATCATCTCTTTACATCCAACATGATGAAGTATGATGGAAAAAATTGCTGACAAACCACCTGCAAGATTGAAGCATGCATTCATGCAATCGTAGAATCGTCTGTTTTCATTATTTTTCAGTGTAATTTCAACTTCTTTCTACGATTGTTTTCTTTCAGTTCCCTCACAAATGTATAAATATTTTTAGTTTCATTCAGTTAAAATATTACAGGATGTGCTTGATCCATTTTGTCATGAAAAATGATAATTTTCCAGACTGTCACAAAGTCGTAAGGAACTTAAATTCTTGTGTTTCCAAAAATAGGTACAATTCTTGCAATGAAATGGGGAAGAAATTATCCAGCTGTGAAAATTATCAATGTTCTGTTTGTGTTTGAGTGAGAAAAACTCAAAAATGGGCTAGGTTTCTAATGAGCAAAGCATGTAAGATGTGCACAGATGATTGTTCATGCAGTACTTTGCAATGTTCTGAAATAATTGTTCTTTGTTTTCCTGTAGAATTATGAATTGTCTGGTTGAATCTCTTGATAAACCGCACATGACAGATCTTTGCAAAGAACGCCTGATGGAGATCTACTTCTTCATAACACGTGACTTCAGGTACTTGACGCTAATCAGACTTCAGGTACTTGACGCTAATCAGACTTCAGGTACTTGACGCTAATCAGACTTCAGGTACTTGGCGCTAATCAGACTTCAGGTACTTGACGCTAGTCAGACTACTTCAGGTACTTGACGCTAGTCAGACTACTTCAGGTACTTGACGCTAATCAGACTACTTCAGGTACTTGATTTTAATTAAACGAAATATGTTTCTGTAATAACTATTATTGCAACATTAAAGATTGCTTCGTTTGTTTGTTTGTATGTGCACTTGCTATAGCGCCCCTTCAAGCACTCTACTCAGAGGTGCTCCCGACTGCAGAGTGGACACTGCATTGGAGTTTCACGCCGAAGCGCTGAGCAATTGCGAGTGAAGGACTTGCCCAAGGTCCCTACGCGGCATCTTGAGGTGGATTCGAACATTCTGGCTTCAAGGCAACGACGCCACCACTACACCACCACGCCCCATGTTTCAGTAGTTGATTTCTGACAGCATGTGAGTACAAGATTTTTTCCATTATGCTGGAAAAGTCCATGTGTGCCACACAAGACTTGAAGAATGAGAGTCCCTAGATGTCACCCAAAACATGTAAAAAGAGAGATATAACGCCAATAATGGTTGCTAGGTTGTATTGGTAATTAATCCAAAGGAACAAAAGTTATCTAACAGATCTGTTATTGACCAGAAACAGCATGCTACTGAAACATGTGACTATTTTAGCATGTCATGTCATGTCATGTCGCCATCGTCGCATCGCGACGGTTGGCTACATGAATGGATCTTTAATGTCCAGAGTCTTCTGTCCCTTGCCGCTCTCATTAAGTCAGAGCCTACAAGTCCTGTCCAGTTCAGAACGTTGTCGATCCAAGATATCCTCGGCCTTCCTCGTCCTCGGTTCCCCTCCACAAAACCCGTCATGATGCTGCTTTCGATGCTATCGTTTTGCTGTCTCATGCTATGACCAAAATATCGAAGTTTTCGAATTTTGGTGTGGGCCAATAGTCCTCTTCTGGCTCCCGCTGACATATACACTTGTTCGTTGGTCATCATTTTTGTCCATGGAATTCTCATCAGCTTTCTGATACACTTGTTCTCAAATGCTTGAATTCGCTTTTCTTCATCCTTCTTCAGAGTCCATGCTTCGCATCCATACGTCGCTACTGGCCACACCAAAGCCTTCATCAACCGCAATTTGGTGTCGATGCTGATTGATTTGTTCTTCCAAATCTTCGTCAATTTGGTCATGACAGTCATCCCCATGGCTAGCCTCGATTTAACTTCATTCACACAATTCCCATCTTTTGCTATCCTGCTCCCTAAATATACAAAGGAGTTCACTTGTTCTAGTTTTTCCGTGCCCACCACCGTTTCGAGCACCTCCTCAGTATTCGTCATAACTTTCGTCTTTGTTACGTTGATCGACATGCCATATTCTTCTGCAGCACTTGCGACTTGTTTCACTAGCTCTTGCAGTTCTTCTGGTGTTGTGGCCAGTAGAACGATATCGTCTGCATATCTCAGATTGTTGATGGTTCTTCCGCCAATCCTGAATCCACCGGCGAAACCTGCTAGTGTCTTTCGCATAATTTGTTCCGCTAAAATGTTAAACAGACATGGGGAGAGGTTGCAGCCCTGTCGAACACCTTTTTTAATACAAAAAATACGAAAATATTTTCTGACTATTTTAGCCACATGCGCTATAATGTACTAAATGGATGAGCGCTAAAGGTTTGTCTTTGTGTGTAGGTTGGACTCTCGCTTGTACAAACTCTGTCGTCAAGATGCTAAGATAATCTGCCAGGCTCCAGATGCCTGGTACTCGCCAGCTGCAACCAATTCTGATTCATACAGGCCTGCGATGAAGCAACTCGTGTTTGCCTGTCTCTATCGACATCTCGTTCAGGTTTCTTCAAATCCCAGCTACAAGGTGAGATCGGAGTCATTCGAAGCTGATGCAATTTAGTTTATAAGAGATGTGTATGACAAGTGCACCTATTACTGTTTTGGCCGTGAAATAGGCTCCCACTTGAGCTGCACTTGCTACCCCACAACAGCATGCCTGTTTTCTGCCTACTGCCTAAGTCTCTGTTTCATTCATTCATTCATTCATTATTAGAATTTATATAGCGCCCCTTCAAGAAACTACTCAGAGGCGCTCCCAGCCCAGCCACGGCAAAAGAAAAAAGATTTAAGGGATCTAAGAAATAAAGATTGACTGGTCAGGTGGAGGAGATGGCGGTTAGGAGGAAGGTCATTCCAGATTGACGGCCCCACAACCGAGAAGGCTCGGCGCTGTTTAGCTGGTAGCACCTCTGAGTTGGCTCCTTGATGGAGGGGCACTGTAGATAAATTCTCGTGATGAATGAGAAAGGATATATGCCGTGGTGATTGAAAGTTTTGCAATTCTTTTGCTTGCATGCCTGTTGTGTGTTTCAGGCGATTTCCAGACCGTGTGGTTTCGAGGTGAAGCGGGTGATGAGGGAGCGTGCGTTGAGTGTTGATCTTGATCCACAGATCGCAGACGCGTGTCTCGTTGATCTTGGAGAGAAATGTTCCGATAAGACTCTAAAGTCCGAGGTACGTCTTTCTTGCCAATAGAAACTAACTGCTGTTTTACAACACTGATTGAAGATGTTGACATAGAAATTGCAATAGTAACTACAATAGATATGTGTCTTGCTCCAGCAAAAGGAGGCGAAAGTCGCAAATGATAAAACAGGAAATTCGATAAAACAAAAATCAGGCGTAAATTTTTTCGATTATCGTTTTTTCGCATATATCAGTAGACAGGATCATATTATTACTTGAAAAATATATTGATTTAATATTATTTGACCTCTTTTGCAACAAATAAAAAAAATGTGGATTTTAAACGCATTTTAAAGGTCCGTTTCAAGCGTAATGTTATGGTCTTATTCGGTTAAGTCATCCCATTATAATTCATATCTCTGGAACCAATTAAGATAGAACAATAATTTTTTCAGCATTTTAAACAGAAATGATTGTCATATTTAGACAAAAATATACAAAACTCATTTTTGTCACTTCCGCCTCCTTTTGCTGGAGCAGGTCACATATTGCAATTACCCTCTTGAGGCAAAGTTATTTCATTTTGTCTATATTTATTAGCAACTTAGTAAATTGAAATTTTGACAACAGAATTCATGATAATTGCATGTTCTATGACTCCGAATGTATTGAACTGTGTTTGGTTTTACATCACATGACGCTGAATGAGTTGACTGAACATAAATTTGCTTATCTTGGTTGTAGGAGATGGAATGCTTAGAAGACAACATCGAAACGTTGCTACCTGACTGTAAGAAGCTCATCACTGAATATGCAGCGGCAGCAGATGTGGCACCAGAGCTTAATGATATCTTCCAGCTGTCGTGCGCACCTTTCTGGGATAAGTACTGCCCGGTAAGGCGATGGTTTGCATTGGAAAGCAAACACTGCTGGGCATTAATCCGTTTGTTGTTATCCTCAAACGTACCCTTCAGTCTCTTGTTTGGAGTCTTGTCTCTTGTCTTCAGCCTTCCTCGTTCCAAGGGTTGGTCACTTCATATTGTCAGACTTGGTACTTGCTGAATTGTTTTGACAAGTGAAATTTGGCCATTGTATGTAAATATGAATTGTATCAATTTGTTTGTTTGTTTGTATGTGCACTTGTTATAGCGCCCCTTCAAGCTCTCGACTCAGAGGCGCTCCCAACTGCAGAGCGGTCACTGCATCGGAGTTTCACGCCGAAGCGCTGAGCAATTGCGAGTGAAGGACTTGCCCAGGGTCCCTACGCGGCGACGTGAGGTGGATTCGAACCTCAAACCTTCCGGTTTCAAGGCATTGATGCCACCACTACACCACCTCGCCCCACAAATTGCCTTTAAGCCTGTAAAATTTTATTTGAAAATTCTTACTTCTGGCCATGATATTGTCAAAAACCGTATTGACAACCCTGTATAGCAAGTCAATTTGATTGCGTTCCAAGTGGTTCTGATATCGTCTTTTACTTGCTGTTGTGATATGTAGTTTTGAAAATTTTGTGATTTTTTGCTTTCTGCTGAATAGCAAGCGATTCAGAATGACTTCAAGAAGAAAAAGGAGCATGAGGATGGAAAGGACGAAGATGATGACGAGAAGGACAGTGACGACAACGACGATGATGATGATGATAAGAGTGACGATGAGATTGGAGATAATCTGATGTCCTGCCTCATTCAATACAAGTATCATCCGAAGATGGATGACAAATGCAGGGCAGGCATCGAACATCACCAGCTGGTTAGTCGGTTCATGGTTCACACTTACTCACCAGTGTTAATGCACAATTTGAGTGTTCATGCACAGTTTTAGTGTTAATGCGCAGTTTGAGTGTTGACGCACAGTCTGAGTATTGGTGCACAGTTTGAGTTTTAATGCACAATTTCAGTGTTAACGCACAATATGAGTTTTAATACACAGTTTGAGTGTTAATGCACAGTTTGAGTGTTAATGTACGATTGGCGTGTTAATGCACAATCTGATAGTTAATGCGCAATATGAGTGTTGATGTACAATCTGAGTGTTAGTGCACAATTTAAGTGTTAATGCACATTTCGAGTGTCAAAGCACAATTTTGAGTGTTGATTCACAGTTTGAGTGTTATTGAACTCTTACGAATGTTAATGCAAAATCTCACGGTGTTCGTTTTGGTAACGCACGAGTTTGACCTTAATATTGCAGCCAGGTTGGGTAGTTTTACATAGGAGGAGTGTGACTTTTCAGCAGAAGGAGATATTCAAAATTCCTTTGACATGACCACAGCTTTTTCCTAATATATTTTTTTTCATTCTGAAGCTGTATCAAACTCAATATGTTGCAAAAATCATCGTAATACTGGATTTGGTGTGTTGGGCCACATATTATACAATTAAAGTTTGCAAGCTAGTATATGTGTTTGAAGTTCATATGGCTAGGGCTATAGGCCTACTAGAAAGAACTACGCTGATGTTTGCCCTGTTTAATGAACTGTAAAATAGCTTTATTCGTACACAGGAAAATGTGTACTGCAGATGTTACTTGAATAAAAAAAACCTAGCAATTGAAAGATGTTGAATTCAAAAACTAAACTCCACACAGGACACATCTGGCTTTTACTTTTGACTTACTCTGCTTTATATTCACATTTCTGTGTAATTGTGTGCTTTAAAATATCTTAGTAATATGGTATTCTTATCAAACCTTCAGGTGTTTGGGCTGTCATTGATGATGTCAATCTGTTCTTCTTTTTCTTATGTGGTTGCATTTTGCCTGGCAAAAACTGTTCACCCTGTTTTGGGGAGAATGTAACATTTTAGTTATTTTTTAAGAGCGAGTAATTTCTTGAGCAAACACCGAGAAGCAGCCATAGGTAGGAAATGTTAATAACTTTGTATCGTGGTCACAATACATGAGGGCAAAGTGCCCCTCAACACCCTTTCTCTCTTTCGTCACCTCTTATTTAACTGTTTTTGTAGTCATGTTTGCTAGGGTTTTGCTAAGTGGAGCATAGAAATCTTGATACCTCTTTTTGCTTAGAAAACCTGCGTCTCCACTCCTGTTTTTTGTTTAACAGTAAAAACAATCAGAAAAAGACAAAAGAAATGGATAGGGCATACGCTAAGAGGAGACAACCTGGTAAAAACTGTGATAGAAGGCAAAATGGAGGGGAAAAGAACAAGAGGAAGACCACGACAGATGATGTTGGATACGATGATGACGAGGATTGGATACCAAAGACTAAAGGAGAAGGCCCAGCGGAGGGAAGAGTGGCGACATTGGACAGCCGAACCTGCCTAGGGGCAGAGAACCAGAAGAAGAAGATCAAAGCATGCTAACCCCTTGACTACCACAGACCCATGCTCGTTGAGCTATGAAACATTTCTGCCAGACAGTAAAGGATTTCAAGATTTAATTCATAAAATAAGTTTTGACGTTAGTGATGCGGGACGCAGGGTGACAGTGTTCAAACGAGGTGATTGTCAAATGTTTTGCTTTGAATTTTAGATAACAGCAAAGAACTTTTCTTTCTCGCACCAGTTCTCGGAAGCCTGCAAGTTTGACATTGCCAGTAAATGTCCTTTGGCAAAAGATAAGTCCCAGAAGTAAGCAGCTTTGTCTCATTACACTGCTTTATTGAATCTCCTTAGATTAAGAAACACCTGCTGTAATACAAGCAATTTCATCTCATTATACTGCTTTATTGAATCTCCTTAGATCAAGAAACACCTGCTGTAATGTTAGAGATACTCTGATATTTGCTTCAACCATCAGATTCAGATTTGCTGATTGTTTCTTATGTTAAATGTGGTTGAAATAGAATATTAAGAGATTTAAAATTGATATGAGCCGTAATTGCCTGTTAGCATACTACATAAGCATAAAAGTGTTTCCCTTGTGGTTTAGTCACGCTTCAGTTAGCTGACTGTTTTGTTACTGCTTTGTAAAAATTTAAATCAGCAGCTGACACTTTGGGGGAATACTTCGGCTACCTGGAGTTTTTCAACAGGTTGTCATTTCAATGTCTGTTTAAAAGGATCTGCTATATTTGATTGATCTCGTTTGAATAGTTGTTGCTTTTGATCATAATGCTATAGTCTGAACTCTGTTCTGCAATTAATTTTCTCTGTAGGTCTTATGTGGTGCAGTGCCTGAGTGAGTTTGTACGAAATGACACGTTCAATGACGTCAAGCGTCATCGCGTTACCAAGCCGTGTCGCAAGCAACTGAAGTTTGAACTGCTTCAGAGGGTAATACATCTATTTGTAATTTTCAAATTAAGAAAATCTTTCTCTTCGTATCAATGGGTTTCACTTTTTATATGTATAAATTCCTTTTCCACTTGTTTTAATCTGATACGCTTATGTTTGCAACACCGTTCATTCATTCATTCTACGGACTTTTATATAGTGCACCTTCAAGGAAAACTACTCAGGAGTGCTCCCAGCTCAGCCATGGCAAAATAAAAAAACCTGAGAGATTTTGGAAACTTTTATTGATCAGATGTAATAAACGCAGCTTTGAAGGGAGGTCTTTTGTTTGTATGTGCACTTGTTATAGCGCCCCTTCAAGTTCTCGCTACTCAGAGGCGCTCCCGAATGCAGAGCGGACACTGCATCGGAGTTTCACGCCGAAGCGCTGAGCAATTGTGAGTGAAGGACTTGCCCAAGGTCCTTACGCGGCGAGGTGGATTCGAACCTTCCGGCTTCAAGGCAACGACGCCACCACTACACCACCGCACCCCACAATTCGAGATGGACGGTTCTACAACCGAGAAAGCTCAGCATTGCCTGGCCGCTGAGCGAGGCCGTTGAACAAGGAGTTGCCCTTACATAGCAGAGCAGTGGAGAGTGCGACATACTTCCAACACCAAAGACTGAGCTAAGATGGAGTGCAACCAAGGATGCAGCATGAAACCAGAGCAGCAATCCGATGCAGATATGTTAGGCTATCGCAGTGGTTCCCAACCCGTGGCCCGCGGGCCAAAAGTGGCCCGCCAGGTCTAAAAAAATGGCACTCGTCTCTCAAAGACTTCACAAAAATATACGAAAAACATTGACAATTTGGACAAGATAGAACACATAATTATCTTCTATTGCAAATAATTTTATTTTGACGTCTGTAAATAACATCAAACATTCCATTTTGATTCAATTATAACAATTTTATGTGCTTTTGACTAATTAAATTTTGAACTTGTGGCCCGCTAATGTCCTTCAACTACGAAAAAGTGGCCCGAAAGTCAAAAAAGGTTGGGAAACACTGGGCTATCGATATTATAATTTCTTTGGTTTAGTGTCGAACTGTGTATCGCTTCTGTAGTTCATTTGCTATCTCGATAACATTTCACTTAATTTTAGTCTGCTGAATTTTTTTACATATTTGAAATTTGTTTTATTGCTGACCTCTGTTCTCGTTTTCTTTCCGTTTAGAGCAGCAACATAAAGTTGGATCCGGATCTGGAAAAAGCGTGTAAATTAGATGTGGAAAGTAAATGTCAAGACATCAATCCGGGAAAGGCAGCCGTATGTGTTGACCTCATGACTTTTGGCATACACTGTGTAACATAATTAGGTTTTTTATAGCGCCTTTTCTGCTTCTGTATGCACTGCTTGTGTACAGATTCTTTGACGTGCACTAGTTTATCATTCAGTCAATCATTTATTTTGCAACCAACCAAACATTTTTATGGTATATAAATTGCATGTCACATTGTCAAAGGGTAGGTCCACAAGGATAGGCCCTGAAGGGATCATTGACCCCACTAAATAGGGACACCTATGTACACGTAGTACAAAGCGGTCGACAATTGTTTAGTTTTGATTCATGTGTTTGTGATTCCTGCGACTTATTTATCGATTGCACTATAATTGTTTTCATAGTGTGTCTTTATGTTCTGTGGTCTCTTGTCAAAAGTGCTGAAAAGTTTCATGTGTGTGGGTTCGGTGCTCTGGATATGAGAATAGCTGGAAAGTGTACGTTTACTCTCCTGAAGCTGAGCTGATATTTGTGCCGTTCTTTGGAAATTCTTCTGTCATAGTTTGCACTTCAAGAAATATTTCATGAAACAAATGCAAAGTAAAAAGGACCTGTTAAAAAGTAAACAGCTTAAAAAAAGGAGATATGAGCAGTTCAAATAACTGAAGAATGAATGTTTTGCATAGACATTTGCACAAGAGTCAGTACTTAGTGCTTTGTTTTTGCAGTACATTATACTTCTCAGAAAGTATGTTTTTCTGTGAAAGTATATTCGTCGCTTTGCAAATTGTTTCAAACATATTGCAACAATAGTCTGCATTCAATATCTATGTCAAAAAATTTACTTTTGAACACATATTGACGCAGAGTTGCAACAGCAAGCTTCCTCATCACTGGTTGTTTTGTGTCTTTAGGTTATTCAGTGTCTTCGAAGAAATCAGAAGGATCTGTCAGAAACGTGTCACAGGCTGATATTCAAACGAGAGGTAAGCGTTTGATAAATTTACTCTAAAGATGTTTAAAAAAATTTTTTTTGAATCCGTAATTAGTGTGCAGTAACTTGATTGTTTTTGCTTTTCGAAGAAGCCATCATCCTGCTTTTTCATTTCTGTCTACCGTTACATTCAGGCTGAAACGTCTGTAAGTTTGATAGTGGGGTAAATAAATAGATATATCTTAAAAATTCCAGTTAGACAAGGCCGTATCTAGGGGGTGTTTTGGGTGTATGAACAGTGAACACCCTTAAAATTAAATAATGTTAAAATGAAATGATGCATATACTAGTAAATTGTGTAAGTAACTACAATGTATAATGTATTGGTCGTCCATAACCCGCCGTGAGAGCTCACGACGCTTTTCTAAACCCCTTAGTCAGTTGATTCGGTTGCTTGTCACGGCATAAAAACTGTTGCCATAGTTGCTTTTGGTTTTGCTCATGGTCGTGTAAACACCCCCAAACAAAATCCTGGCTATGGCCTTGCAGAACTTTAGATATTTGATATTGCTTTATTTTGCTCGTGTTTTTGGTATTTCTTCTTGGTGATACACATTATACAGGAAGCAACTGAGGTTGATTGATCTGTTATTTTGTGTTTTAAAGCAAGAGGAAGCCCAGCTTCCGATGACAGATTACCTTCTCATGTCGAAGTGCAAGTCAATGATCAAGGTGAATAATGATGTCACAGAAAAAAACTTTTCCTAACTTAACAGTGTTCGTTATTTATTATTTTGATCGGCTGTGTATTTCAGCAATTTTAAAGGTTATTGTATTGTATTGTATCTGTAAATTTATATGGCACCTCTCGCAGTGCACACTAATCATACGCGATCAATCGCTCATTGTATAGATATTCAGAAAAAACAATTCATCCATGAATTCTAGTTTTGGTTTCTTTCAATAATTGCTCTGCATGGCTTCTTTCCTCCATAGATAGTTTTTCAGTGGATGGGTATTGTTTGACATTTTTGTGCCTACTGACAGATTCATTTATAAATTCTCGGTTTAATTTATTCATAGTTGAAATAGCTTTTTCTTTTTTAACCATTTGAAGGTGAGTTGCATTAGTTTATACATTTTAGTGCAATGCTCAATTGCTCGTCGCTCAAAAACTAAGTCATAGATGCCTTATGTGCCATAGTGGATAGATTTTCTTTAGTGTACTTTTGAGAAACAATTGGGAAGTAATACTGCAACTGCTGAGCATGGAAAATGGAAAATGTTCTCTTACTAAGGGAAGATGTGGTATCAGGGGTGACTCATAGTTTTTTCAGTGGATGGGTATTGTTTGACATTTTTGTGCCTGCAGAAGCCCTGCAGGTGAAATCTTCTGCCCATTTGAAGCCATAAGGGAAATTGATATCCACGAAATTGTAATGTTTTCCAATTCTAGCACCCTGCATCAGGGGATGGGTGTTAGGCTAGGCTAGTTAGCAGCACCGCTGAAACATTCTGTAGGGTGCTAAGAATATTTTCAGTCGAGTATATGATCTGTGTTGTCTTATCAGAGGTATTGCGTTGAGGAAATGACTTCTCCAGAAACGATATTTGAATGTCTGCAACGGAACAAGGAGGAAAACAACTTCGACAAGGGTTGCTTTGATGCGGTCATTGCCAGGGAAGAACTCAAAGCCAAAGGTGACGTTTCCATTTCATCTGGCTGCTTATGTGCTTTTGCTTCTGTAAAAACACTGTAATATATCATTGCATGATTTGGCTAGGAAATGTTGGGAGACGACACATGCAGTCCGCCTTCTCATGCAGTCTACCTTCTCATGCAGTCTACCTTCTCATGCAGTCTACCTTCTCATGCAGTCTACCTTCTCATGCAGTCTACCTTCTCATGCAGTCTGCCTTCTCATGCAGTCTGCCTTCTCATGCAGTCTGCCTTCTCACGCAGTCTACCTTCTCATGCAGTCTACCTTCTCATGCAGTCTACCTTCTCATGCAGTCTACCTTCTCATGCAGTCTGCCTTCTCATGCAGTCTGCCTTCTCATGCAGTCTGCCTTCTCACGCAGTCTGCCTTCTCATGCAGTCTACCTTCTCATGCAGTCTACCTTCTCATGCAGTCTACCTTCTCATGCAGTCTACCTTCTCATGCAGTCTACCTTCTCATGCAGTCTACCTTCTCATGCAGTCTACCTTCTCATGCAGTCTACCTTCTCATGCAGTCTACTTTCTCATGCAGTCTACCTTCTCATGCAGTCTGCCTTCTCATGCGGTCTACCTTCTCATGCAGTCTGCTTTTCATAATGCGCAAGTAATTAATCATTGGTAACTTCAGATGAAACTGTCGTTAAAAACTTGTAGTCTTTGGAAAAGTCCAACTGAAATTCTGTGATCAATCATAGTTAAATAAAAATCAAGGCTACACAGTGAATGAGAAAGTTGAAATGTTCAGATGAATCAAGACATTGGAATTCATTTCACAGGAATTATTATTTTTATATCTCTAATAGTTATCTTTTATCTTTCTTTGTTTTAGTTAGTAAAATTTTTAATTAAATGATGTAGTTTTATTAGAAAATATTTATGGGGATTGTGTTTGTAACTTGTTAATAATAATAATAATAATAATAATTTGCAATAATAATTATAATAATAATTTGTTTGTAATTTGTGTTTGTAATTTAGTTTTATTAGAAAATATTTATGGGGATTGTGTTTGTAACTTGTTAATAATAATAATAATAATAATAATAATAATAATAATAATAATAATAATTTGCAATAATAATTTGCAATAATAATTTGTTTGTAATTTGTGTTTGTAATTTAGTTTTATTAGAAAATATTTATGGGGATTGTGTTTGTAATTTGTTTGTGATTGTAAGTAGTGCAGTGAGTAAATAGTGAATCTGTGGTTGAGTTCTGTCTTTAACCCTTTGTAGACATCCGTCTCAACCCTATTCTGGAGAAGAGTTGTTTGGCTGATGCGAAGAAGTTCTGCCCTGATGACCTGCAGAAACGTCTCGCAGACAAGGAGGATGAAGGCCGCGTGCTGCTCTGCCTGAGAAAGAGCTTTGCTAAAAAGGTACTCTCACTCAACAATGTTGCAGACAGTTACAGTTCAATTCGAAATATTATTCCTTATTTTAATCTAGAGTACGTTGAGAAGATCAAATTTCAATTCTGATCATCCTGGTCCCATTCATAGAATAATTCCTAGTTCAGTTCTAATTTCAATTCTGAGATAATTTCAATTCTAATTTCAATTCTGAGATAATTTCAGTTCTAATTCCAGTCTGGTTAAATTAGTTCTAATTCGGTTTTAGAATAAAGTGCTTGAACGCTACTCAAGCAGGTTTTTAGTCAGTTCCAGCTTGTAATCGAAACTAAACTACGATTGTGTTGCAATGTTTTTCTTTTAATTATGTTGCATTATGGTATAAAAAAATGCCATTGCTGTAAAATTCCAATGATGAAGATGACAATAATATTTGAATATTGCTGTTATTATTATTATTTCCACTATTTTTGCAAATCCTGTTTGACAAAATACCTCATTCCCATTGATATTTGTTTGTTATTTGACTCATATTTGAGACTTGTTTTTGTTTTATTTGGGTTCTCCGTTGCATTTTTTCGTACGTTATGTCGTTTACATGTATCTTCGTTTTCTGTCTAACAGCGTCTGTCTGAAACATGCGAAGAACATATGAGAGAAGTGATAATTGAGTCGGCAAAAGACTATCGCCAGGACTTGGAGTTGGTGAAGACTTGTTCAGACGAGGTCTGTGCATTGTTAATTCAGTCTGTGCTGTTAATTCAGTCTGTGCTGTTAATTCAGTCTTTGCTGTTTATTTAGTCTGTGCTGTTAATTCAGTCTTTGCTGTTTATTTAGTCTGTGCTGTTAATTCAGTCTTTGCTGTTTATTTAGTCTGTGCTGTTAATTCAGTCTGTGCTGTTGATTCAGTCTGTGCTGTTTATTCAGTCTCTGCTATTAATTCAGCTTTAATATTTCTACATTCTTGATTTCAGTACTCATCTGAATTTCTCATTTCTGCTAACTTTGTCAAATACTTGCCCGACCAGTTTACATACTCTTCCCTACATGCCCGGTCATGACATCAGATTCTCTTTATTCTCAACACTCTTCTCATCATCTTCATCATCATATTCTTCCTCAGTCTGTTTTCTCTTCTTTGTTCATTAAGTGAATTTGTATAACACCTCTTCAAGCTGACTACTCAGAGGTACTCTTTAAGTCACATACTGAGACGGTTTTTATTCCCTTTGACCAGGTTCACCAACTAACCAAGTGGGTAGTGACCCTCTTCCAACTTAGGGATGTGTGAGTAAGCAGGACTTCCTTCTGTTTCCATGCTTGGGGTGCTATTGCACAAAAATGTTAGCTAGGATTGCTTGTTGTTAGAACCAGGCATGTGGTACATTGCAATTAATAAACTTCTGAAGCATGTTCAAGGTCTTTGTAAATGCGCTGAAATTCGTGAAAGAAGTTCAGCGCAGTAATACGCCGCGGTATCTGGGAAATACGAGAGCCAAACTGTGCGTCCCAAATTTAGAAATGACGTGAATCTTGTATTTCTGTTATTTATTTTAAACTGAGCCAGTGAACTGTTGCATATCATGAAAAATTACTCGTCATTGCAATTCCTGTTTTTTGCTTAGTGATTGTTTTATGTTTGTGTTTCAGATTAAGGCGAACTGCATAGAATTCGTCACCGAGCCGAAGAAAATCGATAACGGAAAAGTGGAAAACTGTCTTAAAGAAGTTTTTGAAAAGAATGGAATTCCGCCTTCTTCGAAATGTTACGATGTAAGCATTGAAGTACTACCAATATTATGTCATCGTCATCATCATTATTAACTGTTAGCCTGCCACAGGTGCAAAATTTGCAAACTTGTCAACTTTCGACCATGGCCATACGCACAGAATTGTGTCATTGTAAACTTGTGCGTTTACTGAGCATTTGATTTTAGGAAAGCTGCCATCTTCCTACTTAACACGTTGGCCATGAGGTACGTGTTATCACGTCCCAAATTACCTTGGCTAGCTTAAGGAACTGCTCTTACATGAGGTTTCTTTTACATGGTGAAAGTCATTAATTTTATTGATAAGACTGAGAATTTCAAGTGTAGGTTTGAGTGTTTTTCTAATGCATTGAGCATATTTTTCCTGTAGGAAGTTGTTCGTATCATCGAAGAGAGTCAGGCTGACATTCACGCTGACGTCCGACTGTTCAAAGTCTGTTCAGTTGACCTGAAGCAACACTGCGCAGATGTCGTCAGTGGATCAGGCAGAAGTCAGTCATTCACTTCGTCAT
Source organism: Lumbricus terrestris (assembly GCA_949752735.1). Taxonomy (NCBI): domain Eukaryota; kingdom Metazoa; phylum Annelida; class Clitellata; order Crassiclitellata; family Lumbricidae; genus Lumbricus; species Lumbricus terrestris. The sequence continues at coordinate 34,681,305 of OX457037.1, read as the reverse complement.
CTTATCGTCTTGATCAGATCATTCCACATATCCTCCTAGTCTGGCTTATCATACATCTTGTCTTTCCTCCTTCATGTATTTGTTCCTCTTCCATTACTCGCTCTCTTTTCTCTTCATTGTAATAATAATATTCGTTCGTATATTACGTGATATCTGTACAGCTATACAATTTCCGCACATCACTTCACGGTCGTGGGAGTTATTCAGCAGGTCAAAGAAATTAGATGTAAAGAAGATATTCAAAATTCCAAAGAATTTTTGCAGGTTTCAAGGCAGGTTAAGATCAAAATAGACGACCTATGGTTATGGCACCGTCACTGTAAATATATATATATCTATTATGTATATTGCCAGCATTACTAACTTGCTAGCATCTGCTACTACTATGTATATATATGTGGTAGTAGCAGATGCTAGCAAGTTTAACAAAAATTGAATTTTACTATATGGCAGTCTGTAAGATGTTGTTTATTCTTTTGCTAGTTTACATTTTTCATGGGCCTTGTGTTGCTAGTGGATGTTGAACCCATGTCCTTCTGATTTTCTCTGATCTTCATGCCAGCTTTTTGCCAGTCAACCATCTTCCCACAATTGTTTATAATTCACTTGTAGCGTCTTTTTGCTCATGTCATCATTTTACCAAGTTGTGTTGTGATTAGCAGTTTTTTTTATCACTAGCTACTATTTTGTCGTTTCCTCATTTCTTTCTGATGCTCGTATGTATCAGAACTGTCTTAACAAGCAACAGTTAAAATTCAGTAACTTGCTGTAATGCTTAGTGTGAAATTATTGCACGTACCCAAGTGTTAACGACTTTTGACAATCAGTTTATAACACGCAGCACTTACAGTATTTTTACAATCTTTAGTTAATGAACGAAATTATATATACCAAAATTTTTATCTTTCAACGTTGCTAATAATCAATTGTTCTAGTATCTGTGATGGAATTTGCTTTAAAATCTATGCATAAGTATTCTGATACATATATGATGGCTATAGAATTATTGCCTTATAGTATGAGATAATTACTGGTAGGTGTCAGGTTTACACTAGTAAAAGACATGCAATTCTTTATCTTACCCATAAGATTTTTTTGGGCGAAACTCCTCGCTGCCTCTGTTATCTTATTAGGCGGAGGCTTATCTCAGCTACCATTGGACGTACTCTGTGTTTTTGGACCGTCATGACCTTCTAGTTCCACGGTCTCTGACTGCCACAACACAGCATAGGATGTCTATGCCTCGTTTGGCCCTCTGCTGTGATATGACCTTCCTGCTGTAACTCGTGCTTAGATTTTATCTGTGGGACTAATGTGGTTTCTGCTCAGTGTCTTAAGACCTTTTTTAGGCTTCTTCACACAAGGAGCACCCATGGGCGGAGTTTATCAGGGGCTAGGGGGGCTAAGCCTCCCCCCCAAGAAGACCCAGATTCATCTTTTTTACAGTGTAATATTTAGGGTTTTTTCCCGGTCTTAGCCCCTCCCAAGAAGGCTTTAGCCCCTCCAAGAACGGAAACCAAACTCCGCCCATGGGAGCACCTCTGGTTAGATTTTCTACTACGAGAAGCGCTTTATCATTCCGTAAATAGTGTAATTATAGTATAATATAGCTTACCTGCCGGTACTAGCCTTTCCATGAGAGCAACACTTATCTTCACTTGTTTGACATTCACCACTTCTGCTTTTCAGAGATGAATTGTCTCGTTACGATCTTCAACGACAGAAAGATTCCACTGGATGAGAAATGCAACAAGACTTTGTCTCAACGTATTCAGCTCTGGAAGAAAGTACCAGGGGTATGTATGTCAATCGATTATCTAGAGTTTCTTACCGGTGCATTTCATTTTCAGGCTACCTAGAGTTTTTCTGTACTTAGTTTGTGTTATATTGTATATGACCATTCATAAAGTGCTTCTCTCAGCAAAAGCTTTTCAGAAATGCTCCTTTTGTCCTTTGTTTGTGTTTGTTAGCCAACTCTAATTAGGGATGACATATGTGAGGCGCGGTGGTATAGTGGGTATGTTTATTACCTTGCAGCCGAAGAGTTATAGGTTCATATCCACCTCAAGTCGCTGTGTAAGGACCTTGGCCTTGGGCAAGTCCTTCAATCGCAATTGCTCAGCGCTTCGGCGTGAAACTCCGATGCAGTGTCTGCGCTGTAGTCGGGAGCGCCTCTGAGTAGAGAACTTGAAGGGGCACTATAACAAGTGCACATACATACATACATACATACATACATACATACATACATACATACATACATACATACATACATACATACATACATACTTTCATACATGCATGCATGCATGCATGCATGCATGCATGCATGCATGCATACATACATACATACATACATACATACATACATACATGCATACATACATAGTTCCATACATACATACATACATACATACATACATACATACATACATACATACATACATAACACCCATTCGATTTTACAGAATGTGCAAGCTACTAGTACCAGTAAATCATGGAATTCACAAGATTATCAGATTCAGTTTTTGTCTTCGTTTCAGGCGGATCCTGAGATGAGTTTGCAGAAGATGGCCAGCGACATCGTCACGTCACCTTCGAGGAACTATTTTGTCGGCATAATTCTTGTTTTCATCGGGATTATTTTCATCGGTGGACTGTTCTGCGGCCGCGTTACGAAGCGCATACGACGAGAGATCAAGGACAGATAGACACTGCCCAGACGAGAAGAGAAAGAGTGATGTAACCAAACAACTAGTTGTACATTCGTTCGTCTGTGTGTGTGTGTGTGCATTGTTGGCAGTCTGTTGAACTTATGTGCAATATTGTGAAGTGTGTATTCTTGTATTACACAAAAATTTCATCTGACTATGTTGTATGATTTGCCAGTCGAATCGATCCGAGTCTGGCCGGTGAAGATGAAATTTCCAGTTTGCATGGGGTTGTGGGTTAGATTCTTTGCAGCAGTTTCTGTCTTGTCACCGTAATTGTTTCTTGTTAAGTGGTTTTCAATGAGACTTTTTCATTAGCAGGTTGCTGACGGTTTCTTTTGTGCAAGTCAATTGGAAATTAATTTTTTCTTTGTTTTTTCGAGTACAATGTACGGTAATTGATGTATGCAGATGTAACGAGTGAGACCGGGTGAGAGATTAGCGAGAAACTTGGTGATTAAATATCTTTTCAGTTGATTAGTGCACTGTACCCCAGCAGGTACGTTTAAGAGACTTTACACAGAAAGAATTCATCAGATTTGCTATTTATTCCAGTAGTGTGTTGCTCAAGTCATTGTACAACTAATGTACTTTCGCTTCTTTCATGATTGATGGACGTTTGGAGCTGAGATCTTGCCCTTTGTAACATATGATGTTAGAATGGTGAATTGTTGCTACCATGTTCGTGCAACAGAGATGATAATGAGGCGTAAAAAGAGTTAAGATCAAGTTGAAGGAACTGAACGGTGTTGACGTTTTGGGTTCAGAACGTGGTTGCACACTTTCAGTTGCATGGACTCTACTTATTGTATTGTTTGCGAAGGATACTGATTCCGTGTTGGGTCAGAGTGGAGATCATTCTTGTTGTCTTCTGATACTATTTGTGAAGCTTGGGGCTGTTATTATTTTCTGTTTTCATGGATATAACCATTTGAGATTTGGAAGTTGCGCAAATATGCATTATGTTTTGTTGTGTCAGAGAATAAGTTCTTGTAATACCGGATATTGTGTACAGGTCTATTACATATATTACTGAAGTTAGTCAGGTATGTGGCAATTATATGTATATACCAAGAGTATACGCTGTTCCTTATTGTCCAGTCCTTTTATTATCATTCCTGGTGCTTATTGTTCAAGTACCGGTAGCAAGATGCTGGAATGGTTCAGTTTCGTTCTGTTTTATTTATTTAGATATCCACTTTGCGGTTAAGTACTTGATAGGGCTGAAAGTGAGCCGGGTCTCAGACCTGGCATTCTTTTGTTGGCGCTTGAATAAACAATGGCATTACGATGGTACAATGGTATTTAGCAGCCTTTGGCCCAAAGACACCCGGCAATTTTTTCAAACCACTTTCAGCCCTGGTACTTGTTGCATATTGGTATAGTATGTACCTGTTATACATGCCAGTATGTTTAGTCTTAAGTATGGTGGTAGCTGTGGTATAAGTAAATTAATTTCTGGGAGACATGCCCAACATTCTTTTAAAATTTGCTAATGCTTCTGGAAAATGTCAAGTCTTCGGTTTTAGAATTCAACAGATCTATCGTTGATTATTTGCACAGCGTTCCAAAAACTCTGCAGGTTCGTTTTATTTCACTTTCTTTTAGATGTCCAGTTGGCCTGATTCCAGTTGTTATGCATGAGCATTACCACGTTTGACCGAGTTTTTACCTATGGGCAGTGGCGTAACTAGGAACTCGGGGGCCCTTAGACAAAATGTGAATATTGAAATGTATTATCACTTACAGTGGCATAGCTATAGGAACTCGGGGGCCCCTCTGGGGCCTCTACACTCGGGGGCCCCCTAGACTTTGTCTACCCAGTCTACCCTATTGTTACGCCACTGCCTATGGGCTGCAGGCAAACAATTGATCATCCTCAACTACACTATACTGAAAGTTTTACTTTCCGTTAGTCGTGTCAGAAATTAAGACTACAATAAACTGAGCGTCCAGACTTATTGATGTTATTCCCATTTGTCGAGGGCTCCAGGTGGAGGTATTTCTTGTGCCAACTAGAAAATTGGCTCTGGGATTTCAATTTTTAATATTGTTATTTGGTGTTTTGGTACTTCCAAGCTGTAATAATGTTCCATGGTGCTTTTAGAATCTGAGTCATTTCTATTTTTGATCACGAAATCGGATAAAACTTTCTGCACACGAAAACATGTAATAAGCTTTACATATTGCCTTAATTCTGACATTCTCTACTGATATTATAGCCTGGTCATCAAACCTTGTCAGTTTTCCTAGAGTTTGAGTGAGCGTTACAATTTTCAAGACGAAGTCCTGCTCTATTCACCGCAGTTCAATTCAATGCTTTAATGGACTGTTCATTATTGTTATAGTTTTATGGTAACCAGTGTCGTCAGTAAACGAAATACAGCTGTACTTGATTTGCTAATTGTTATGAATTCTCCAGGAACGGTGGTAACCATTTTCATTCCAGCTCACAATTATCGTGTAAGATGTAACGGCTGCCTTTCTTCATCTTCTGCCATAATTGCAGTCTTTCTTATGTCTTACTGAAATATCCAATTGTGAACATCGTCATCAGGATCCATGGATTGAAGACCCGTAGGAGTCCACTGCATTGTTTATCACTTCCTTCCATAGTTCCCGATCTTGTTTACACCAGTCCCAGATGTCATCAATCCATTCTCTGTTAGGTCTTCCTCCTCCAATCATTCACATCCATTTGTGATGGGAGTCAGGAATACAAATTGCTCTTATTTTCAATAACGATGGACATTCTTATATTACATACGCAAAATTCTACATTCCTGCTCCTCTCCTGTTACACCTCGTTCATTTTGTGAACCCCACGCTTGCGTACCACAAATGCTTGCGTGCCACTAAGCTTCTCTACCCCATTACAAAAGTTAATTTATCATCTATCTTTCTTCTTTTCCTTCTGGCTGGAATTAATCCCTCGCAGGGGAGGGATCAGCCACTCGGATCCTTTTCTCCACAGCACTCTGTTTGCCGTATCTTCCTTCTTGAGCTTGAGAAGTTTGAAGTCCTGTTTAATCGCATCCATCTCTTCTTCGGTCGTCCTCCGCTTCGTCGCCCCTCCACCTCCCTCATCACCCTCTTGAGCTAAAGTCATTTATAAGACATTTATTTTAGTGTAGGCTGCTATTTACAGCACAGAATAACTCACGTGGCTTTTATAGAATGTAAATATATGCCATCGGACAACTATAGAATAATAGTTATAAATATGCTAATGTCGATGTCATAAAATTTGGAGATTTATTTTGTGTACGTACACATTTTTCAAGACCTCCCCTTGCCATACAAACCCATATGCAAAATTGCCTAAATCTGATCACCACTCCTTTTATATGTAATGTATGGATGAGCCCTAACCATGTTCACACTTTAACTCCATGTTTAACTGTAGACAGATAAAGATTTATATGATGTAGGTATCTGTTGCTTGTTACCATTACTGCATCTGCTTAATTGACATCAGAATTGTTCTTGCTACGACTATTAAATCAGCCATTATATATCTGAATTGCTGAAGGTGTCGGGTGAATATATTTATACAGGTTCATTATTGTATATGAAATGAGTTCTAAAAGACATCTATATCTTGAGTATGATGCCTGTCAAGTATACAACTTGCAAGTTTCTTGGAGTTGATGCCAATTTGGTCAACGTTGTTGACATGGTTGTAAATTTCATCCGTAAAATTGTAGCAGGCCAATCAAACTGCAAGAAGCAGATGCATTATATTTGTGAGGTGTTGAACAGGAGTCAAAAATGACCAGCAAAATTTAATTAATGAACTGAACCTAATGCTTCAGATAATTCAGGCATGTGAGAACAGCTTTCAGAAATAAGGCAGAATTTTTTTCTACTTTTATTATTGGCAATGAAACTACAAAGGGAAATGTAATAGAACTGAAACCCTCAAAATAATAGCCGATTGCATTAGGGGCCATCGATTTAGCATGTATACAGAAATCGAGTAAAAAGCCCCCCCTCAATGTACACATGTGCATTCACCCTCCCGATTCCTATAGAACAGTCTATATTTAAACAGAAACAATCAAGAATTGAGGCCAATAATAGACAAATTATTACAAAGGTTTAAACACCCGTTTCCTTTGGGTACATACATTAACCCATCAACAGTAGGCCTACCGTATGTAGGCACACATTTGCGTTAACCCCTCCAATGGCCTCCATGCATACATACTAAATGGATGTGGCCCTTTAACATATCCAGGGCCGTGTTTAAGGTTCTTTGAGTGTCGGTGCAAAGTGTTACAGCAGGGGCAAAGTGCCGTTCGGCAGTCTCACAAGATTAGTCATTAAAAAAATCCGCTGTTCAATTATAGGCTAGCCTACATGTATATACGTATACGTGGTTTGTCGGCTGTGGCGGGTCAGTAAGCAAGCACGCAACGTCGGTGAGCTTAGTTAAATTAATGTTTTCTTACACTTACTGATTTTACAAAAGGTTTAGGTAACACTGAGACTCGCAAAGGACAATTGGCCAATGGCAAAACTCTCGGCTCAGGGGCATTCGGTGCACCGCACCGAATGGACCTATGTTAAACACGGCCCTGAACATATTGTCGCCTGAGAATTATCTTGTCGTTATGCAGCATAAAATAACACATAGCTTAGAAACCTTCAGCAACAGACCAAAACAAACAATAAGTCAATAATGATAACCTGGATCATTAAGCATATCTAATAATATAATAGTAATCATTCCAAAATAAAAAGAAACCAAAGGAAACATTGTAAGCACCTTGGCAACTATAAATTTAATTTTAGTGAACAAACATATAATCTAGTCGAGAGTGGTCATTGGTAATAAATTCATATTAACAGAAATAAGATAGCAAAGGAGATTAACGCTATAGTCATCTGCCAAAAAATTGAGTTTTTAATTGGATAAGTTTAGCATTGTGCTCTCAAAGTCAGTTATGAAATCATTAATAGGATGCATGGGGGCAATATATGGAGCCTATTATTATATCTTTGCTTTTTAATTGATGCAATTTTTCAAACTTTCAAAAGTATTCAGTTTGGATTTTGCCCAGTCAGCCTGAATGATTTCAAAAACAAGACTGAATGAATGAATATAGCTTCTGATATCAGATCTAATAAAAAAAAGCCTCCACCCCTGCCAGTTATCCTGGAGCTATGGACAAAGTTATAGCCAGGGAGTGAAACAGTTGATGCCAGGTCATCAGTTAGCCATGTCTCTGTACATGTAAGTGCCAAAATCTGGAGTTGGACTGTGCTAATAAGAGATGAATTTAAGCCATTTTTAAGTTAAACCCCAGACAGTTGAGATGAGTATCATTAAGTAATGCCGAAATGATTAGCAGCCTTAATATTGTCAAAAAAAGCAGGTGATTGTTCAACCTCTTTGTAAGTACTTGAGTAACTGGACCTCATATTATAGAAGTTGATGTCAGCATCAATGCCATCATCCATCAGTAAAGATCTACACTCATCATTGAACTCATTCACATCTAGGCAGTTGTCTTCATGATTAGCCAGCAATACATGATATGTATTTATAGTGTTGACCATCAATAGCATCACATAAATTTACATCAGCAAAAGGTAGGCTAGAACTACACTCATGGCAGCACCAATTTGCACCC